>CM041197.1:10144551-10545559 GCA_023078555.1 Ulva prolifera | reverse complement strand
ATGGAATCCTCCGTTGGGAATGCTGAAGTGGATTGCCGTGCGTTCGTGTGCAAGGTGAGCCGCACAATAACGGTGGTACGCGCATGTTTGTGCGTGCGTGCAGGCTATTCGCGTCATGTTGGCGCGTCCCTAAACTCCCCTGCCGCAAACAATCACGCTGGAGCATTTATTACTTAATGTTGGAAGCTCTTGCACCTGTGCGTAGGCGCTCGAAGCCTGCGTGCGTTAAGCATCTGGTGTGTGTGTGTGTGTGTGTGCTGTTTGTGCAAGTCCGGGCACCTGATACCAATGTCAATGTCCGGTTTGGCGGCATTATACCGTAGGTATTGTGTTTTGTAAGTGTTTCCGGCGTCTCTCTTGCGTATAGGAGTCGCGTTCCGCGTCGGTCGCCGACTTGAAGCTGAGACGCACTGTGCTCCCATATGGGATGCATCAACCGCCTCGTCAAACCGTCATGGCAAACTCAGACACATTCGCCGTCAGTGCTTCTAGAAAGGTGTATAAATGAGTCGGGGCGTGTTTGATCTGGTAACCGTTTAGCGAGTTCACGTACGTAGTGTGAGCGTTCAGACGGTATGGTGCTCCCATTCCAGTCGATCTTGGAGCTGTGCTGGTCTGATGGCTGCCTGGTGTCGCCGGTGATCGTCAATTTTAATTCAGGAGCGGTTGTGGTAACGTCGCCGCCTTTGTCTATGTGATCCATATGTAGTCCAGCAAAAGTGGCTGCGTCTTGCGAGCTCCGGCTGTCTTTCGTCACTATCGTGTCGACGTGCCCCGTGCCCCGCGACGTACCGGACCGATGCAAAACAATCAATCATGCTAACACTGCTCTTTCAATCCGTCACAGTGCGTGCATTCGCTCGCAACGCCTACTTTGCCGGTCCCGGAGCATGATGTTTGGGGTCACCATAAGCACCGTTCCTGTACTGTCAAGGGAATTTCGAGTTCCGGGGTACCTTCGTCGCGGACACGATCACGTGCAGGCATCGGCAGCACAGTGCCTGGATCATGTTGCTTTGAAACTTATGATTACAACCCATCGTGTTATTAATAGTCATGCCTACATGTAGTGGGATCGTGCCCCGCAGCCTGGCACATGTGGTTATGTCACCGCCATGGCGACCTACACCCTTAGCATTATCAGCCTGTTCTAGGATGAAGCTTCATTCTTACCTCAACCTGCAACATACTTCTGGTTTGGCTTTCGGGCTCGCCCTTTGCTCGACCTCCCTTGGGCAGCGTCGTGTCCCGAGATGGGAGCCTCATCAGCTGTCTTGTTTCGCAGACTTCGGGCTGTAGCCTGAAAATTCTCTTCGTCGCTAAGATCGTCGAGGACTTGCTGGGACTTCTTCTTCGCCGGGGCAGCCAAGGCCTTTTTCTGCAACAGGCTCTCCTCAGCTGGACTGTCCACCCGGACAGCAGGCCACAAGTTGGCATGTGCAAGCAAGTTGCCGATTAAAACGCCCTCAGTTGCATGACCGAGTGTTGCTCACCTTTGTTTCCATTCTGTCTTTCAATTTCTGGTCCAGTCGTGCCCTGGCGGCTTTACCCTTGCCCTTCTTGTGGTTTGTCAGCGGCGTCTGTAATTTGCAAAGTGGAGCTCTAGGTCTTGAAATCGTCGGTACAATCGAGACTACGGTCGGGTCGATGTTCTGCATGTGCAAGTGTAGACGTAATATGGGTTGGCTTCAGACCGGCGTTGAATGTGTGTTGTGGGTGTAGCACCCACATTCGGGACATACCTCAGCTTCATTTTGTGGATCTTCGGCCACGCGGAGTTCGGTCGCTGCGAGCAAAGGCTGTGTCGCATCAGCTGGAGCATCGGCTACACGTTGCTGCCGTGTTACCATAGCGGCGTGCTGGACTGGCTGTAGGAGGAGCTGCTGTGGAGCTGTCTGTGTGGCGTCTTCACCCAAGCCATCAGCTTCATAGTGAATCAAGTCGGCGTTGCCAAAGGCTGTCACGCCGGATCCCCCAGCAGTGACATCCGTACGATTGGCAGCATCACATGCGCTGTGAGTGATGTTCCCGGGCGGACGTGTGGCTGGCTCGGGTGCTAACGGCATGTGTGCATCGTGCCTGCTGACCAAATCGCCGCTGGCTAAGCTCTCTGTGCCACTGGTGCGAATTCGCTTGTTACCTACCACAGATGTTGCAGTACCACTGCTTCGGAATGCGTGTTTCTCCGGAAAGTCAATGTCCGCAGTAGGGTGCACAGCTTGTGATGTGCGCTGTCCCCGGATTGCAGTGGGAGGGAGGCTGGCAAACACACACCACGAATCGCGTCATCATGTCCTCCAGTACCGTCGCGTAAAAATCGGTGATGCAAGTTTCCTTGATGTGTTGCAGGAAAGCGTTGTCTGATGGATAATCATCAGGCCCCACCTCCAGCCACACACTCTTCTTATCTTCGAGGCCAAGCACAGGCCAAGCCAGGACCACCAGCTCCTTGCCTGCGAACATATCATGTAGGTCTGTGGCCAGTCGAATGGTGATCGGGGACTCCCGTGTCTTTGGGGCGGAAATAGCAGCTGAGATATAAGCTTCTTGACCGTCTTCTTTAAAATTGGCAAGAGCAGACGTGTACAAGTCGGCTAATCTGTCCAGCCACGCCTCAATGTAAGACATGTGAACCTACACACAATTTCAGTGGTGACGTTGCTAGGAGCCTGGCGTGCCCAGGGCAGGCACGAGACTTGCGACTATTGCACGCACCAGTCTATTCGCTGGGGTAGTCAGAGTTGCCTTCAATTCGCGCTTCAATGTTGTCATCATTCGAGCAGTGATGGAGCCTGTTTTCGACAAATGGTCAGGGTTGGTGTATCTCTCGTAGATGGCAAAAATATCCTTGACCTTCTCCGGCCACTCCCCAGTCGCGGAGAATGCCACGAAATCAGCCACTAGATGCGGCTCCATGTACTGCATCGTTCATCATATACAGTGGTATATACACTCATTTAGATTTGTAAGCCAGCACCGTTGCATTTACCAAGGTATGGTTCGGGAGGGGGCCGACCTCTCTGTGTTCGCTGATGCCATCCTGCCAAGGTTTGGTGAGGAATTCTTTGACTTGTGCCTGATGTCCAGGGCCTGTCTTGCCGGGGATCGCGAGTCGCTGAGCTTCAGCCAGCACAAAGTCTCTGTAATAATTTGTTTGCTGCCCAGCGATGTCATCAAGGAACTTCACCTGTGTCGCGGCCTCAATCTGCCAATCCTGCACAGCTAGCGCTGTTGTACTCAGCGGATGTTCCTACTGCCAGCCCGGCATAGCGTTCCCACTATCATCTCAAATGCAGTGATCCCAACCTCTGGTTTGGCGTTGCCTTTCGGCAGCCTGATGGCAGCTAGTATTTTGTTGGCTGCGGTCGTGCTTGCGCCAGAGAAAGGCAGGTAAGGCCCCACGACGACAGCCGCTGGCGTCTCATGTCGGGCGGCAAGCCTCATCGCTCTCTTCAGGAGCTGGGGTGTCCACTTGCCTGCGCTGTTACCTCGCAAGTGCTTGAGCGCTGCTCCAACCTGCACAAGTACCCACCTGTGTTAATATGGACACTGCCAACCGACAGATCGGCGACTCCGGCGACTGTAACTGTCGATGCTAGCTTTGATGTCATTCCCGAGCGTGGACACTAGCGCCCGGCCTGCGTTTGATGCGGTTCGTGACGCACTTGAATGAACTGGCCGATTCTTCCTCTTCCCCGACGGCGTTTGGCGCAGTTACTGTCTGCCGGTGCATTCTCTCCGCATAGTCGCAGACATACGGTGCCTGACTCTCTCTGTTTGGCCAGGTGGAATCGATTGAAGTCGGGTCGCTTCGTATACATTGTCGCCGTGTTAAGGTACCCGTTGTTGACAACTTCGTGCGATACTGCCATCATGAGGGACTCTTTGACGACGTCTTCGACGTTGACCATTTGGCCACCGATAACGAATCTGACCTTCAGCGCCTCTGGATATAGTGTTGTGAAAGTGCCTCGTAGCGCACAAGGCAGGTGCACATGCGAATGCACGCACGGGGTGACACGTGGCAGTCACCAGCCCGCGAATGAGAAGACACATCCCAGCTCTATGTATAGGTCGAACAAGGTCATGGTTCAAGTATCTGACTCAGATACTGACCATGCAGGTGTGATCCCAGATCTCAGGCGTCATGTGCTAAGTACTCCGCACACATACTTAACATTTCGCCCAACTTAACTTCGTCTGTAACCCATGGCGCCCTTATTCCGCCCTTAACTTAATGTCGTTCCGCACTTATGCCGCCGTTATGCTCCGCCCTTATGGGGGGGGGTTCGATCCGCTGATGTGTAAGGGCGGATTGTGTGCGGTCATGTGTAAGTGCGGATTGTGTCATTGCGTAAGGGCGGACTGAACTGACTCCTCGCGGCTTTCTTTTCCTCGTCTGCGTGGATTGCACGCCTGTTCACGGGAGATGCCTCGGCAATCACTGAAGTGCACTTATGGGATCCACTGTAGCAAGCCGTTGCCAATTCCAAATAATTCCAAGTCCATTCATGCACGCCACGGTGACGATCATCGCGCATGGGTCCAACACGTCAAGTGTCGTGCACTGGCAGTTTATGTCCAAGGCGTCCATCATATTCGTGCTTGCTCCAACGACAGCTGTAGAAGATGCCTTCTGCAAGAAGCGCTACCTTGCAAAGCTTCTTGCAGAAGGCATCCTTGTATCGACCCATGGTACCTTGCAAACATTACGCAGGCAACGTGTCATAATGATGACGCCTGAACGTCATGACGCGCGTCCATGGTTACTGCCGCTGCATGTGGGCGGTGCATGTGCTTCAGCCGTCTCGAGATGTCGGGGGTGCATTTTGACAGCGTCTGACGCTCCCAAAATGCACCCCCGACATCTCGATCGAATTCCTACGGGCCCCGAGGGGACGCCTGACAATGTCGCCAACGACCAGTGTAATCATGGAGCGAATCAATCAATAGATTACCGCACTGCTATTTGCTTCACGACGCCACCACGTGCCGCCCCCATGTCGCAGCTAATTGCGGATGCGTGGACACAGAGGTACATATCTTCTAGGCGTTTGAGGATTCGGCCCCTGCATTCAAAGATCGTTGGCTCTTGATGTGGCCCGGGCCTTAGCGTGAGTCATAAAAACAGAGTACTCTTGTGCTTCAGCGTCACAGCAGCGTGGTGGCAGATGTGGCGCAGCACGCTTGTTATGCGAGGCAACTCGGCGTTGGACCGTGGCACGCACCGAAGCATCCCTTTGCTTATCGCAGCTGTCATTGTCCGAGCGTACCATCCGGTCTAGAAGCTTGCAGGCGAGAAGGGCAGCCTGCATTGCAGCATTCGTGTGATTGGACGCTGCATGCAAATATCACACAGCTCACGGCACTATACATACTCAACTACGCTACGTCTTCCAATGCAATAAGGGCTCTGGATCGCCCGCGCACCGGCTAGTCTGTCCGTACTGGGCAACGAGGATGTTCACTTCAAGGGAATTCATATGGAAGCCCTGCATCGCGAATGCAATCTTGATCGCTATACTATCGTACAGTGCAAACCACGTATCAGGAATGATGAGCACCTTCCATCGAGGCAGTCCGTAGACGTCGTGGCGTGTCCGCTTGTCCCCTTGTCCCGTAACTGGGAACGTCCTTTTTCAAGGCCACCTACACGGACGGAGCATCATCATGTATCTGAACCTACATATCTCAATCGTTGGCCTGTAATTGCTTGCTGCAATCACAGCAACTGCTGCACTGCATTTCAGTCAGGCTCAATCGTCGATCACCTTTCTATACTGCCTCTTGGCCTGCTATCCGCGTCAGGGATCATATTATTCAAATTATCGTTCTACTTACAAGCAGGGGGCGCGTAGGTGCAGGGACGATGCTCAGACTGTGTACGAGACGGCTCGGTTAACATCAGCATGGCGCGTCGGCTTACGCCCCTCCTGCATCGGCAACACTTCATCCCCACTTGTTTCACTCACATGTAGTATCGTACTTTAACTTTTGGTAAAGTTTGCCCCTCTGTTGGTCCAGGCGGCGACTGGCTTGAGACAGTGACGGCGAGCCTGTTTTGACGCTAGCTCCGTCGGTTCGATTCTAATAGCCGTGGCAACTTCCTGCCAACAAAAGGAATGTATGATGAACGTCCATCGACGTTGCGCTTTATCTTGCATTCAGCTGGACTGTCTGCGTTGACGTCTCGCACCCCCGTTTTTTGGGCGGTGGCTTCTAGGGGTCGTCCGTTGATCAATGGGCCTCGTTTGTCTCTGCCACCTTGTATTACATACGGCGTTTCTTGTGTGGAACGCCTGCAGCCCTCTATCGAAGGCTATAGATGTGGTGCAATCGACGATCGATCGCCTCCCGTTTACTTGTGGGCTCCACTGCGGGATATGTTTGTGGTGTGCAAATTTGATCATGCAGGGTTCCAACGAGCTCACGCCCGCCTCAGTTTCGGCTGTATTAAACACTATTGTTTCCAAACCACATGAAGCAAGTTTCGCGTCGTTCTTGCGTGTCGTCCGAGACGGGGTTGCCTTGCCTGCATCTGTGGAGTGGCAACGAATGGATTTCCTGCTGCTTCCAGATAGCTTTGAAACAATCTTCATCACAGCATGGTAATAGCTTTGCCTACGATGTTTGAGATCCAGGTCATCAGCACTGACATCTCCAGCCTTGCCTGCATCTGTGGAGCGGCAACGAATGGATTTCCTGCTGCTTCCAGATAGCTTTGAAACAATCTTCATCACAGCATGCCAATACCTTTGCCTATGATGTCTGAGGCCCAGATCCTCAGCACTGACATCTCCAGCCTTGCCTGCATCTGTGGAGCGGCAACGAATGGATTTCCTGCTGCTTCCAGATAGCTTTGAAACAATCTTCATCACAGCATGGTAATAGCTTTGCCTACGATGTTTGAGATCCAGGTCATCAGCACTGACATCTCCAGCCTTGCCTGCATCTGTGGAGCGGCAACGAATGGATTTCCTGCTGCTTCCAGATAGCTTTGAAACAATCTTCATCACAGCATGCCAATACCTTTGCCTATGATGTCTGAGGCCCAGATCCTCAGCACTGACATCTCCAGCCTTGCCAGCATCTGTGGAGCGGCAACGAATGGATTTCCTGCTGCTTCCAGATAGCTTTGAAACAATCTTCATCACAGCATGCTAATAGCTTTGCCTACGATGTTTGAGATCCAGGTCATCAGCACTGACATCTCCAGCCTTGCCTGCATCTGTGGAGCGGCAACGAATGGATTTCCTGCTGCTTCCAGATAGCTTTGAAACAATCTTCATCACAGCATGCCAATACCTTTGCCTATGATGTCTGAGGCCCAGATCCTCAGCACTGACATCTCCAGCCTTGCCAGCATCTGTGGAGCGGCAACGAATGGATTTCCTGCTGCTTCCAGATAGCTTTGAAACAATCTTCATCACAGCATGCTAATAGCTTTGCCTACGATGTTTGAGATCCAGGTCATCAGCACTGACATCTCCAGCCTTGCCTGCATCTGTGGAGCGGCAACGAATGGATTTCCTGCTGCTTCCAGATAGCTTTGAAACAATCTTCATCACAGCATGCCAATACCTTTGCCTACGATGTCTGAGGCCCAGATCCTCAGCACTGACATCTCCAGCCTTGCCAGCATCTGTGGAGCGGCAACGAATGGATTTCCTGCTGCTTCCAGATAGCTTTGAAACAATCTTCATCACAGCATGCTAATACGGTTGCCTACGATGTCGAACAGTGCACATGGCATGGCACTGCACACTTCTACAGAAACCCTTACAGAACTGTGTATGCTGCTGTTTCTGGGCTGCCGTGCTCCCTGCCTCCACTGACATTGCAGAGGATATGCCACTGAATCTGCAGACATTGGCTGCAACAGCAGTGTGGTGATGCATGGTTTTTGTTCTGCCATGCCCTCTGCCCGCACAAGCAGTGCAGTGGACATGCCACTGCATCTAAAGACATCGGCCGCAGCTGCACTGATGGAGTCTGTGCTGCCATGCCCTTTGCCCGCACATGCAGTGCAGAGGACATGCCACTGAACCACGTGGCGATGACAGGGGGTCTGAAGACAACAGACGCACGGGAAGCTCCCCAGCCCGGAAACCCGACTGCAAGGGTCCTCATCTCCCAGACCCCCCCCTCACAAACACCGGTATTGACGCAGATGCACCTCGTGCCGCTCTCCCCGCACCGAAAAAATCTGTACTGCTCCGGCCTTGAAAGAGCGAGTACAGGCCATGCACCTAACACCAATTTCGCTTGCTGGACAGACTAGAGCAGCCGGATTGTGGATGCCAAGGACAGATTTCGCCGCATGTGCGAAGATGGGCGGCCTGACGCCCAGGGCAGCTAGCCAGGTACTACACTAGTAACAGGGAGCAACAATGTGTGAGGTGTGTGCATGTTTCACAAGGACAAAGCCAAAGAGGCAGTTCAACCGCAGACTTTGCGCGCACGACATGAACAGGATGACCGACGGTGTGATCAAGCACACATACATGGGTGTTTTACAAGGATAAAGCCGGCAAGGCGGGCAGCACCGCGAAAGAAGCAAGCAGATCAAGCATACACCCAGACACCCACGCACGCCACTCCCATCTCGCACAGAAAGCCCATCACGCCCTCAGCAAACGACACAGATCTGCAGACCGCCAACCACATTCCCACACACCCACACACGCACACAAGCTCAACGTTAACGGCCCACACATAACCACACAGCATCCAACACATCAACGCCTGTCGCCGTGCGACAGGGCCGCGCCCAACACACTGCTGCCCAAGGCCGCCTTTCCTGGCTGCCCGATCGCGGGGGGGGGGGGGGGGGGATGGGCAGCCCCAAACCCCACCCCAAGAGCCACAGCACACCCGGCAAGCCTGGCACCGCCGCGCAGCCCCGCCGGCCCGCGCTGATTCGCACCAGGGACGATGAGTGTGTCTGATGTTGGACGGGTGTGTTGCAAGGACACAGTCGCCCAGGAGTCAGGCAGCACCGCCGCCGCGCTCCCGGTCCCGCGGGACCATGTACAAGAACAGAAACAATACCAACGCCATCAGCGGATGCAAGCAGAGCGACATGTCCACTGCAGTCTCGTGCAGCGAGATCGTTTCACACATCACTTCGTGGATGAGTGTGGGTGTAGATGACATGGCAATAACCGTGCCCATCGCAGCCACGGTAGCCCATTGAAGCTGCAATATGCAGGCGCAGCAGTACAGCGCTACGTGTGTTCGCATTGTGTGCTTCCTGTGGCCGTCCCACCACCTGGACGCAGGTGCACATGGTATACGAGGCATAGTGATGAGCAGGCATCAACAAATCCCTTATCGCAACCCTACAGCCCACTCCTCGAGGGCCTACGCTCTCCAGGAACAACATGACCCACAATATTTCAACACTTACATGCGCACTTGGCCTGGGGCAACTTCGGGTCATGCCTTCGCAGAACAGCGTAGCCATGCAGTTTCGATCATCAGCCACTATAGCTGCGCCACGAACGAGATGCCACTGAAGAATCAGTACAGAAAGCTGAATATGTTCAGCACACGCAATCATTTGCAGCCATTGACTTGAGCTAATCGCGTCAAGGATGTCCATATAATACCAGTCCCGTAGCACAGCACGTTCTCGTATGACATCTGCAACAGTCCAAACACCACAACTGCTCGCACCTAGGAATCCTGGAGCTGTAGTGAATGGCACTGCATGCTGGTCAAGAATGGTGCATGAGCAAGCGTCCATATTGCAGCGACACGTACCCCGCTCGTCACTGGATTCCGCATTCAAGTTGGCCCTGCAAGATCGCTGTCCACCCACATGTCCCGTACGACCCAGAATACTGTTCCTGGCGCGTTTTGCATGTTTGTGGGCTGTCCATAGACTCGACGCTCCCGCAGCCAGCAGCGCGTAGTCGCGCACTTGTGAGTAAGGCTCACCAGAGTCCACAAACCATATCACTTCGCACAAATGGTACATACCAGTAGATACAGTCTTCATAACATATATCTGACGGTTCCATTGTTCGCGGTGCTCCCCGGCCGTCGATGGTACCTCGCCAGTGTGTCTTAAATGTGATAGACCATGGTAGAAGCAACAGTTAATCAGAGCCAGCCTCGAGCCTCAAGGTGCCACACTGAACTATGTTGATTGAACGTAGCTGGTCTGAGCGAGCTTTACGTAAATACCGTACTAGCGCCGGCCGAGGTGGCCGAGATCGATGACAGGTTCAGTGTGATCGAGTCCGTACACCGCAAGAACCCGAACCAAGCATCTCATACATTTAAACAGTATTATTTAAAGCCATTGCAGCCTATTTCGTCGCAAAAGCGGTTGTTTGACGGTCCGGGCGATCCGCCCTTATTCGGGCCGCCCTTACCACATGACGAAGCATGGGTACAGACGTTACGGTATGACGCTTCCACTCGCGCTTGCATTCGAACAGGTATCGATGAGTAACCACGATCACATGGGCCCATCATCACGTAAGCACCACATGACGCCTGTGATCGCTCTAACATGACCTCTCGTGTGCATAACTTCCCACAGGACATTCCAAACACTCGACGCGCTCCGAGAGAACTTCCACATGTGCCTCATGAGCTCGCACACGCTCGCTCCCGTGAAGGGGGGAGGTGTTGTGAAAGTGCCTCGTAGCGCACAAGGCAGGTGCACATGCGAATGCACGCACGGGGTGACACGTGGCAGTCACCAGCCCGCGAATGAGAAGACACATCCCAGCTCTATGTATAGGTCGAACAAGGTCATGGTTCAAGTATCTGACTCAGATACTGACCATGCAGGTGTGATCCCAGATCTCAGGCGTCATGTGCTAAGTACTCCGCACACATACTTAACATCCCGCCCAACTTAACTTACGGTATGACGCTTCCACTCGCGCTTGCATTCGAACATATAGTGTCCGGACAGCCTCTTCGAAGATGGGGCTGTACTTGAGTTGGAACTGCTTCAAGGCAGTCCGGACGTCCTGAAGGTTCTCGCAACAGGCGAACTCGCTCTGATTGATTGGAATATCAATGCCATTATTTACATCCGGACCTGCGATGATCAAGCGAACAATTGACGAAGGACTATGGTTGTCCCACCCTGCCATATTGGTGTCGCACGACCAGATGGTATTGAAGGAAACTTTCACTGGAGTTGAGTGCTCGTAAGAATGTAGCCGATGTGCCCTATCTGTGCAGTATATGTTATAATCGACAACAATTCGGGCTCCACTCGTTGTGAGGTGTGCATGCATAGGTGACGGTGTTAGGTATATATGGCTGCCACCACCTGCTTGATTGCTGTCTATCTTCCTGTTCACGCCTCGAATGTATGGGCTCAAACTAAACGACTGTGTTATCCTGGAACATGAACACACTAGCTAGACTTGTTTGTTTTAAGTGCGAAGCTCAAATTGTGTGTATCCTTTTCGGTGGACCTCTGCACTGTGGGCTGTCACAATGCATGAGCCTGCGGGCAGCAGCGTGGTGACAGGTGCACCCATGCACGGACGATCCGCGGATCCAGTGCAGGGGTAAGCCGCCACACGAGATTGTCTCGATGTAGTGAGAGAGATCCCGCGAGGGTTTCCCGCCGTAACCTTGTGTGTTCAGTGTGCATATAAGCATGTGCACACTGAGATCTGTAACCTTTCTTCTTACTGTTTCACGGTACTAGCACTCTCCTCTTCAGCATCTCTCGGTTCTACCTCTGTACACTAGGACAAAAGGGCACTAGGACAAAAGGGCAGTTAGGCAACATGCCTTTCCACTGTGTCATGATCAAATCCATTACGGATCTCATGAATCGGCACCTTGGCTTTGTGTGTCTCCCATGTTGTGACAAGCCGATCACACAATGGATGCATGGCTTTGGCAGTGTGGACCAGGGCATTCCGGTGTGGATAGCACACTTTCCATCAGGATCGCCCTGGAAAGTACATAATGCATCGTGGCATGAGCCTCATACATTACCACGCTGGCATGCATGAGATTTTCGGCCAGCATGTTAAAATTGCGGTCCACAAGGGTCAGCAGCCTGACCATGATGGGTCAGAGACCATCTCAGCCCATGGCAGAGTGAATTGGTTTGGCTCCATGCTGGGGCAAGGGTTGACCATATTTGCATACACCTCTCTACAACCCACATTGGGTGTGCATCACCTCTGGTCCACTGTGGACTATCTGCACCCCTTCATACAAACCATCACCAACATTCCCCATGCTGGGGCATGGGTATACCAGACTTGCACACACCTTTTAGGAAAATGTTTTGGGTGTGCATCAGTTTTGGTCCATCATGGAATGTCCACCCCCCCACCATGAGAATGTTCGCCAATAACTAATTACTGAGTGGTGTCCACTATGAAATAACGGCAGCCATGCGGGATTCTTGACATCACACGAAAGCCAGAATCATTTCCATTCTACAGTATACAGCGATGCATACTGGATGTGCGACATGGAGTGTGTGCAAAATTGGGATTCCACAGTGGATGGTGCATGATCATGGTGGCGTTCATTCACAATCACTGTACTGTGGGTGCGCATGCCGGCGATGCATCATGGTGCCAGTTGTGGTTCACCCCATGCTGGTGGCCAGCAGGGCACCCAGGGCTGTGTGTTCCCGCCATGCCCATTAGCATGGCCACTCGTGGCAATGCTAATGGCGCATGGCAGGCTCACCATCCTGCGTGCCGCTGCTCACTGCACCGCGTCGGAGGCTGTGAGGATGCAATCATACCCGGTTCCAGTGCAAGGCAATGGTGCACATTGAGGTGCACACTTTGGTAAGAACATCAGCCGTTGAACATGACAAAGGCTGGCTGGCTGTGCATGCATTCATCATGTGTCAATAACATTGCGTAGCAAGTTCAAGTCATGACAAAGCGAAGATTGCACTGCGTTCGCATGCCACGCATGGCCGCAAGACACACATCACGGATATCCGAGCACACATACAAACCTAGCTCAGCTGTGAAGGCTATGTATGTGTACTGTTTTCTGCAGCCTGGTCATGCCAGAGTTCTTGGCAGATAGAGGTGCATGGCATAGTCACACCAAATCAGATGGCGGAGATACAATACTAAAAGCACATACCTAGCTGCCCTGATTTGCACCAATATCCTGCACTCAGCTGAAGTCAGTATGAGGAGCACCGTCGGTCGATCGCAGGTCACAAATGTAGTCCGGATTTAGCTTCACATTGCATGGTAAAACATTACCCCGTTGCAGGCAGCGCTGGCAGAGCAGCTTCAATACCTGGCGGTGACAAATGTTCAGCAGAAATTAATCTCTTGAAGCATTCTTGAGTCAGGAAATGTTGTCACCTGCACACGATGGAGAGGTCGTGGTCTAACATCAGTCTAACAATAGTGCATATATCGTCCATCAGCTCAGAGTGGTTCCCACATGACCTTCCCCCTGCAGCTGCTAGCTTCATGTCAGTATCTGCGCATTTTACATTGATCAGATTGCGGCGTACTTGTGAAGCGACAGCTCAATCAGCACCACGTCGAGCATCCGCAGGTGATCACATCCTTGAAGAGGAAGGCGCACCGCATCACTAACCTCGAAACATTGCATGATCACTTCTGTGCTGTGTGAGACGCTCTCTTGCAGAGCTGTAGTAATGCGGTGGTCAACAGTCCTTGCGTAACAATGAGGACGCTGACGTACCGGATACCACGCAACGCTGCAGCTATCATGTACTTCTCAACAGTGATCAAATGTGACTGCACAGTTCAGCAAACGATCCGAGAGTCTGCCCCTTGGCGTTAGTGCGTTGTGTAAGCAGGAGAGTGGCTGCGCAGTAGTAACGGGCCGCGGCCAAGCCCACGTACACCCGAAGATATGTACCAAGGAAGAGGACAATCGTCCGTGACTCCTTGCTCTTGACATATAAAGGTCGTGTGTCTTCGATCAGCACTGCCATGATCGCCGAATTGACCCCAGCGCCACATGCGCATTACTGCGACAAGCCAAATGGCGGAGGGTGCACCGCATACACCAGGAACGCCCGGACGCATGCTGCCCGCTGACGATCAGAACTAATTTGTAAATCTCATTCTGATTACAATTTCGTGCAAGGCCGTCATGCGAGTTCTGATCATGTGTGTGATGCTCGGGCAAAATGATGTACATCGTTGAGCATGCACGTCGTACTTCTCCGCCAACCTTTCTCCATCGTTATATGACAGCTGAATTGGCGATAAAATAGGTCGACAGCTTGCGTGGGCCTGAGCTGTGTACACATGTGCTGCACTCCGTGCTGGCCACACACCTGATGCAAGCTGTGGTCTCCAACCAAGAGGAGATCTCTGAACCATTGCCAGTAAAGATGGAGGCCATTCTCTGAGGTATGCGGTCCTGCCCTGCTGAAGAGTGTGGCATTTGGGCATATGATGGCTGATCTCACAGGTGATGTCTACCTCCGTTGCAGCCCCCTAGGCCTCATGTGAGACACAATACCATTGCATGAGGTACAGTCACATGCTTAGCATGTCTGCAAATGGCTTGATGCCATAGATTCGAGTCGCCGTTCCAAATTGGATCATGCTGACTCGACACCGTGATGACACCGTGATCATGTTACATGTGTGCATGACCTTGTATCTGATGACCAACCCAATGATATGATATTTTCTTTTGCAGGTGGAGGAAATGGGTGAATCATGCAGATCTCGGATTCCTACAGTGGCCTATTACGATCGCTGACAGGCCTGGGCATTCGTGCAACCGGGATCACCATGTGCAGAGTCATATGTGGCTAACTGCAGTCATGGCAGTCATGCAGGCATTAAGCCATTGAGGCACCAGCTGGACTAGCAGTAGTAGTGAACGGGTAGTGAGCGATTGTGGTCTGCATGATTGCTATCAAATGTAACGTTGTTCACAGATACAAGGCGGCATGCTCTGGCAGGGCCATGAAAGCTTTATGCACGGTGTGATGTAGTGATTTTGGAGTCTGCAGAAACTGCATCCAGTGCCGGCGCCATGTGTTTTGAGCCAGCCCTCTTTAGGGGGTCATGCACTCCCGCTACGAAGTGGTCCCAGTGTGGGCGCGCATCAAAACGACCGAATTTTCGTAATCGGGGACAACTTCGAATATTGTGATCAATGTTTGGGGACTCTGCGTGAGCGATCTCGGCTGTGGGGACTCTCCCCACCCCAGGCCCCCCTTTTGGCGAATAATGGCGGTTCTCCCCAAACGGTGGCATTCGCTGAGCTCTTCCCGCCCAAACGCACGCCAGTGATCACAGTGCAGTGACAACATAGAAAATTCACTATGATAGTGTACATTGGCGATGTTTGCACTGTTGCGACTTCTGTGAGTGATGTGGTCGTCGTCACAGCTGAGCAGACCTCGACGCACTGCAATGACATGGCTTCGTGACCACGCAGTGGTCAACAGGTGTTATACGATGGTGTGCAAGACGTATCCGGTGCCTATATAGTAGGTGGAGCCTGTGTCGGCCTTGGAATTGCAGGGAGTCGAGTCGTGGGAGTCGTCAATACAGTGGTGCCGCGACCAGTCGAGGAGCCAAACAAGGTGAATGTCGTGGCTACACGCAACGGTGGTTTCGAGAATTCATCTATGAGGCCCGAGGAGTTTCCGCGGGGGACGTCATACTGATTGAACAGCCGGCATCGCACAACACCACAGCATACGATGGACAGCTCTGATCAAACCAAACTACAGAGGCATAGGACGTGAACAGCAATGGCCGCGAATAACAAGCACGGTAGCTGCAAGAGCTATCTCAACCGATTGCAACACCCGGACTTGCATTGCACGTGAGTCCACAGATTCAAGTTGGGTAGGCTACTGGTAAGCTGACCAGCTGCACCTCGCCATGGGGAAATCACATCCCGGAACTGTCAACACAAATATAATTCCGCACAATAGTTGTATTTGAGAGTCCCAGTGTCAACAGACATCACATGAAGGTATGCTGACCACGATTTGACACTGAGTTTGGAAAAGTGCACACAGAGACGCAAGATAATACCAAGGAAGGCTATATGCCAGTAAAACATCAAAAGAAGCATCATAGAACGAGTTTGGGGACGGTTGGGGAAGAATGTCGATGTTTGGGGAACAAAACGCGGATTTGGGGGTACTCCCCACGGGAACAGCCCAAATCGGCGACTTCGGGCGATTCTCCCCAAACCTCCGAGATGAATCAGCCATTCTGTTCATTTATCCTAAATAATATTTAAAGTGTTCCCCAATCGATCAAAATCGTCGTCGATTTCGCGCGCCCTCACTGGGACCACTTCGTAGCGGGAGTGCATGACCCCCTCCCTCTTTCCGGATCTGATCGTTGAGAGCATCGCTGAGAGCACCATCGCGGCATGTACACAAACACCAAAGCCGGTTGAAGTGATGGAATGCCTGAATGCGTTGTGTCGTACGAAACATGCTAGAGCATGGCTGTGCATATACAATAGAAAAGCACAGCTTCACTCAATGTCACTCAATGTGCCTCATGAAACATGCGTACATGTAAACCTGAACATGTGCAAATCCTGTTCAGACCACTGTGGTATGAATCAGTCCTGCCCTGATGCCTTGCATGTGCTTTCCAGGCTTGTATCACAATTGTGGCAGTTCCAGGTGCTCAGCAGCCAGTAGCAATGATCTGAGGCAGCCCTTCTGCAGCGATCAGGCCCTGTTGAGGATCATTCCCTGCTATAAATATGGTCAGGAAGCAGCATGGATTTGCAGAATGTCAAAACTCGATGCGGCTACAAAGCTGTGCAGAATTGCAGCTGTTTGCGTTTCCCGAATACTCTCCTCATGCACAGAGTCACACATTGCCACAGACAGGTGTAGGGTGAATCAAACCAAGCCAAACTTGAACAGACAATGCCATATGAATGTGAGATAGCTAGGGTAGGCTTGAATCAGTCCTGCCCTGATGCCTTGCATGTGCTTTCCAGGCGTGTATCACAATTGTGGCAGTTCCAGGTGCTCAGCAGCCAGTAGCAATGATCTGAGGCAGCCCTCCCGCAGCGATCAGGCCCTGTTGAGGATCATTCCCTGCTGTAAATATGGTCAGGAAGCAGCATGGATTTGCAGAATGTCAAAATTCGATGCGGCTACAAAGCTGTGCAGAATTGCAGCTGTTTGCGTTTCCCGAATACTCTCCTCATGCACAGAGTCACACATTGCCACAGACAGGTGTAGGGTGAATCAAACCAAGCCAAACTTGAACAGACAATGCCATATGAATGTGAGATAGCTAGGGTAGGCTTGAATCAGTCCTGCCCTGATGCCTTGCATGTGCTTTCCAGGCGTGTATCACAATTGTGGCAGTTCCAGGTGCTCAGCAGCCAGTAGCAATGATCTGAGGCAGCCCTCCCGCAGCGATCAGGCCCTGTTGAGGATCATTCCCTGCTGTAAATATGGTCAGGAAGCAGCATGGATTTGCAGAATGTCAAAATTCGATGCGGCTACAAAGCTGTGCAGAATTGCAGCTGTTTGCGTTTCCCGAATACTCTCCTCATGCACAGAGTCACACATTGCCACAGACAGGTGTAGGGTGAATCAAACCAAGCCAAACTTGAACAGACAATGCCATATGAATGTGAGATAGCTAGGGTAGGCTTGAATCAGTCCTGCCCTGATGCCTTGCATGTGCTTTCCAGGCGTGTATCACAATTGTGGCAGTTCCAGGTGCTCAGCAGCCAGTAGCAATGATCTGAGGCAGCCCTCCCGCAGCGATCAGGCCCTGATGAGGATCATTCCCTGCTATAAATATTGTCAGGGAGCAGCATGGCTTTGCAGAATGTCAAAACTCGATGCAGCTACAAAGCTGTGCAGAATTGTAGCTGGCCGCGTTTGTGTGTGCAGTGTACTGAAGCAGCATGAAGGGATAGAGCATTAGAAGGTGTAGTAGCTGTAGAGACTTGCTGCGTTCTGGTCGTGCCTGTGTTTTGACACATGCAGCCACACCAACACCATTTGCACAGCTGATGGCGCACCCATCCCAAGAAAAATTGTCTTTTCAATGCAAGTACAACAAGAGTAAGGACCACTGACATGCTTTTTTTTCGGACTTGGGGTGGGTCCTTCATAGCCGCTGGTGTGGACGCAACCGTGACCCGATGTAGGCAAACACCAGCATCACCACCTAAGAAGCCTGACAATGGCATGACCCCATGCCTCGACCCAGGTTACGATGCTATCATGTCACTGTCACTTGTCACGACCATGGCCTCTGGAGCTGAGGGGCCATGGACAGGGAGATGTGGTGGGGGAACACAGCCACGTGTCAGATTAGGCTACTCATCACCAGTGCCATTTTCATTGATCATATTCAACAAACACTTGTGTGAATGTGTTCATTGATCATATTCAACAATAAACTACGAGAAAGCTAAATGATGCCTGCGCTTTTGACCGCAGTCTGAGCGCCGGCAGAACAGTGGAATGCCCGCCGTGTCTGCGCACAGACATTGGCCGACGGCTTCCTGAACAAGACCAGAAACAGACATAACGCTAACATCACCGATACCATGTCAGAAAAGCTATCATTTATGCAGGGCGGACGCGCAGTCCTCATTCAGGTCAGGTCAGGACAGCCAGCATCTCATACCTTCTGCGCACATGTCAGGCCATGGCTGGCGCAAGCAGCACCGTGGTGATGGCCCTGTGGTCGCTGCTCTCGCAGCTGGCCAGGCTCCTCGCTAACTTCTCTGCCAATGATCGTGAGCTCATGGGTCAGGCCAAGTGGCCTGGTGAGCAACTGCATGCCGATTTAGCTGGTCCTGTCTCTCCAGTAGGAATTGGTGGTGTGAAATATGTTTTGTTTGTGATGTGTGCCTTTACCCGTTATACTTTCGTGGTCGGTCTGCGCAAAAAGAGTGAGGCTGCGGCCATGATCTCTTACATTATTGAACGCATTCGGGTGAATGTGGTGAAGCCAGGTGAACCGGGTGTGCGCATCCTACACACCGACAAAGGGGGAGGGTTCATGGTCGCGGCCTTAAAACTCTACCTCCAGCGTCGTGGCATTACTCACCGCTTGACCCCCACAGCCGCTCATCGCTGTAATGGCATGATCGAGAGGAGGATCGGAGTGGCCTTTGAGTCACTCCGTGCTGTGCTGCTCGCGAGCGGCCTGCCTCTGTTCCTGTGGATAGAATGCCTCGCCAGTGTTGTCCATGGTCACAATCTCACGCCGTCGTCGGCACTGTACCATGACAAACTGGCGAGCATCCTCAAGGGCCTGAAAGCTCAGCATGCTGTCAATGCGTCTGCGGACGTTGACGAAGCTGAGAAAAGCCTGGGGAAGGGAAAGCGCATGAAAAAGGCCGAGCGCGATAAGTTGAGGGACAAGGAGAAACGCAAGTACAAGTTGCTTGCGACGACAGAATTAGATGAGTTTTTAGTGCGGTCTAGTGATAAGGATATCATTCCTTACATGGCTTTTTTCAGAGACACCTCCGTTGAGGTGTTCCAAGATCTGCTGCGGCAGCAGCGTCCGTGGGGGGTTGAGGTGTATGCATACCCTAGGGATGACAAGCTGCGGAAGTTGTCCCCTCGGGGTGTGCCTGCATACTGGGTCGGGGCTGGTCTGGGCCCCAGCATGCAGCGTGTGTACGCCCAGAATGTTCCTGGGGGTAGGGTTTTTGTTGTGCGTCAGGTCATGTGCACTGCGGATCAGATGATCCGGCACGTACGTAAGTACGATGCGTCCGCCGTTGTGGACAAGCGGGAGCCTAAGGAGTTTGCGAACTCCTATACGGTTGCCTTCGAGGGGGACGATGAGGGTGAGCGTGTGACCTATCACTACAAGAAACCTGACCGGCCCAAGGAAGGACAAGGTGCCCCTTATGACTTGGGGGCTCGTTGGCAGAGGGCTGAAGTGCCCCATGCTAGTTCAGGGGCGGTTTCAGGATTCGGCAGCTGGGGGGGGTTCCGGCTCCAGGGTCACTTTGAAAGTCAGGGGCACATATGGGCCCCACGATGAGGGGGTGTTTGCTTGGGCATTCACCAAGCTGCTCCATAAGGGGCCGTATTTGTGCCACCATGCCATGGCACATTGGTGAAACGGTGCGATGCCCTGCTATGGACAATCGGGTCGCATTGAATATTACTATCTTGACAGATAAGGCACATAATCGATTGAATGCGCGAACTGTGCACCGTGGGTGCTGATGACTGTTTCTGGCGGTTTGGTACATCGACGCACGGACATTGAGCAGGTGTCCCGTGGGTGGTGTGATGGGTCGGCTGTACAGATTCATGAATGCGTAAATCCTGGTCATGCTTCGCTTGATGTCGGCTTTCGTGGCGATCCTTGCGGCCGCCCGGAGGGAGCCAGCAGCGTTTGTAGCCGATGCATGCAGCTAACGCGGATGCGGCTTTGGGCTCGACATGATTATCGACTCGCGCAGGCCTGCACTGTGATCACGTTCCCACGGGTGCGTGTGCTCAGTCAGGTGATCCAACGGATGGCTTATGTGCCCCTAGTCTTCTTCATGCGCGGAGAACGGACTTGATTAGTCGGCGTGGATTTCGCGTTGCTGCGAGTGAATCAATTAGTGACCAGCGTGCTTCCCCAGTGCCTGCCAGACGCCAATATCCGAAGCAATGTAGTACGTTCCGGTAGGCTACATGCTCATGCTTCATCTGCCTTGGCTTGTGTGTTGCGCCACAGTTGCTCGTGACTGGTGTTCCATGATGACGCCTGCAGCAAAACGCCATTTGAGGTGTAAACAATGAAAACGATTGTTACACTGACATGCAGGTGATGATGCTCCACTGACGTATTCCTTCGGTGTATCGTGATCAGTGTTGCAGCGGCAGTTTGCTGCTACACTCCACCTAGCCCAAGGCATCATGATTATGGCAGCAGTAGAAGCTACTTGATCACAAGCTACGGAAGGCCTTCCGGTGTAGTTTACGGTGCAGTGGATAGCCCATTAACGATGAGGTAGGCTGCTGGCAAGAATTATCTGTGAGTATCCACGCTGAATTCTTGATGTGTGGAGATGCTATGTCTAGCTAGGGCATGGAACTCGTGTCGTGTCCAAGTGATACAGCAAAATGCTTTGAACACCATTTGCTGGCTGCTCATGTAGGTGCTGCAGCTGCATTCCTGTTGGTTGTAGGTGCTCTGTGCGATAGGCATGGACCTCTATAGAAATCACGTGTTGATATCTCGACTCATAAACTTCGTCCAGCTCGGGTAAGCCGCATTATCAGCACAAGTACCTATGGTGTTACATGGTCGTAACTTTTCAACCGAAGGTTGACAGCTTCAAAGTGGGAATGAAAAACTGCACAGTTCACTGCACATGTGAGTTGCCGAATGGATTTGCAGCTCAGGTGTGCCAGTGGCAGCCTCAGCTCCTTCACAAAAAATTCAGCATGCTCACAGAAGCGGGAAACCTGCATGCACGTGCGACGTATGCAGCCAGCACCAAACCCAGCCTTGGGCTGCTGGAGCTCAAACTGCACAGTTCACTGCACATGTGAGTTGCCGAATGGATTTGCAGCTCAGGTGTGCCAGTGGCAGCCTCAGCTCCTTCACAAAAAGTCCAGCATGTTCACAGAAGCGGGAAATCAGCATGCACGTGCGCCGCAAGCAGCCAGCACCAAACCCAACCTTGAGCTGCTGGATTTCAAACTGCTCAGTTCACTGCACATGTGAGTTGATGAATGCATATGCAGCTCAGGTTTGCCAGTGGCTGCCTCAGCTCCTTCACAAAAAATTCAGCATGTTCACAGAAGCGGGAAACCAGCATGCACGTGCGACGTATGCAGCCAGCACCAAACCCAGCCTTGGGCTGCTGGAGCTCAAACTGCACAGTTCACTGCACATGTGAGTTGCCGAATGGATTTGCAGCTCAGGTGCGCCAGTGGCAGCCTCAGCTCCTTCACAAAAAAATCAGCATGTTCACAGAAGCGGGAAACCAGCATGCACGTGCGACGTATGCAGCCAGCACCAAACCCAGCCTTGGGCTGCTGGAGCTCAAACTGCACAGTTCACTGCACATGTGAGTTGCCGAATGGATTTGCAGCTCAGGCGCGCCAGTGGCAGCCTCAGCTCATTCACAAAAAAATCAGCATGCTCACAGAAGCGGGAAACCAGCATGCACGTGCGACGTATGCAGCCAGCACCAAACCCAACCTTGAGCTGCTGGATTTCAAACTGCTCAGTTCACTGCACATGTGAGTTGATGAATGAATATGCAGCTCAGGTTTGCCAGTGGCTGCCTCAGCTCCTTCACAAAAAATCCAGCATGCTTGTAACAGCTGCCATGCGTAACATGTACATTTGCACCCAGGGAATGGTGGGACGTGTGGTTTGTGGACATGAAAGTGAACTCTGCGTATGGCAGGTGGACAGTGGAGAGGAGTCCATGTCGGTAGAAAAGGCAAATCTGTACAGATCAGTGTCACGAGTCGCGACACGTTTGGATTTGATGCAGTTTACATCCACGACTCTTTATTCTTCCCTAGAAAACTTTATCGAAGTATGATTTGGTGTGAAACACCGCGTCAAGCTGATTTAATTCCCACATACATTTCTGACTTGCTAGCTTTCGAGGTAAGCATCAGCAAGGCTGATGTCCCCAATGCTTGAAAAACTAATATTCGTGGAGGCAACCTTACTCCCCGCTTCCCTCTTAATTTGAGACCTGACGAATGGGAAATGGCATCGATTTTGCCCCTCGGCAAATGTACAGAGAGTTGGGTTTCCACCATTTCAGATTAATATCATGCTCGGATGCACCTGGCGCCTGCAAACACAGCCACAATATATTATAATTACAGCCTCTTGACTTTTTCAGGTTAGCTGTGGCGAGACACAGGTCGTGTCATTGACGAGTGCTAAAGGGCAGCAATCACAGACACATAAAAGGAGCAGCCACCATACCGCTCGTGCCATCTTTATGATGGCGTCGACGTTGACCTTTGACTTCAGCACGATGATGTGACGGCAGACATGGACCGTCGCGACTGGATGGCGGAGCTGGGGTCTGGTGCTGCCTACGCCATCGCTGTGGGGTATCCTCCCCCTACGCCACACGCACGCGGTGGCAACGCGCCTGGAGAACTTTGTCACGCCCAGCGAACGTCACTGAATCTGGCGACGGAATCCGGTCACAAGCGAGCGCATCTCCGCAGCATTGTGGTATGACCGTCTACTCGTCGAGTGTGAGTTACTCCCAGATTTGCCACCATGCAAGCCGGCCAAGACGCTCCCGGGCTCCGGCCGTATACACTGTCTATTAAGGTGATTGACATTTACTCAGATGGCAAACTCCTCGTGACAGCCGATACGTATACGAGCAAGCCACTAGGGGTGCCAGCAGATTGCCGCAGCCACGCTGAGGAAGTAATCTTGACTATATTGAGCGATGTCGGCAGGGCAGGGTCGAAGGAGTTCAGCGTGGAAGGCAGCTTGGAGAAGAAACAATTTAGTCTTCGGAAGATCATGGAACGAATCTACGCCATGAGACTCGAGGCAGCCGAGCCGGTGCACGAGGCGCTCACGCGACTGCAGAACACTACCCAGATTTAGATTTAAAGCTGGCATTTGCACCAAGCGCGTTTCACGTTCAATATTGGGCGCGCACTCGCGAGTGGTCGACAGTCGCATTCCGCGCCGTCTAACCGTTGGGTCTCTCGTAATGAATGGTTAACAGTGCCCCATATTCAACGTGCAGAATCCAGCAAGGAGGGAAGCTGGGCTGGCAACTATAGCGTACATGCCATCAAGCCTGTCCAAGGTAGCTCTCAATGCAGAATTGAAGGCCGATCCCGAATATCGCGTCAAGGTCAAGTTTCTGCCAAAGGCAGTAACATTCTGGGGACCAGAAGACCGATGGTGGCTACCGGGAATGCCTGTTGCCAGGCTTGGGCTGCGGGCCAAGCTGAGCTCTGACCTGTTTATCGAGGTCCTCACCCTAGTCTGCCTTCGCTGTATTCCACAGAATTTACATGAGCAGTACTCAGGTGATCTCTGAACAATCAACTTTAGGATGCAATGGATTGCAAATGTCAGGTGCCACTCCTTGCAGAACATTGAAGAAGACGCCATCGTTGGCTTCCAGAAGTTGCTGGCGCTCGCCTCATATGGCGAGGCAATGCGGCGCGATTTGGCCACGAAGCATCTTGATTATCAGACGAAAAAGCTGCATTTGAAAGTGCTGTCCAAGTATGACATCTTTGCCCTTTCCATGTCGGTATCCTTCGCCAATGTCACGATTCTGTCCTCTGATTACGAATATGCCTATGTAGGGCCACAGATCTCTAGAGAACATGCGCTCGAGATCCAGAGCAGCTTGTCTGATGGACTTTTTACTGTCTATTGGAGAGAAAGAAGCACTCGGTACACACCCAAGTGCATCCAAGTTGACAGGAGGGGGCCCCCTCCCGGGCACCTTCAGAGTGCAGTTCAAGGCTTTATTTGACAGCAGCTGTATCAACAGCATACAGTCTAGCTGCCATGGGTACGGCCACTGCGACGTGTGTGATGTTCTTGCCCTAGCAGCAGCCTAGTGCACGTGGCGCCATGTTTGTACCCAAGATGACATGCTTCGATGTGCAGGTGCTGACATAGAATCCAACACAGAACAGTGCAACGCAGACCCACAGCTAAGCTTGCCATGTGCCAAGGTGTGTCACCAAACGTTGCATGTCCCCACTCCCTGCCTTGCAGCATAAGGCAGTCGGGGAGCGCAATGAGCATGCTTGCTCGCATTGAATTCGCAAATTTAACCATATCCTGGTCTGCTCACTGTCAATAGATGCTGTACGTAGTCGTGAGGCACTCTCTATGTCGCATTTCTGGTTTCCATTGCAATTATGGCATTTGTTGGTGTATCCTTCCCTGGCCACATCTTTCTGCTACGGCGGTCCAGCTCTGTTGCACACAACTATATGCCAGCAGCAATGAGTTCTGATTTGACATTTCATGCAGAGGAAGAGGACGTCAGGGCGGCAGAGGTCGAAGAAGTATTGAGGCTAGATGCAGAGGTGCAGAACAAGACCACAGCTCCAGAGAGAGGCTGCAGCACATTTGAAGATTTTGTTTTGGACCGTTTTGTGTTGCTTGCTGATTCATGTGTTGTTGTGATAGTGCAGCCCCCTCTCACCCTAGCATATATGCTGATGTCCCTCCTTTCGCGGCAGAGCACACGTATGATGGGGGAGTGTTGCGCCGTCTGCGTGACCAGCTTCACACCCCCCCTGGTCATGGTAGGGTTCCTGTCATGGAAATGACATTCCGGCAGGACAACCCTGAACCCAGTCTCGCTGTGTACTCTCCACGATTTGGAGCTGGCTCCTCTGCGGAGATTATCCGACGTGACCCTGCTAGGGCAACACCGGAAATAGCCAGAGCAGCTTTGCATCGCACGCGTGCAATGTCCAGAGCTACTGCTCACCCTGACGTCCCTGTCCCCCATCGTGTGCGCGGCGAAGTGCACCACTCTGTCGCCACGCCCTCCCGTACTGCGCAGTATGTTGTGACGCGCAACGTTGTGTTGCACGACCCTGGTGTAGAAGTTGCGTTACCTGTTCAAATGTCTGTCAGTGCGTCTGACGATGACATGGATGAGGATGACGACGGTCCCGGCATCTATGATGACGATGACGAACAGCGCATGGACTACACCGTCTCAGATGATGAAAGAGCTGCGGCTCATCAGAATCTGGAGGCTCAGCGGGTCCGTTCCGGGAGTAATTCGGCAGCGGCCTCAGCGTCTGGCGCGGGGGCAGTTGCTCAGCCCTTGCGAGGAGCTGAGGCGCCGAGGCCCTTCTGGGAGGATGAGCCAGATGAGGTGGAGACCGGGTCCGAATTAGGGGGAGAGGATCCGGACCCCTCAGCCGCAGTTGGGGTTGATTTGCCTGACGAGTGAGGGCCATTCCAGCCGCCTTGCCTCGCGTAAAAATCAATCCTCTTGTACGCAGACGCCTTGTTTCATTGGCTGCGGATGTAGCAGCTGTGCATATGCATGAGCCTGCGGGCTCTGACATTGCTAGTAGTGAGACAGTTGTAGCTGCTATTGATGTTTCAGCCTGCGACCAGGACACATCAGCCGCGGCTGACTGTGGAGTGTCCTGTGCAGGCCTGAAGCCTCAGCATGTGGAGTCTGGCGAGCAGCAGAATGCTCAGCGTCGTGGGTCGCGCAGAGCAGCTGCCGCCAGGAAGCAGAAGCCCTCCGACCCTGATATGCCTTCTTTGAAGGAAGCACTCGCGAGTGCTGACAGGGATGCGTGGCTGCGTGCCATGCAGGAGGAGGTAGATGCACTGGGTGAGCACGGAACCTTCGGGTTGTTCTATCTGCCTGCGGGCAAACGGGCTATCTCGGGCAAATGGGTGCTCAAGATCAAGCGTGGGCCTGCTGGTGAGATTCAGCGGTATAAGGCATGATATGTAGCTCGTGGTTTTTCTCAGGTAGAAGGTATAGACTTTTTCGAGACCTGGTCTCCTGTCGGTAGTTATGCGACACTGCGTGTGTTGCTGTCAATTGCTGCTCAGGAAGATTTAGAGATTAGACACATAGACATTCAGTGCGCTTTTCTGAATGGTGAGCTGGAGGAGGAAGTGTTCGTTGAACAGCCAACGTTCTTCACTGACGGGACAGCACATGTATGGCGATTGCATAAAACCTTGTATGGCCTGAAGCAAGCTGCTCGCGAGTGGCATAAAGCTTTAATAAAGGTCTTAGCCGAGATGGGATTTGTGTGCGCACATAGTGATCCCGGACTGTATGTCAGAACAACTGGTCGTTGCTTCATCTTTTTATGGGTTGATGACTTGTTCATTTTCAGCAGCTCTGCGGGGCTGCAAGAACTTGTCGATATCATTCTCACGAAATTCGAAGGCAGAGATCTAGGTGAACTTGCATGGGCACTTGGCACAGAGATCATGCGTGATCGCAAGGCCAAAACAATCATCATGACACAGCGAAACAAAATCCAGAACTTGCTTGAAAAGTACAGTATGTCTGACTGTCGCAAATCTCCCACTCCGTTAGTGCCGCGGCAACAACTAAGGAGTGTGAAAGAGCATCCTGACCTGGAGAAAGCCAGTGCTGCTGAGCATTCCAGGTTCATGAGTGCTGTAGGGAGCATCCAGTATATTGCAGGAGTGACACGACCTGACCTGAGCTATGTGGCACATGTACATGCCCTGGCCCGGCACATGTCTAGTAGTCTGAAGGAACATTGGTCTGCCGTGCAACATGTTCTGAGATACCTGCAGTCCACAAAGAAGTTAGGAATAAAATTTGTAGGCTCTGAGGGACACGGGTGTTTATTAGAGGCTTTTCAGATGCAGACTTTGCGAACTCTGCTGATCTGAAAAGCGTATCTGGTATGGTTATTCGGGTGCATGGGAACTGTGTTCTCTGGCGTTCGAAGAAGCAGAGTATAGTGGCTGGGGATACAACAGAGGCTGAACTCATCGCGATGAGTGCAACAGCCAACGAGTTAATGTGGGTGAAGCAGTTGCTTCTCGATTTGAAACTCGTCCCACATAAGCCAACTCTGTGGGGTGACAATAAGAGTGTCAACATCTTGGCTGTGAATGCTGTGTCCACTGACAGATCCAAGCACATTCGTGTGCGGCACCTGCGGGTGAGGGAATATGTCCAGATGGATGAACTTAAGGTAGCATGGGTAGGCACTGTTGATCAGTTAGCGGATGTGTTTACTAAAGTGCTGCCCGGACCTGCTTTGCTAGAAGTTCGTAATAAACTCCAGCTAGTGGAGACGTAGCAGGGTTTATGGGGGAGTGTCACAATGCATGAGCCTGCGGGCAGCAGCGTGGTGACAGGTGCACCCATGCACGGACGATCCGCGGATCCAGTGCAGGGGTAAGCCGCCACACGAGATTGTCTCGATGTAGTGAGAGAGATCCCGCGAGGGTTTCCCGCCGTAACCTTGTGTGTTCAGTGTGCATATAAGCATGTGCACACTGAGATCTGTAACCTTTCTTCTTACTGTTTCACGGTACTAGCACTCTCCTCTTCAGCATCTCTCGGTTCTACCTCTGTGCGCAGAAGGTATGAGATGCTGGCTGTCCTGACCTGACCTGAATGAGGACTGCGCGTCCGCCCTGCATAAATGATAGCTTTTCTGACATGGGCTACTTCCGTAGCTGGATCCGGTCGCTGGGGAGAATGTATGGGCTCAAACTAAACGACTGTGTTATCCTGGACCATGAATACACCCGGTTACATGAGCACAGTGTATGTGCTCACTGTGCGACATGTGCGGCTGCTCAGCCCGGACGGGACAAACATTGGCAAGTCACCAGCACTTACCGTGGGAGCTAGAATGATATGCGATGCACCCGCAGGTTGGCGGTAACACTGTCTGCAGGAATATATACGTAGGTGGACGTAGCAGCAGCAGCTTTCGAAAGCCGACATGGTACAAGACCTACCCATGACTAGACATTGGTAAGTATGGGAGGAAAACTAAGGATCCATCCTCAAACTTCCCCTCAAGTACAGTACACTGCACATCCTTCAGCTCCATTGCATACGGGTATCACACACCCCCATCATCCAAAACTGGCTGTGGAAGCATCATGCTAGGAATCTTGTACACCGGACCATCCTCTGTTATAGGCTCTCCTTGGGCTGGCCCATTATCGTATTCTTCCTCAAGCCCCCTTCCCAGCCTAGAGGTGCACGTGGCCATGACGCCATACGCAATCTTCATCTCCCGCGGTGCAGCTGCCGCCGCCCCTGCAGCCTCATTAGCACCGGCATGTGCAGCTGCCCCAGCCCCACCCGCTCCAGCCACGGCCGCCCCTGCAGCCTCATCATCACCGGCGTTTGCAGCTGCCCCAGCCCCAGCCCCACCAGCGGGACCGCTCAATACCGCCAAGCCATGAACCTTCATGACACATAATTCCCGTTCGCCGCCTCCCAAGTCGAATGCCCCAAACGCTTGATAGTCTTGTCGTCGCCCCTCTCTTCCCTTCTGAACTTTCAATGTCATCGAGCCAAATTTAATAGATGCAGTGTCGGAATTCTGCATCCCAAATGTATGCTCGTCACGAATAATGTCAAAGTCATTCAACTTGCCTAGAAGGTACAGTACAGAGGGTGATTGTTGGTGACCCATTGCCGAGTCTCCATCTCCTCCAAAGTCTCCACCAGCTGACGTCGCTGCAAACACCTGGCAACTCAAAACATTGAACTCGATCACATGCACCGAGGTTCGGGCGCATCAATGATGCCCCGCCCCTCTGCGGGTACCACATGTGAAGAACACTCTTCAATGCAGCCGGCAGGGTTTGCAACAACTCACCTTGGATTCACTAGCAGTCTCGAGCGCCCCCGTCAGGAGGTTACCGTGGTCATCATGCTCGTCCCGATTAAACAACATCCCCTACATTGCTTTGGGATCTTCCTCAACAAAGTGTCCACCCCGGGTATGTTCCCTGCCATGCGCATCAAAGCGCTCTGCAACAACCAGCCATTGACAGCGACAAGCTCAGGACTGCACGAGGTCCTGTATTTGGTGATACGCTTCAGTTCCTGCATCATCCGCTCCACCCAAAACTCCATTCGATGCGCAGACGGCCCGTAGGAAGTGACCATGTCCGATAAATGCACTAATGCAGAGTGCAGCTGCAGTGTCATCAGTTTATGCATGTTGAAGGTGGTCTCTGCCAGATTTGCATATTTCATGAAAGAATCTTGTGCAGCTGCCAAATGGGTGGCAGTGTGCTGCCCAGGCCTGTAGCGAGTGTAGTACATAAGTGCATCCCGCAAAGGCTCCCACAGATCCATGACCGTGGGTGGGAACAAGTCACCAGAGCAGACAATGGGTGACAGAACGGATATGAACACTTGCCAATTCGACATAGTCATCGTGAGAACAACCCTGCACGGAACTCCCTATTGTAAGGGGTCCGCAACGGGGTGGGACAGTGTACACAAAACGGTGCATTGATTGTGGAGGAGCATTGTCCGTACTTGGTTACGTCCTTTGGAGATGCACTGAAGCTAGAGGTGACACGTAAAGAGTTGAAAAGCCGGCGCATCTGGTCCCTAGCAGGCTTGTCGAGCCACACGTCTTGCCCATAGGGCAAAACATCAGACTTCATCCTCAGAACGAGTATCCAGAAATCCTTGCAAATGCCGTACAGAAGCATGTGCGCGACGGGGAAGTGGTAAAACAAGTCATACCTGCAACAACAATATCAGTTGATACAACACAATGGGGTACACATGATAAGTGTGGCTAATGGCAGAACGGGGCTGGACATGTATCCGAAAACTTGATCAAATACACCGGGTCCTCTTGTACCGATATCGCGCAGACACTCCAACTCTTTTATCCGTGCCTCGAAAGCGAGCATGCCAGCTGCAGTGCACAGAATCCGGAACGTCACGTACATGGCATGTAAGCACCTCCCCAAGATAGCTGCAGGAGTACGCACCGAGTTCCCAGTCTACCTGAGCTTGGTTCCCATCATGAGCTCCAGGTGGAAGAGGCGGCGGGGGGTTGTTGCCTCTTGCGGTGTTGCGTGCATCTATAGCACTCAACTCACGCATGCGCTGCAACTCGGGAGTGATCTTCAGAGCTTCGGCCCTCTGTTTGTCAAAGGTGCCATCCTCAGCAGTGAAACATGCCGGTACCTCTGACCACACACCGTTTAGCCCAAACACATGGGCCTGCGTCGAGGTTGCTTCGCAGTCACACCCACAAAACCGCACAGTGCCGAGCTTCTCTTGGTTATCATTTCGTGTTTGACCCACAAGGAAGCAATACTTGCACCCTTTCATAGCAGTGTGGCCACATGCATTGGCCACCATGGCAGTGAACGGGACATCTCCAATGCAACCAGACACCCCGAGGCAGCACCTGATTGAGCGAGCTGGGTTTGCTGTATCCTCATACAGTGTGACCGGCGTGGGGGGTCCTTCCATGCCTGCAACTGATCGTAGCAACCGATCGTCGGGCAGTAGGGTCACAGCCGATTGTGCTGACACCGGTCATGATCACCCCGCTGTGTGCAATACAGACTGGAACCTGCGCACCTTGCATTGCCATAGGGCCATGTTCCTGTAGCTGTCGGATAGTATTCGCCATGATCCCATTCAGGGCAGTCGTTTCCTTGGGCCCCTCCACCACGATGACTGGGCGCCAAGCGAGGTTCGACTGACTAGCTTCCGGGGGGAGTTCCTCGCACCTGATACCGATGACTGTGGCGGTCCGATTGCCAAACACACCGTCTCCACCCACTTGCAGCATGATAGTGGGTAACACTCCTTGCGGACGGCCCGGCCCCACCCGTCCCAAAGCTTTTCCATCGTACCTTCTGAAGGCTTCGGAGCCAAAGTATGTCGTATTGTCGTCGTACTTGCGGCAACGCCCATTGTCATAAAGAAGACGGAACTTGGAATCAGCAAACATATCCTTCACGGACTGCACGAGACCAAAGTCCCAGTACCTTCACACACATGTACCCCGATCACTCACACCAAATACACTGACAATAACATGACAGATGCAAGACAACCGCCGAATCAAGTGCAGTTTGTGGACACAAGGAACGTGGAGCCTGACCACACGGGGAAGCAGGGGAGGGTGAAACTAACCGCTTACGAGGGGCGAGCCGACCGGACACGTGCTTAAATCGGCGCATGCCACACTCGAGACAACACTGGTCCTTATGTGCCTCCCAATCAGATTTATCCAGGTCCGGAAAAACACATCCACAAAGTGGGTTTGCACACAGATGATGGCAGTACTGATCGGCTTGTTGCACACCAGCCACTGCCTTCATCAAGTGCCAACTCCTGCATCAGTGACCAAATTGATTCAACATGGAACGGAAAATCGCCGGATCAGGGTATCATTCTATTATCGTAGTATAGGCCAATGCAGGCATAGTGGGATCCCATACCCCGGCAAGAAGTGACCTGGCGGCAACACTGCAGATGCAAACTTGATCATGGAATCGAAGGCAATGTCATGGATATTGTAGTCCACTTTGATCTTGAATGCGCAATATACTGCCTGGTTGACGGTGATCTGGGTGCCTGGATGCAATGTTTCATTAGCCACCTCGCAATAAAACTTCGCGGTCGGGCGCTTTGGGAGAACTCGCCGTGCCCCGACAACAGCAGCTGGGCCCTCATTCTGCCCATTGTCAGCAGGCACATCTTCATTTGGGTGGTCTTCTTCCTCAGCCAGATACTCTTCTTCAAATTCTTCAGGAAAAATTCCGTGGAGGAGAGCATCCACCACGTCGTCCACCCCACCCCTCAAGCGCATCTGGACAGCATCATGGGTGTTGTCACATAGGTGCACAACCGGTCCATGCACGGAGCAATGTAACTACACAATGACACTCAGAAGGGAAAGAACAATATGCACACTATTGCATACATGCAACCATAACGACAGGACCACACATCATCTTCGGCCTCAGGGAAGTCAGCATGCAGCATCTGCTAGAATTGCTTGAAAGCCTCTTCCGGAACAGAAACGTCGGGACCAAGTGGCAGCGGAGGTGGTGACTGTAGACCTCTCTTCTCTCGCTTCAGGGGCACTCCACCCACGACGGTGTCTGCCCCGTCAGGCACACGATCTGTCTGCATGTCGACCAGCGGAATCCCGAAGTCATCGCCATCATCATTGTTGCCGGAGGCTGGTGCTCTCCCTCCGTCTGATCCAGAAGCATCGCCTATTTCCCTCCTCTCGGGCACCGGCAAAAAGATAGATAGAGACCCACGCAACGTGGCATTCAGTGAGGGATCAATGTGGCCATGTGCGGCCTGCCCAATTTCAGCCCAAGTAGGAATCACACGTTCCTCTTCAGGCAGATCCCAGTTCTTGTGAGCAGATAAATCCTACACACACCCAGACAGATTCCTGTGATTGCGTTAGGCAAGACATACATCCAATATGTACAATAACAAGCAAACCTGTTTCGCATGGACGGTCTTTCAGTGTACAGTACTATGACCAAACCCCACGGCGCCGCTCTTCCCGTCCACGATGGCGACCCACTCGCAATCCTTGTGATTGCAGGCCACACATTTCCAGGTGCCTTCTTCCAGGGACGATGAGGCATCATCGGTGGGCAAAACAGAACTCGCAGGTCGCCATACCAGCCCCCTGGTAGACAAAATACCCACCCAATATAACTCACCCACACCACGAGAAGACTTTGGCAAATTTGTAGCCTGTTGTAGCGTTGCTGGCTTCAATGGCGCACGATCGGGTCGGTAGAATTTAGCCAGGTCCGCCACACGAGATACAGACATCACAAGCCACGCTATCACTAGCAGCCAGCACAAAAGCGACGTCATGATTACCAACTGCAGAGTGACCATCCTGTCTCCATTCGGCGGTGGTAAGTAAGGCTCCACAACTTCGACTCGCATCACAATCGTGTCCATCGACAGATTGCTCACACGTCCCTCTAGCCACGTTGCCAACTTGACGGAGTGTGTCCTTGCTGCATACGTCAAGCGTAGCGCGGGCATCAGTTGCGTGACAGGCTTGGTCCCATCGAACACCGTGGCTGTGAATGTCCTGCCCGACGTCCATGCAATTGATATCCACGGCGTATTACACATACAGCTGCTGGGCCTCGCAGCCCAACGCTGAATCAGACGTGTGCCTCGGGTACAATCTCTCGTGCATGACGAAATGACAGCGTGTGATCCATGAAGCAGGATGATCCATATGGCCGCAGGCGTGGTGGGCGCAGAGACACTCCCGGATCACATGTTCCGGACCGGTCTGTTCGACGTTCCTGGAAGGTAGCTTTACACCTCCAGCAACTAGTGGCCCGGAACATGTACAACCTCTTGTTCCGGGACAACCCATCTACCAGGACATGTTCCGGGTCCAAGTCGTTCTTGTAGTGCTATGTTTTTGCAGCACCCAGTCAGTAGCCCTGCACGGCAACGAACGGACATCAGATTCGGTTTGTTTTCTCCCGTTCACTCTTTTGTAAACGGCAACGAACGGACATGGTGTCGTCGGAATAGCGTTGACATCAAAGGACCCAGCACAATCTCCCCAATGGCAGTGTTTTCCTCATCGCATCGCCTGCAACCACGTCAGTTTTGTTCACACGTTTGTCGCCCGGTCAAGAATGTTCCTGAACTGCATGCGCACAGCTGGCAGGATCCCTGCCGCTTAAGCTTGACTCGCTCCTCTTTAAGATACGGTCACATTTAATGCGATGGAAGTCCTACTCGGCGGCGACAATGCGAAGTTCCGCACGGGTCATGTTGACCACAGCACAAGTACGCTGCTGCTCCAGCCTTTTCTGGCTTGCCACCTCTCATCACCCACAAACCAAGATCGTGGCAATTTGGTTGCGTCGGTGAGTAATGGTGCCTTCACGAAACCTCGTCCAGCGCACGGAGCGGCCGCGGTTGCCCTATCGCTAAAGGTGCCCACTTGGTGCGGCCCTGCGCCCGATATACAAACCATAGCTGCGTTGCAGTGCATTGTCCCCGTATCTCCCCACAGTTTTCCTACATAGTCGTGTTGGCGGGATGTCCGACAGGCGTTGCGCACCGTACACATTTTGAAGGTTCGCGTCCACACCTGTCGTCTGATCACCTCTGGCGCTAGCGCTGCCACTGGTTTCAGGCGCTTTGCCGTAGCTACTTACAGTACACATTGCGTTCCATTGTTCTTGTGATGAAGCTCTGCGCAGTCGGCGGAGACTACGGGCATTTTGCTGAGCTGTAGCGGGCCAGGGCTTGTGGCATCAGCTCTTACGAGCGATAGCGTAGCACATCCACCATCCCATGGCGCCGAAACAGTGATATATAAATGTTAGAATTTGTATATTGTTGGGACCATAGTATGCCAGTGTCCTGCTACACAGGTCTTTCACAATGGTCAGTGTTCTGCCTCATACTGCTCGGTTTCCTGACCACGAAGCCGCGTGAAATTTATGTCAATCCCAAAGTATGGATACAAGCAGCTATATATCGTTCGCAGCGATGTGACAGGCGTGCTCCCTCTGGCGGCACTGCCGGTGCCTATGCAGGGCAGCCAGGCATACTTCTCGCCAGTTGCAGAGCTGCTCTCTACAGTACTACAAGGGAACATCGTAATTGTTGACGGGTCCACATTATCTCATTCCGGTGAAGCGGGTTCTGCTTTGGTCTTCGATGTATCTTGAGTCCAGCGAGGACCCTTCAGCAACGCCACTCATGTTTCCTTCTTCAGCAGCCCGGTGGCTTCCTGGTACAGATCCGAAAACGTTAGCACCAGCAAGTCAAGCACAAATATTGCAGCATTTCACGTACTTGGCCGTGCGTGTGGCCGCCCTTCTTTCACACTGACAACCAGTGTCCTTGCACTCACCCCCTGTCTTCAAGCAGGTGAGACATCCAGACACTGACCCTGCGGTTCCAGCTCCGGCACGGCCTCCGTACGCTCAACTGCATCTGCAGCTCGGGCTTGGCTGCTACTCGTGCTGACCCTCTGCTTCGCCGCAGCATGCACAGCACAGCTACTCTGCACAGGCAGGGGCACGCAGGCCCGGCCAAAACGCCCGTCGCCGCCAAGGCCGCACAACTCGCGGCTTCACAAGGCGCACACCACGCATGAGGCCCGAGATCCCTGCGCGCTCAGGCCGCTCCGGCCGGGAGCCAGGTCAGCGTATGCGTGAAGACCGGAGGGGCGCTCCGCAAAGCGGGCCATTGAGCAATTTCCCCAAATTCCTCGGACTTCCCACACCGCGACCAGCGCCAACTCCTGCTGGGGCTATTCCGCCTGTGCCACCTGTGGTTGCTCCAGCCCCGGGGCCGCAGATGGGCGCTGTGCCCACGCCTGCTCCTCCGCCCGCTGCAGTCGTGATTCCCCAACAGCCACCTGCCGCCCCCCCTGCGCCAGTGCCAGAGCCAGCTCCGCCTCCTGCGCCGGAGCCTGCTGTGCCACCGTCGCCGCCGCCACCATCAGACATGTCGGATGCAGGTATGCACCCCTGCAGCCACATGCGGAGACTTGTGATTGATGCCTGCAAGCACTGCTGAAATCTGTGGCCTCGATTACATCTGATCGCTCTACCATATTAGGTAGGGGTGTACCTGTGACATGGGATTCAGCATTGACATCCGAGAGCACGTGTGGCCTAGTGGTGGTGCCTATTTCTTCTGCAAAGCGTGATTACAACCCAGGCTGCTCATCGTGTTGCGCGGCTGCGCTATTTACATGATGCCAGGATCACTGCGCGTATCACCTGACATCGTTCGGCCGGTAAAGTCTCTTGAAAACATAAAAACTTCTCAGCGCAGGACACGATGTAATATTGTGATGCTATGGCCGCTGCAGAGAATGCCGAGGGCAGCGCAGCAGGTGTACACTGCACATCGTGATGCCTTGCCCGGGCTGCATCGGCCGTCACGGCGGGGCCATCAACTCAATGGCGGATAGTCCTGGTGTCACGCAGCCTGACAGGTACACGCTTTTTGCAGTGGATGGAGACTTGAGGCCGGTGTCCCGCCGGGAGCTCAACGGATACGCCATCGGGGCACTCCAAGTCTTCATCGACGGCACGTTCGGCACGGTCTGTGGCGCGTTCTTCTCCAACGTTCAAGCGGACGTCGCATGCCGCCAGCTCGGCTTTGCAGGCGGCGGCATCTCACCTTTCGCCGATGAAACCCTCACACAGGCTGAGCTCCTGGTGTGCCCATGCACACAAGATGTACTGCCGTCCGTCACCTATGTCCATTGCGTTTTCTGTACCTTGTAAGGCTCAGCGAGATCGAAGCAGCAGTGTTGGGTCGCTTTGCAGCATTTTCAGGGATGCCACCCAAACAATAGACCTGGATATCCGGAATTGTTCTATGTGATCGGCCCCGATGACCCAACACTGCGAAGCAGCCTGGGAGATATCCATGACCTCGTTGCACAGGTAGGCAATACATATCCAGGTAGGCACTGATGTAGATATATTTTATGATGTATTCCAGCCACTCAAGCCCGCGATGCTGGAATTCGGTCCTGTGCATGTGACTGCACTGCAGCTTTGCTGAGGTGATTGATTGCGTGTCAGCGGGCCGAGCAGCTCTGATAGGTGGGACCATGATTTTCCCTTGCAGCAATACTCGTGGCGGAAAGCAGTGACCCCTTGCCATTGCAGGAGGCTGCGGCTCCGACTGTGCTGGAGCACCCATCGTGCACGGGCTCGGAGGCCCGCCTCATCGACTGCCCAGCCGCAGTGCTTGATCAGTACTCATACTTCGGCGACTACACCCTTGATGCCAGGTCGTGCGCATCGCAGTCCGGCAAGGTCTCCACATTCATCGCCTGCGCCTCTGCATCTGGGCCAGGTGCGTGTGAGCATACGCATGCCAACTAACTCACCCGGTGCATCGTGTCCCGGAACGGCCGGTGTCGCTTTGCAGCATTTCCAGGGCTGCCATCCAGAAACTAGACCTATATATTCGGAATGCATACCATGCACCGTGCACCGCAGGCACTTGATATGACAGTGGCGCATTGCTGATTTGTATAATCATGATCGTGGTGAGCAGGTGCAGGTCAGGAGGGGGGCTTGCGCCTTGTGGACCGCACCAAGGCTGAGGGCTCCACCAGTGGAGTGCTCGAGCTCTTCCACGCCGGAGCCTGGGGCACCTTCTGCGAGGAGGGCAGGTTCACGACAGAAACACAATTCCCGGAGGTGCGCCTTAAACATGTCTATGCAGCCTCCCCCATGCATGCCGTTTCAGTCCCTTGTGCTCTGTCAGACTGCATCGAAATATCGCCAACAACAGTGTCCACAGGTGCACAATTCCTGCAAAGGGTGTGTACGGGTGTGTAGAGGGCTGCGATAGCGACCTGCCGGCAGCTGGGGCTGCCGGCCACTGGCGCCATGTTTGAGGCACTTGCGCCAGACGCTGCGGCCGCGCGGCCTCCGCCGTGGCTGAACGTGCCGGCGTGTGCGGGCTCCGAGGGGCGGCTGACTGCGTGCGGTGCCCTCTCATACGGCGACGTCGGCGTGTGCGACTTCTACTCGCGCCTCGTGTGCGCTACAGGCCCGTAAGCGCGGCTCACCGCTGCGATGGCATAGATCAGAGTCTCCGTGGACGGCCGGCCAGTTATCATATGATGGTGCCCACATCGGATGCGACCGCGCGCGCCAGCTGCGCCGCCATACCAGGCGCGCACACCACTGCTTGAGCCTTGAGCCTTGAGCTCGCCATCGCGCACTAATGCAGCACGCCCTCCGCCGTGTCACTGATGATCTTGAGTCTGCAAGTATTGTCAGGGGCTCTGAGCGGCGCGCTTGTGCGGTGCCAGGCTGGCCACTCCTTCAGAGCACATTAATTATTTGCAGCTAGGTTTCAGTGTTGATTTTCTCCCGTTCACTCTTTTGTTAAGTGCCATTTGCAGCTGGGTCTCCTTGGGTGTTACAAGGACAAAGGCAGCAAGGCGGGCAGCGTCGCGAAAGAAGCAAGCAGACGAAGCAAACACCCATGGGTCTGCAGACACCTACTTTGACGCATGCAATACCCACACACCCACACACGGCGGGGGCCTCCCCGGGCTGGGGGTTGTTGCGGTCTCGCTGTTTGTTTGCTGGGCGGCCTTGGCTGCTTGTGCTTCCGGGGCTCGTGCGCCTTGCTGTTGGGCGGGGTTCGGGTGGGGATGGGCGTGTGGGCATGGGCGTGTGTGTGGTTGTGTTGCCGTGTCGCTGTGTCCGGCACGGGTGCTGCCGTTGCGTGGGTGTTTTGGTGTGCGCTTCGTGTGGCTTGCTGCGTGGTGTGCGTTTCCCCTGCTTCTTGCTTGCGGTGCTACCTGCCTCGCTTGCTTTGTCCTTGTAACACACACCCACACACGCACGCACAAACCCCACCCCACGGCCCACACACAACGACACAGGGTGTGTGGGTGCTTGTGGTGCCTTGGCGTTGGGAATGGGAATGTGTGGGTGCTTGTGGTGCCTTGACGTTGGCCGTTACTTTCCCTGTTGCGTGCGCATTGCTCCCCTTCTTGGTCCTGGCGGTTACACCGGCCCCTCCGCCTTTTTCATTTGTAACACACAACAACACAGCCCCCAACGCCGCAAAGCCCGCCAGGGCCGCGCCCAACACGCCGCTGCCCGGGGCCGCCCATCCGATTGCCGGGGGCCGCCCCATCCTTAAACACCAGCCCCCCCAGAGCCACGCCAGCCCGGCACACCGCCACGCAGGTTTCCTAGGCCTGGGGTGTATGTATGTCGATGTCGCTTCGGGTGTGTTTTGGTTTCAGTGTTTCTTTTCTCCCATTCACTTTTTTGAAGAGCTGGGTTCCCTGCAATTGCAATGCCGAAAGGCTGACTCAGAAGTGGTTCCGTGTATCGCACATGTATCTGAAGATCAGATTGTGATGTTCGACTAGGACGTGTTCTTGAATATTCGTCAGGTGATTCCTCCCACCGCCTGATCGCTGGTCGTACTGCCAGCCCTGCACGTCAATTTATTACCAAAGAGTGAACGGGAGGTGCCAGCCCTGCACGCAGTCGCATTGCATTGTCTGGGGTGGCCGCATGCATGCAGGAAGTGCGCATGACCATGCGAGCACACATATGCCGGGCTCGATTACATAGTGGACCTCTGGACAAAGGTAGGGACGTTAATTACCTGCTTCTCGCGCTGGCCCAGACCAGGCAGGGGGTCATGCACTCCCGCTAAAGGGTGGGGCCAGAAAGGGCGCGCAAAATCGACGGCGATTTTGACTGATTGGGCAAGCTTTTGACTATTGTTTACGCCCAATGCACAATCTGGGAGGTCTAACTCGTTCGATTGGGGAAATCGGCCCGTATTCGCCGATCAGGCTTCTTGGGTTGGGGAGAATCGCCATTTGGGGAACGCGGCTCCCCAATCCTCTCCGATCCTTCCCAATCGCACAGCCGCTTGCCCAATCCTTCCCAAACCATATCTGTGTAGGCTATAATTGCATTTAGGAGCCCCTGGGGGGTCGCGCCTGTTTCTATGGCCCCGCCAGGTGCTCTTGTGGTGACGTTTCAGTCTGAAGTCTGACCATCATGCCACTACGTCCCGGAACTCAATGTGTACACACCTGTGTGATACCTATTTAAGGCATGAAACATGTAGCTCAGTTCAGCATACATTCTCTCCCGTTGGAGCACGTATCAGCTGACAGACAGCTGTGCATGATTTGTTGTCATTCACCATCGCAACACTCTGCTCATCCAGGTCAAAGCTCTTCAATCAATTTCATTCACTTGTATTTAGAGCTATGAGTTACAATTCTGCGGACCGTATGATCGCAATGTAGCATCACTATCACTGCCAATGAGCAGCCTCGATGGCAACCATATACCATATCCGGCTGCATTAAGATATGATGCTGCCAATCGACATTGTCTGATATAAAAAGAAGAGTCATCCGCGCCATATGCACGTGTTGGGTGCTTGTAATCGAAGGTGTCACATCCGTTGAGCTGATGCCTCTTTCATAAGGCAGCTGCAATGCACTGTAGCCCAGTGTGGATGTGCGCTGGTGTGCATTCTTGGCTGACTGAAGCGGGTTAGCAGATTATCCAACCAGCTGTCTCCTCGGTGTCTTGTGGACATCGATTGAAAAGAAAAGACTGTGGTTGCAATGTGAAGGCCTCCGTGCAGTTGCAGAGCTGGAAATAGTTCGCAGATCGTGCAGCTCATGAATCAATGCTTACTCCACTGAATTGCTGGACTGCCCTGTGTAGTCTCATCGTTGTATAGTGGGAAGTGGTGAGTAGGCTTGGCGAGTCTCTTGCAACATGTGCATTTTCAGTACATGCACCATGTGTGTCCGATCTTTCGCAAGGAGGCTACATGAATGAAGCATATTTCAGCTGATAAGTCTCCGGCGTATCCGTGGAATGTTTTTATGTGTCGCAGTTGTGTCGCGTTGCGAATGATCACCGCATTCTACTCTCACCGATGCACAATTAATCAACCCAGTTTGCCAGCAGGCGCGACTGTCCGGCAAAACTGCAATATGTTACCGCATGGTCCTATCGCAGATTAATCTGGCATTACCATTGCTGGTGCATATGCGCGCAGGGCCTTGGCATCTCACGGGATCACGTTGGTCACCTTTGTATGCCATACGCACATACATTCAGTACACTATAATTTAACGATTGACGGCCAGATAACCGCTAGCCGGCGATGGTCAGACAGGTTCACGGCAGCCCAATGTCGTTACACATGGTGAGGTCACCCACACACACAACGAAAATGCACCGAGCACCAACAGAAGCAACAAAATCGTGTGCTGTATGTCATTTTTGATGCTCTCCGTGCACTGGACACGATGCCGCGCGATTGGGGACCAAATAAGCGCGATTGGGGAGAATCGCCCGTTCTCGCTGAAATGGGTCATCGCGTTGGGGAGGCTCCCCAACGCTGGGATCGACCTCCCAGAGTGCCCAAACAACATAGACAATACTCAAATTCTTCCCCAATTTGGCAAATTCGCTGTCGAATTTGCGCGCCCTTACTGGCCCCACCCTTTAGCGGGAGTGCATGACCCCCTGACCAGGCTACACGGTCATGCACATGTGCTCCAATGTGCACAAAGCCGAATTTGAAGGTCGCACTGCATGTGTACATGTGTACATGTTCGGCGACGTGGTGAAGCTCCGTGGCACGTGCATGAATGCTACCCCATTGACACGGGCCCCACACCTCAGTCCGGCACTCACGTGGAGATAAGCTGATGTTACCTGTTCACATGTGCCCAGTCAACGCATGTGCAAACAAACTTTGCAGGCTTGCTAACTCTCCCGCCACCGTCATGTTCACGTGCACAAGTGCCGGTGAGCAGCCTCGGCCATGGCGAGACGCGGGCCGTTTGTTAGAAACTTCATTATGAAACTCTTATGAAACCATTTTTTTTAGGCTCAAAGGAGATTCGGTTTCAGTGTTTGTTTTCTCCCGTTCACTCTTTTGTAAATGATTTGTTTAGGCTCAAAGGAACTGATACAGACGGGTGAACTGGATGACCATATATATACACAGCAAAGAAGTATCGTCCCAAACACGGGCCCGGGCCCGTTCGTTCAGACTCAGAGGGTCGGGACTCCCAACTTTGCCGCTGCAGCCATGCACACTGTCACGTGGACGCGAAGACCCTTTTTCGAGAGAGTCATGCTGGCATGGTGCGGTCAAAAACACCAGGTCACTGTTCCGCACTACATATCAATATATGGCGTAGCCCACCCCTGCTGCGTTGTTGTTCTCGCCAGCTGCCACCTCGCTCTCAGCTCGAGGCACTCTTCCCGCCCCCATCCCCCGGAAAATTGTAAACGTGTGCTCATGCTTCTCGTACCTCCATGGAGGTTCCTGCAGCGATGCGTGTGCCTCTCCCCCTGACATGCACCTCGACTGCATATGCTGCTCAACGCAGAATCGATGGCATACCAGGGTATTCATGCAACCATGCCCAGTCCATGCACACGCCCATCCTTCAACAACAAAAGACCAGCGTAGACATTGCAGCTTGCGCGAATGATTGCAGGATCACTGGAGCTATACATATAAAGATGGCCTCGCGAACGGGACTCTAGGCCTACGTCATGATGCGTATTTCGCACGTTTATACCTTCATGTGCGCATCTCTGGAGCTACCCTCCGTAAGCACTCTGAAAGTGAAGAGGGCACTGTGGAAGTAAATCTAAGACTTGCAAAAATCAGAATGCGTGCGAGGCGTTGTTGTATCGTGACTGTGCTATTGAATACGCTTCACCAACTATTTATATACTTATCAAAGGCTTGCGGAATTTGCTTCAAAATTGGTATCCCCGCCCGATTCTCTGGTTATGTTTTAGCAATGGCCTTGCTGCCGCGTGTGAGCTTAGCTTTACGTACGGCTGACCTAGGGTGCATCACACGCATGCATGATACATAGAGATCTGAGGCGTTGACGCTGGATGTCTTCTCTGCAGGTCACTGCTATTGGTGCTTCTGGTGATGGGCGAAGTCGTGGCACTTCGCTTGGGTCCGATTCAATCCCCACATGAGCACTCTGTGTTTGGAGGAGCTTTGCGAGCCCTCCAATCATCGAGGAGATCATCGCGTGTGCACGACACCATTATTGTCAAAGCCATTAAATGCAGGAATTGTCCACCATCTAATATGCAGCGCGTAGCAGATGTTCATGCCTGAAGGCAACCGTGAGAGAGGGGGGGATTATGTTTTGAGATTTTGGCAGTTACGCACTCTGTCAAGGAGGGTACAGGGCTGAGGGTGTGATGAGTGTGTAGGCGTGAGTGTGCATTCCTCAGGTGCTGCAAATTGTGTTGTGCGTATCCGTGTTGCGCGGAGGCATGGATGTAAGTGGGCATTGTAGCTCTGCCATTGCTGTGGTGTAACATGATCGGTACCTGTACTGTTGGGTTTCCCATCAACGGCATTGCTTAGTCTACATGGTGAAATGCGCACAGGCCGCAGTTGCTGCAGAATGTGAAGCCGTCTGTAACATACCGAGATTATGCCGTTGTCAAAGGCTATGATTTGACCAATCTCAAGGTTGCACATGGGTGGAATAAGTGTGCCACGCCACCATCATGTACTTCCGCCTGCGCATAGATGTGTGTTAGATACCAAAGCAGCTGTGGGATGTCACACGTGCAATGAATGTGGTACGTAGATTGGGGAATGAGTACGGGGAACGAATACATGTGTGTGTCTGACACATGCATGCAACAAAGGGTAGCAATGTTGCAGACGGTGTTGCAGCCGATGTGTCGCGGCCAAAGATAGACTGACTTGTGCTGAATACCTTTCGAAAGTTCCATAATCATGCAAGGGTACACGGACATTGAGTGTTGAGTGTACCCACGGACACCGAACGGTGCTACCTAGTGCCGCAAAGTTTGAATCGACTCTCATTGCGTTGTTCGACACATGAAGAGGTCACATGACGACAGGAAAATGGGAATGTAGCAGGCCAAGGTGTATGGCATGAGGTGACGTTGTGCTGTCACGAGTGATATTGCGTCATGAATTCGCTTTTTGTGTGCATGTGTTTGAGATGTATACATGCATATATACATGTATATATGCATGCCCGCCTCCCAGGTCGCGGGCCCTTCGCGTGGGGCGACCTTGCCCGCGAAGCCGATACCTGCCGCCCCGCCGCTGCCGCCGGTAGCGCGTGCGGGCGCGGCGCCGGCACCTGCGACTGCTCCGGCCGCCGACGCCGATGCCGAACACAACTCACAAATGGGGCGCCACGCGTCGGACACGGCGCAGGCTGCGGCCCTGGCGGCGGCGGCGCCGTCGGGTGGCCAGGATCTGGCGGGGCCTGGGGAGCAGGCCGCTGCCGCGCAGGCGACGGCGCTGGCGCAGGTGTTTAGGGCAGTGGCCCAGGAGAAACTGGGGGACATCGTGTTTATGCCGCCGGGTGACCCTTTGTGCATAGGGGATGTGTCGGTTGTGTACCCCTGTGTTGGTTCCTATTGCGGCTGTGCGGCCCGCGGGGACGGGGGTGCTGCGGAGATGCGGGACGTGCAGAAACGCACTGCATATCGTTTGTGCGACCCTGATGCGTATAGTTTCGTGCCGTTATCGCATGAGACGCATGGTCGCTTGGGGCGGCCTGCCATGAATCACTTAATCGGCTGGCGGAGGTTGCGTCTCGGTGTGGTAAGGTGAACCGTGCTTTGTTTGTGACGAATGCTCTGCGCCGGTTGAGTGTGGCGTTGTGCAAGGGGAATGCTCTTGTGCTCCGTGCGGGGCTTCAATCTTTGGCTGGCATCACCGGCCGAGCTGTGGTACGTGCTCGTGCCCGGCCTAGTGCCGTGACTGCGTGAGTGGATTTGCGTGTGTATTCCTGGCAACGGCTTGCTGCCCGGCCGCTGTCCTTTGTAACTACATGTATATGTTGTGAAAGTGCCTCGTAGCGTCCAAGGCATGTGCACATGCGGATGCACGCACGGGGTGACACGTGGCAGTCACCAGCCCGCGAATGAGAAGACACATTCCAGCTCTCTGTATAGGTCGAACAAGGTCATGGTTCAAGTATCTGACTCAGATACTGACCATGCAGGTGTGATCCCAGATCTCAGGCGTCATGTGCTAAGTACTCCGCACACATACTTAACATTTCGCCCAACTAAACTTACGGTATGACGCTTCCACTCGCGCTTGCATTCGAACAGTATATATCATCGTATGTGAAGCGTGCTACTGCCCCCGGCTCACAGATATATGCACATGTGAACCATAAATGCTACATGTATGGACTGCATAATTAAGGCGCTACCAACGCACCTGCATGGGTCGGCAACTCGAGAGCCTGTGGAAGTTCGATACGGCGATTGACGCAGAGACCCCACAGCAAAATGATCCCAAGCTTCCCCAGCTTCCTCATTCTGCACTATGTTGGATCATACACTGCTCGTAAGAAAACCGATCATGATGCGAAGTCAGTCATTCCTTCGAAACATGCGTGATATGTGCATGCAGCTCATGTGCACAGCTCTAACATGGTACATTTTTGCCCTCTTTAGGTATTCTTTGGTATACTTTTGGCCGGCTCATGTTAGCCGAGCACTAGCCTGCGATACATACATATGTGTCCACAATTGCTGCTTGCATTTCTGGAATGTGTGTGCTTCTGAGCAGACAGACTTGGCCATTACAACACGGGGCCGCAAGAGCAATTGACGGCTCCGTCAAAATCCCCGGCACCAGGCAGGAGGACTTTCCTGAGGCGGGGCTGCACATACACGCCAGTGTCTAGATTGGACAGTTTCATACCTGGGTTCGCGAGCAACGCGAGCTGTGTCAATGCCCTGGGCCCCATGCAGCTGCACATTTTGGCTGGTGCCAATTGTACGAGACATGATGCTTTCACAAGTGGTGAGTGATGTTTGCCCTCCGAGATGTCGAGTCGACTTCATTCCCGCTACGAGTCTTCTTAACATACTGTATTGAACAATACACCATGCTGGCAAGAAACACATCTGATCATGATTGAGTATGCGTCGAGTAATGTGTAATGCGCATCGGCACAGCATCCATGCATATTACATGGATCATGCGGGTCGAAGGTTTCCATGCAGAGTTGCATTAATATGCGTATCTTTCGAGTTCGGGACGTTTAATACGCGTATTTCAACGTATTTTATTCGCGTATAGTACGCGCGTACATTTCGGACTGACGCGTTTTGAGTGAGCCTAGAGCTCTGCATTGTGCTGCACCTCTAGCAATAAGGCCAAAATTTTTAAAGGCGTTTTTTACATCCCTTGCATTGCATGATGAATCTGTGTAACCTAGACATCAAATTGACTGTTAGTATATTGTATTGCACTCTGCAACAGTGTGCCCAAGCACAAATGCCGGTGATCATGCGGACTTGGTAGTGCCATGCAGAAAGTTGCACTACCGAGTCTGGCCATGACCAGCTTGGCGCCTCAGGCGCCAAGCCAGTGATGTAACCTATACATCATACTTTTCAACCCCCCAAGATTGGAGCAACGTACCATACGCGTATTTTTGCACGACGTACTATCACGAAACGTACTAATGCAACTCAGTTTCCGTGGGTGTTACCGGAGGCATACGGCAACCTGCCATACATAACCTTGTGGCACGTTGAAAGCCGCCACTTCACGTCCTAACATCTAGAACTGTCACCTAGCATTGTGGATGGAGTCTATGGCGAAAGAAAAATGCACATGGGCAAGACAGCTTGAGCATCCCAATGTTGGAATGTATGCCTGAACAAGCACACGTCTCAGGCTGGCATTCATAGGTTCCAAGTCACCCGGGTTACACGGGGAGCAGCGCCAAGCCCATGTCTTCTCCCCTCCCAAGGCATGCATGCCGCATAGTGCAAGTACCAAACGACATGGCAGGAGGCTAGAAAATGGAAAAACAGAAACCCCACCCACCACTACGGGTGACACTTGCTCTCTGATGCAACATACCTGGGAGGCCGCCTGCTCCGGTCCCCTCGACCTTGGCACACTCCTGGAGGGTAACCCAGCTCAGAGACTAGACAGTCCAGAACTTAGCCGCATCCTGGTTTCAAGACAACAAACATCGCGGCCATTTTCCACACTCGCTTACAGTAAATTCGATCAACCGGCATATATACACAAGCTGGTACAGGTGACAACATCGCCCGGCGCCCCACGGATGCAGCTTATATCCAGTACAATAGCTCAGCATGTGATCGCATGCGGCCTCTCATCCGCGCATCCATCCCGTACCATATGCGTGCTGCTCACGCAGCTGCTGACCGCCTCACATGCGCCAGCCTCCTACGAAGGCCGGGCTAACCTACTTGCAAATTAAACGCGGATTGTTCCGCAGAAAAGACAAAGTTCTGGGACAGCCTTCACCAGTTCCTCCCAGGTGTCGTTGCAATCATCGTGTTGCGAGACAGCCCCGATTGAACACGGCCCACCCACCTTGGTCCCGCAGACGCCATTCTCCACGTCGCACATCACCAAGGGAGGCCTATACTAAACGCTACATGAACGACCGGCGTTGCATAACGCAACGGCCTCGCATGCGATTTCAATCACCGAGCAAGCTCGGTCGAGATCTCCCGGAATGCATTGATGCCCCGCATGTCAAAGTCAAGCGATGACGAATCACTGTCATACTCTGACTCATCAAGGAGCGTGTGCCCCGCGGGTGCCCCCTGCGCGCCGCTTGACGTCCGTCCTGTTAGCGGGTTCAGAAAGTCAGTCCGTCCATCGTGCGCGCCGTAGCCCCCCTCCCATGTGTCGCCGTCACCGTCGCCATCGGCAGGACCTGCTGCCGGCGCCGACGCAGCAGTGTCCGCGTCGTGCGCGTACCGCGCGGCAGACCCCCGCCTCGCCGAGAGCTGCGGGTCAAACGCGGCGTTTGCGACCAGCATGAGGCGGCTCAGGCTCCACGGCGCGACGTGCTCGCCGCTGCAGCGCTCTCCGGGTGTGCGCGTTGAAGGTGGAAGGCCTAGCGTCACCGTGTGGTCGAGGGAAAGCTGCAACAGGGCAGCTGGGTGAGAAAACACGGCGAGACAGCCCCCACGGCGCATGCAGTGGTGAAGCCAATGTCACTGCAGCTGGGGACGGAGGCCGCTCGCCCCGCAGAGGAGGCTCGGATCGTGATGTCTGGATCAATGCCCTCCGGCCCTGGACCGTACATCAGCAAGGATGCGCAGCGTGGGCAGCGCATCGGCACACAACGAGATTGTGCACTAGCCTGGTCATTCAATATCGTGCCATGGTCGGACGACTCGCTCTGCATACCTCACGTGCGTTGATGCTACCTCTTTCCCCCCTTCTTTTGAGCGATCATGGGAGACACTGGGAAAGCTGCTTCGTACGTCCCTAAATCAGAAATCGTGGTGCGACATGCATGCACGGCATGCATGCATACCCGCAGCAGTGTGCTATCGCACCTCTCCCGGGATGCTGGCGCTTGTGGCCACGTGGTCATCTGCAGACTCCCGCAGCCATTCCTTCTTGCGCCGCCGCCGCAGCTCCGTCAGCACGGCGACGACGGCGATCAACGCGACGATGCTGCTCGCGAGCACCGCAAACGTGGCCAGCAGTGCCGTGGTGAGCGAGTTGTCGAAGTCGCCCTCCTCCGGCTGCACCTCGGCTGCGGTGGCTTCGGAGACCAGGCCGGGGTTACGACTGTCAGTTGAAATGGACACCGTCCCGGAGAGGGCGGCGCTGTCGGGAACGACGGCCGGGGCCGAGGCGGGGACTGCGACCGTGTCATCAGCAGGTGGCACGCCTGTGCCGTCAGTGGCGGTGCCATCCTCATCTGTGCCATCCTCAGGGGGAGCCTCTGAGCCAGTCGCTTGGGCAGGGCCAAAGAAGAAGCCACCACGCGGGGCAGGGACTTCTCCGGGCAGATCAGAAGCGGAGTCGTCGGTGGTGGTGATGTCGCCGCTCTGCACAGCCACAAAGTGGTCACTGTGGGTGCGCAGAATGTGCGGTACTCCAGGGAGGCGCCGGCGGCGTCTAGGCTGACAGTATGCACTATGTTCTTCTTCGATTCCTGCCTCAAAGGAAACGACAGCCCATGGCCCGACACGACCGTTGCTGCACATGTACCAAACCACATCTGCCTGAGCTTGCACACGACACGTCACCTGCCACGCCTCCCCACTAAGAAGCCAATAAAACACCTCTCGAACGAAAGCACACAGCTTCTGATGAATGACCGACGTACAGTCCCACACATCGTGCTTCACCAGAAGTGGATCCGATTCCGGGTGCCTGTCACGGTCCCGTCTCAACAGTACACTGTAATCAGGCACAGCACGCAATAATTGAGGCACGCACCCCAGAGAGCAGGGGGTCGTCCCACGCCGTCAGCACCGCCGCCGTCGCCGCCGCCGCCGACGCGCCAAGCGGCAGCACCGGCACCGTCGCATTCTCCTTGACGCGCAGCACGCGCAGCGCGCCGTCATCCGAGAAGAACGCCGCGCCACCGGCCAGCCACGTCCCCAGGAACGGCTCGGCGTTGCGCGCAAGGCGCGAGCCCCGCAACACAACGGCGCTCACGGGCCCCGTCGCCTCGGAGCTGGCATACACAGCGGGCAGGAAGCTGGTGTTGGTGTTGTCGGTGATGTCACAGTCTTCCAGGGAGAGGCTGCAGTTCTGGCCGACGACGGCGACGGGGGCGACGCCGCTACGCCAGCCCTGGATCGTTGACCCTGCACGTTGCGGTGGCGGATTGCGGCTGGAGCGCGCATGGTCACTGCGCTAACGTGTAGCAATGCACATGCATTGTTGATTCTTAGATTCCTACTGGTGGGTGACGGCTTGTAGAAACGAGGAAGCGGCCGCAAGGCAGGACATATGGTGGCGTTTCTGGCTGTGGCATCGAGCCTGTACTGCACTGATGTAGTTCACGTCTCACAGCATCAGCTGCAGCTAGTGGAGCACAAGGAGTCTGCTGGAAGTGTGACAGCCGAAGCACTTTCAGGTGCGTCTGAAGTGCTGCATCGGCGTTGTGGTGCATGAGCGGACATGTGTTTCCCGAAAGCATCACCTACAGGGGCAAGTAGGGAGGCAGCAACATGATTCAAGGCATGTGCCTGCAGCTCCTTGGTGATAGACCTCAGGAGCAGGGATAAAAAAAACCCCCGCGGTCCTTCAGACTGCGATTTACAGAGGGGCCCAAGCACAAGTAATGGCCAATCGTGGAATACTATGGCACATTGTTGCATGTGTTGCAGTACGACTAGCCACATAGCATGGCGCTTTATTGGGACCAGTGGTTTGGGCGTACCGCTGACACGAACTTGGGCATCCTCGACGAGACTGAGCGCCAAGGCGGAGCCATCGTCGCCTTGGAGGGTGGAGCTCGTGATCCAGAGGGCTGAGCCGGTGACAGACAGCAGCGGCACGTCCGGCGCGGTTGCGGCATCAGCACGTTGCATCCGGAGGTGGACATGGTTGAGGGACACGGAGGCCCCAATCGCGGGAATTTCGAACAATGTCGAATCCGTGGCGATGACACACTGCGATGGTCGTAGTGGTGGCAGTGGAGGGGAGAAGGGGCCCAGGGAGTCCGGAGGGCTGCCAGTGCATTGGCCCTGCAGGCAGGCAGTACATCCTCATTTGAGGCATGTGGCTGCAAGAGAGTCAAGGGTTGATGGTCTGCAGTTCTGGACGCTGACTGCGGGGAAACGATGAGGCGAGGAATGTCACGACGGTGCTCGACACCGCAGCAGCACTCGTACAACCACTGCCAATGTGCGTTGTGCCTCCTTCTGGGGCAGGCAGCTTTGTCTGAACAGAGAAGTTTTGCGACAATGCATGCAAAGGCAACAACAACGAATGGTACATGCACCTGATACACGAATAACTTGTCAGCATGGTCGAGTGAACCGAGATGAACGGTGAGCTGCACGCAATGCGCTGGGTCGAGCGGCACCTCCTGATCAGCGAAACACCAGCAATCGCATCTCACCAAGGACACAGCGCAATGCGCCCGGTCTTGGGTCGAGTCTGATCTCGTGACGGAGTTGAAGTTGATGTGGACAGAGCATGCGGCAGTCGTGTCGTTCTACTGTTACCATTTTGCATGTCGGGCCAGCGCTGATTCTGTATCGACATTGCTGCTCATCACTTGTATTATGTACGCGGTAGAGAGAGTGTACTGAACATAGAGGCAAAGCGGCGTGAGCTACCATATTGAGGCCGCAGGTACGCTTCAGACTCCACAATCATTTGCACCCATGCGGAGGCGTACCAAGCCGTTATCACACTGGAATGAAAAATTTGCTATGCGAAACTAGTCGTACGTTGCTCCGTGTGCACTGTCAAATCATACGGGACGCGAGCAGCTCGGCATTCTGCATTGATCCCGCAGCGGATCCTGACAAATGTCAACGACAAAGTACTCCAAATTAATGCAGCAAAGTTTGGTAACAGAGCACATGCAAAGGAAAGTCGAAGCCCGTTGGTCGATTGTGCGGGTATGCGGTGGAGTGCTTTGTGCAGAACCTCACCTGAATTATGAGATCGTTTTGCAAAACGAAGGCAGAATTTGATGACGTCAACCCTCTGATGCCCCTCGCGTCGATATGCTGTGTCAGGAGGATGTGCCTCGCCCCTCCCTCGATTGCTTCCTTCAGGCTTGATCCCGAGTCGACCTCGACAGTGGAAGATTTAGACGCTCCGAAGAACAGAAAAGTAGCAGATGCTTGCGACGGCCAAGCAATGAGCAGTAGCAGCGCTACCGCGAGTGGCAACCCGGGCGATCGCAGCTTTCGTGTGAATTCACGCATCTCGCTGGCCTGCACACAAACAGCCCTGCTTAAAGCGGTGCCAGAAAATACTCATTCAGCTAACAGTGGTGAGCGTTCATCAGGGCGCATGGGTATGCGCCCAACGCGCGCCACTCGAGAACTTGAAACCCGCTTCCGTACCTGGCCTCGTAATCCGTCTTCCGGTGTTCCGACAAGCAATTATGTAATCGTCAGCAATCTGTGGTGCTACGGGGGGTGCTTCTGCTCTAAAACGTAGGTGGTGAGGGACGCTGCCTGTTTGGCTGGAATTGGACCTGACAGAAGCACTGATACACAGCCGTACGCAGCCACGCCAAACTGCTTTGCATCCGAGGAGACACTAGCCATGCTGCTGGGTCGTGGCATTGTTATCACTAAACCGTTGGGTGTGCGTGCTTCGCAGCTCATGCACGCCCCTCACACTACATGCGTCGGATGCACAGTACAGTGTCTGCGGCTGCTTGCGCGTATGTTTTCTTGACCTGTCGGTGGCAGCATGCATATTTGTCTCCTGTTCTGTGACGCTTTGACAGCGATCACGAGGCCGGATGCGTAAGCAACATGTATAGAACGTTCTCTGCACCCCGAACGCCATGCCATCGAATATTCTGCATGCGTGTTGCAAGGCCACCTATGCTATCTCGCGATATACGAGTCAGGGCTCTACAGGCCGTGTTTTCCCTGTCGGGGAAACCGAAGCTCTACCCATTTTTTGCTCGGGCTGGCCCGATATGCAGCCTGCTGGTTGGGGTTCCCGAGTCGAGCGGAATCCCGGCAACCACCTCCCGACAGGAATCCCGACAACCACCTCAGGTTCCGTCGGGGGTGTCACAAATAACTTATTTGAAATAAGTGTCGGGTGATGTTTGTTTTCTCCCGTTCACTCTTTTGTAGTTATTTAGTTTCGGGTGATTTGTTCTAGTACGTACATGCAGTGGACAGTGTTCTCGCCTTCACAGATCTGAAAGCTGTCGATGCAGCAAGAACTAAACAAAAGAAGGGGTTCGGCACTACTTGCTCGATTTCCTCAGTATCAGGAACACCACACACGCGTGTACAGGCAGGATCGACAAATGAGCAAACGGGAGATAGCACGGTGGTAAAGTAGCATCGCTGGTAGTACTGTGTTGTGCCCGGCACCTCAGAGCCGGAGTTACCGGGCTGTGCGGGCTCATACGAGGGCCTTTACCCAAGTTGCCCCAGTTACCATCGACATACCACGCTCGGCCGCGGTAGGTGAATGCGTAAAAAGGCACAGAGCTACAGATCGCCGCTGCACCGCTCCTACGCCACGCATATGATGTCAATGTTACAAAGATGTTTATTGCGAGTCAAATAGCCGTCTGTGTGGCCATTTAGCAAAGTCCGTACCAGCCGCTGTGCGGCAGCGTACTGCTGAATACGAATGCGCACGGCCAGGCCTCCCGACAGGTAACATCACCGCACCAGACCAACTTGCAGCACATAGTCTTCGTTATAGGCATCCGGGTCATTCTGTACATGAGTATGTGGCTGCTCGAGCGGTCCAGAAGATGTGCCAGCTACGCACACATCTGCGCCTGTGGTACGTTGACCTATTTTCCAGCTGCTGAAGTCGCTGCATAGTTGTACACCTCTGACGACCTGCGGCTTATGCAATGATTTATTGAGGGAGTTCATCAGGCTGCCGCTCTGCTGCCTCAGGTTGGTCTTGGGACGCCGTGCTGATCAGTCTTGTGATGAAGCCGGCCGCTTACAAGATGTATCTCTTCAGAACGATTGCTGCATGGCTTGCAACTATGGCCGGCGCGTCTTTGTGTGCGTGCCTGTGTTGCCTGCAATCATGATTGCTGTGAGATACAGTTGCTTGCAAAGCACAGCCGGGAACAATCAAAGGCATGTCCGGAGGTGCATGACGCCAGCATCATGCAGTCGGGTTGAAGCATCTCATTTGCAGCTTCTTACTCTCATCATCGGGTTTACGCCCAGTTTGATAATGTGATGTGATGTCGGGGAGCCGGTGTGCTTGACCGTGTTGACGTGCTCATCCCGTCGCAACCAACACAGTGTACACGGACGTCCTTGAGCTTGCAGCTTGATGCTGGTATAAATCCCCATGTGCAAGCCGTCATGATCTCATGGCAGTTGAGTTTGAGTATCCACCAACGACTTCCGTGTCGAATTCAGAGGTACATCAGTGGTCACATTGCAAGTAGAAGTCTTCTGAGACCTGCATCATGTACAATACAAACCCAATGCCTGCATCATGTGCCCAGTGAGACCACTCCATTGCTCAGGCATGCACCATTGTTGAATGTATTGGCGCCGACCTGTATGTACAGGCTACTCGATAGTCCATGGAAAAAGCCCTTTCGTGTTGCTTGTAGCGATTGTCTGTGTTCCACGCTGGTCGCATTGACTGCGTCCAATCTATTCCAATGGATCACTCAGCTGCACAGGGATCGCCCATTCAATACGGGAGTTTCCGTGCTGCATGCCTCCACGATCCACATGTCGCAGTCTGCTTCCTCACCTTGTGCTCATGTGTCAACAATACTGTCATTGAGCAGGGCGTAGAGCGGCACAGAACAACACTTGTAACACATCAGAAGTGAATGCTTCAACGGATTCTGGTGAATCAACGGATTCTGGTGCTTCCATGGTTGCCGCGAGTGGCTTTGTGCTTGAGTGCGTCAAGCTGCTTCACCAATCCAGCATTTCTCACAGAGTTCGAAACAAGCAGCGATTTGCATCTGTGCGACAAAGATGCAATCAAATCGTCGAAAAACAACAATCGAGGTCATGCTGTCCTGTCCCAGCGCGAAAGAATTCTGTGGCGCTACATTCCGAGGGGCCCTGGGCTATCATATCGACGCAAAGCAAAAGCGTACAGAAAACTACGTAATGAACAGGGCGAGGTGGGGGCGCGACTGGGTACAAACAGCTATCGTGAAGTGTTTCAGCAGTGCACGGTCGAACACGGTCAGTGTGACTTCCTGAAAATACCACGCTTACCAACGCTTTTGAAGTTCAGTTGTGCATCTTGGTGTGTAGTTGTGTTGAAACGTCTCCGGAGTGCTTGATCAGCCGATACTGCAGCGACATGCTGTGGCTACGAGGGTGTGCAATAACTAGTGACCAAAATTTCTGCCGGGGCCTCATAGGACTGCAGCTCCAAGGGCACCCTGCTCATCAACCGGTCGCGTTCGGAGGAGCGGCATGGATGCCAAAATCATCTATATGGAAGTGTCACAGTCCTTTGAATGGTTGCCAACCCCAAAGCAGTGGGTTGTGACAGAAGCATCTGGGTTTGGTGTGAGGCAGTGTCATGCTCAACCGCATTCCAAGAGTTGAGTGTTGAGTTATCCCTGGGGCAGAGGTTGTTGGAGTCTCGCTGTTTCTTTGTTCGGCATCCTTGGCTGTGTGTGCTGTCGGGGCTCTTGCGCCGGGCGGGTGAGCGGGGTGTGGGTGGGATTGGGCGTGTGGGTGTGCTTGTGGGTGTGGGGTGGGGGGGGTTGGGTGTGTTTGTGGGTGCGTGTGGTTTTGTGTGTTGCTGTTCGGCTGTTGTTGAGGTCTTTGAGTCGCCGGGACGGAACGGACCTACAGTGCGGCGTTTAGCCCATTTATTCAGCTGTCCTCACGCAGCACCGACGAATTTAAGCAATGTCTTCGCGGACTTGTTAGTGCCGAGCGCACGGTGGTGATGGCTGCTCGCATTCGTGAGCGCACACTTCATGACTTTATCGAAATTGCCACGCATTCTCATGGCCATGTTTTGGGCCACTACTTAGATGTTGTGAATTTGCCTCGTAGCGCACAAGGCAGGTGCACATGCGAATGCACGCATAGGGTGACACGTGGCAGTCACTAGCCCGCGGATGAGAAGACACATTCAAGCTCTCTGTATAGGTTGAACAAGGTCATGGCTCAAGTATCTGACTCAGATACTAACCATGCAGGTGTGATCCCATATCTCAGGCGTCATGTGCTAACTACTCCGCACACATACTTAACATTTCCCCCAACTAAAGTTCCGGTATGATGCTTCCACTTGCGCTTGCATTCGAACATTAGATGACTTGATCGTGGCCTTCTCGGACATGATGTAACTTATTTGCAAGGCAGTCACGGCGCCGGCGCTTGTTACAAAGCCCCGACGTTGTCCTTGCTCCGCAGGCTTTGCCCTTCGTGTTATTTTTATGGTCGCTTGCCATCTATCATGACACTCCTTCATGTGTGGTCTCGCCAGCATTTCTGTGCTTCGCTTATGGACCTTCGCTCCTCTGTTAAGGGGGGAGGTGTTGTGCGATACATCTCACTAGGCGCATGCCGGCGTTGCACACCTGTAGACACATAAGGCTGCGGCGTAGACCACTGCAGGCACCCTCGTAGTTGAACTGGCGTTTGTACGCCACTTACACATTATATATCACGTTCATTATTATCATGCACACATGTACACGCAATTTATGTACAGCGTCCTGTACACTCGAATCACCGATACCTGTTAAGGTCTCTGAGACGCCGGGACGGAACGGACCTACGGTGCGGCGTTTAGCCCGTTTATTCAGCTGTCCTCACGCAGCACCGACGAATTAAGCGATGTCTTCGCGGAATTGTTAGTGCCGAGCGCACGGTGGTGATGGCTGCTCGCATTCGTGAGCGCACACTTCATGACTTTATCGAAATTGCCACGCATTCTCATGGCCATGTTTTGGGCCACTACTTAGATGTTGTGAATTTGCCTCGTAGCGCACAAGGCAGGTGCACATGCGAATGCACGCACAGAGTGACACGTGGCAGTCACTAGCCCGCGGATGAGAAGACACATTCAAGCTCTCTGTATAGGTTGAACAAGGTCATGGCTCAAGTATCTGACTCAGATACTAACCATGCAGGTGTGATCCCATATCTCAGGCGTCATGTGCTAACTACTCCGCACACATACTTAACATTTCCCCCAACTAAAGTTCCGGTATGATGCTTCCACTCGCGCTTGCATTCGAACATTAGATGACTTGATCGTGGCCTTCTCGGACATGATGTAACTTATTTGCAAGGCAGTCACGGCGCCGGCGCTTGTTACAAAGCCCCGACGTTGTCCTTGCTCCGCAGGCTTTGCCCTTCGTGTTATTTTTATGGTCGCTTGCCATCTATCATGACACTCCTTCATGTGTGGTCTCGCCAGCATTTCTGTGCTTCGCTTATGGACCTTCGCTCCTCTGTTAAGGGGGGAGGTGTTGTGCGATACATCTCACTAGGCGCATGCCGGCGTTGCACACCTGTAGACACATAAGGCTGCGTCGTAGACCACTGCAGGCACCCTCGTAGTTGAACTGGCGTTTGTACGCCACTTACACATTATATATCACGTTCATTATTATCATGCACACATGTACACGCAATTTATGTACAGCGTCCTGTACACTCGAATCACCGATACCTGTTAAGGTCTCTGAGACGCCGGGACGGAACGGACCTACGGTGCGGCGTTTAGCCCGTTTATTCAGCTGTCCTCGCGCAGCACCGTAGGTCCATTCCGTCCCGGCGACTCAGAGACCTCAACAGTTTTGGCCGGTGCTGACGTTGCGTGGGTGTGTTGGTGTGTGCTGCGTGTGGCTCGGTGCGTGGCACACTTGTATCATGTTGTTTAAGATGCACTGCAGCAGTCCTCTGCAACCGTTGGCGGCGTCGGAGAAGGTGGCCCATGCAAAGCGCTGTCGGCCGTGCCTGAGACAGAGGGCGGCAGTGACCTCTGAGCGAATTTGAACACAGACGGATCGTCGGGAGCACGGCCCAAAGCACCATTGTTGCTTTCTTCGTGAACACGGGTGCAAGCGGCATATTTTGCCCTACTTGGCCACTGCCGTGTGCTAGCACAGTCTACCGACATGCCACACCAGGCCTGAGTGCAAGCATAGTGCAAGCATTTTCACGATATCGAGCTAATAATAGCTTTAATTGCCCAGCTAGCTGGCGCTGACATTCCGTCACATTTAACAAACCTAATATTAGATACTGATTAAATATTAGATGCTAATTAATCAGTTAGCCAATCAACAAATTGCCCACCCAATTGTGTTAAGAATTGCTAGCAAAACATGTGTAAGCTACGTGACAAGCTTGTATCCCACAGAACAGCCGACGCAGCGACTGCCTCGGCCATTGCAGCCTTGGGGCATCTTTGTGGACGCGCTGCGGCTCTGCCAGCGCCGGCGGTCATGATCAGCGCTTGAACAGCGTTTGCAACGCGCTCTTGCAACGCGGCCTAGCAGGCCCCGCCGACGAGACCTGCTCTGTCAATCTACATGCAGTCATACTGAGTCTGGAGACATATGCAATTGTTGTGAAAGTGCTTCGTAGCGCACAAGGCAGGTGCACATGCGAATGCACGCACGGGGTGACACGTGGCAGTCACCAGCCCGCGAATGAGAAGACACATTCCAGCTCTCTGTATAGGTCGAACAAGGTCATGGCTCAAGTATCTGACTCAGATACTGACCATGCAAGTGTGATCCCAGATCTCAGGCGTCATGTGCTAAGTACTCCGCACACATACTTAACATTTCGCCCAACTAAACTTACGGTATGACGCTTCCACTCGCGCTTGCATACGAACAGCAATGCACACTAGGCACGCGTTCACAACAAGCATGCACGACAAGTTGTCTGGGTCTGCGATGTTCTGGCAAGGGGCAATGTGTGGGAACCCGCAGCACTGCGCCGTATGTTCAATACCAGGATACATGTCATTCCACATTGCTGATGGCACAGAGTATACAACGTTTCAAGATTACGTCTGACCATTCGGGAACCTCAACTTCGCGTCGCTGCTGTGTCAACATCATCAAGTCGTTGTTGAGGTCATGCAACCTCTGACGGAGTCCCTTCAAGGTGATTGAGTGTTGTGCACATGACATGGTGACATGAAAGAGCTGCTCCAAGTGCACTGGAGGTCTTCTTACTCTGGCCTAGGCCACGGCACGTCTCAAAATAGCCCACAGGCTGTTTACCTCTCAAGGTACTGATCTGCACGCTGGGCGTCTGGAATGTGCATGCACATGCCGCTGTGAAATTGTGCACCGGTGTACTGGGCCGGTGCAGTGCCGGTGGGCACAAAGCGCAACCGGGAATCGTGGCTTGTGCCAGAGGGAGTGTTCCTACCCACCATTCAATGCTGTGCATGTGCTACGTTCACCACCATAGCTAAGAGTGCGTGGAATCTGCCGCAGTGTGGAGCTTGGGCGGGGTGATGTACTTGCATGTTGATGACGTGTGATGAAATTGCAGTTGGATCTGTAACACAGCATCGCACAGGCTGTGCCACTTCCGTCTAATTCGTGATCATGCCAGATGTGGAGACGCAGACTTTCTTTACCTGATATCTGGGAGATGTGCGGTGGACTATGTATGTAGTAACAACGAAGAGGGGCCGGGCAACGGGCCGTTCCTAGGAATCTATCCGCAAATCCACTCAGTCTTGGCACTAGGCCGGGTACGAGCACGTACCACAGCCCTGCCGGTGATGCCAGCCAAAGATTGAAGCCCCGCAAGTAGCACAAGAGCATTCCCTTTGCACAACGCCACACTCAACCGGCACAGCGCGTTCGTCACAAACAAAGCATGGTTCACCTTACCATACCGAGACGCAACCTCCGCCAGCCGATTCAAGTGATCCATGGCAGGCTGTCCCAAGAGACCATGCGTCTCATGCGACAATGGCACAAAGCTATATTCATCAGGGTCGTGCAAGCGATAAGTATTGCGTTTCTGTACATCCCGCGTCTCCGCAGAACCCCCGTCCTCCCGGGCCGCGCGGCTGCAATAGGTATCAGCACAGGCGCTCACAACCGACACATCCCCAGTGCATAATGCGTCACCTGGCGGCATAAACATGATGTCCCCCAAATTGTCCTGGGCCACCGCCCCGAGCACCCGCTCTAGCGCCTCCGCCTGCGCGGCAGCGGCCTACTCTCCAGGCCCCGCCGTATCCTGGCCACCTATCGCCGCCGCCGCCGCCAGCGCCGCAGCCTGTGCAGCGTCCGGCGCGTGGCGCCCCATCTGGGCGCTGTGTCCAGCATCGGCGTCGGCGGCCGGAGCAGTCGTAGGTGCCAATGCCGCGTCCGCGCGCGCGCGCGCGTGTGTTCGGCGGCTGCAGGGGGGCTGCAGGTATCGGCTCCGCGGGCAAGGTCACCCCGTGCGAAGGGCCCGCGATCTGGGAGGCGGGCTGGGGCGGAGCAGGGGGCGGACACGGCGGGCCGGCATGGATCTGCCTCGGAGCGACCGCGAGCCGTGCGCGGACAAACGGCGCTGTGCGCGGGATGCGCGTGGACGCCACACATGCGTGGGACCCGATCTCGCGCCATTGTTTTTCAACGATATTTTGGCGCGAAGTCCAAGTCCCTGCATTGTGTGTGCAATTCATCGCGTGGTCGAGATCACGCGGCTGTATGAATATGCCACATCCGCAGCGCGAGCCGACCACATTGGGAGGGGCTGGAGACATGCCTCGGAGATTCCTGATGCAGAGCATGAACTCAATGTCAGTCATGCGCAGCACCTGGGAGAGCGGTAGGGTGCTCAACCAAAGGGTGGCTGCACGGCAAGCAAAGCTGCGAAGCCGTGCTAAGTTGCATGCACCCTCGAGCGTGGTGACATCATGGCTGGTAAGCAGAGCCGCCCGGCGGCGCAGGGCAACCATCTTGTTGATACGCTGCTGCATACCAGGTAACACCTTGGCGATGGTGTCGCCGCTCACCGGCCCGGGCAGCTCCGGATGGAGCTGTTGAGCGGCGTTGAGGGCCTTCCATGTTTCCTGCAAGTGTTGCCCGTGCGGCCCCTAGAACGGCTGCATGCGCTCGGGGCCTCCTGCGAATGCCTTGTGGCTCACTGCAGCTGCAGCGAGGTACGCTTCGTCCGCGACCTCCGGCGGCGTGGACATGACGCCCACGCCACCGAGGCGCGCTGGAAGGATGGCTTGTGCGGCCCAACGAGGGTCGTCCGGCGGGACGTGCATGATGCCATTCACCGCAGCCAGGATAGACGCCTCCGTCCGGCGCGTGTGATCGGAGATGTTCGCCCACGGCACCGCCCTGGCGTAGTGCATCATACGGCGTTGGCAGAATATCGTGAGCAGCAAGAACTAGTCTTGCGCTTTCAGGGGCAGGCTCATCATCTTCTCGATGGTGGCGCACACCTTGTCGGCCGTCGCTTCCGCGTGCGCCGACTCGAACGCTTGGGTGCCGATGGGCGTGCCGGTGATGACGGTGCCCTCCGTGGCATGCGTAATGCCGAGCACGGCCACGACGGCTGCCGCATGCTGGGGGTCACGCGAGTAGGCCGTGCACTTGTGCGGCTGTGGCGCCCAACTAAACTTGTCAACATTTCGCCCAACTAAACTTACGGTATGACGCTTCTGTCATAAATGAGGTCCATCCTGGGACACAATGCATGACGTGCAAGTACGCACATGAGTGTGGTGGCCACGGGCCCAACTCTTGTTATGTTGGGTACATATGCATTTTCATATGCATGAGCATAATCCAGCACAATCCATGCGAGGATTGTGTGCGGTCGCTGTGACTATGACCGCCGTAGACTTGACTGATCGGTGGCATAAAGTCACGTGCCTCCAAGTCTACTGTAATCATTCTCTTACAGCCTTACGTGGTTCCTGTATTGCCTCACTGCATTACAGTACATCCCCTGATCTGTGCATTGCCGACGTACGACCTTAGTGCTCCACAGGTAACGGCTTTGCAGCCCACTAGCTAGCTTGATGAATGCTGCGCGTAGGTCCTTGCTTATAACAGCGTCCACTCGCGCTTGCATTCGAACACTTTGTCATCCTGCAGCCAGTACCTTTGTCATCCCGCATGATCGGGGTTGCTGTGGGATGCAATGGCTCCCCAGGTGCAAGCGTGACGTAGATGTGTTCACGAGAGTGTAGCAGATCACATGCCTTTGTCTGGAATCTGTTGCAAGGCAAGCTGCTGGCAAGTGTACAGAGTATAAGATGTCGCTGTCATTACTACGTCGTCTGTGTCTGGCAATTGCCAGGTCTGAATGCTTTGATGTTTGTGTGTGTCTGTGTTTCCCGACTATAGCAGAGATCAGTGTGCTGAGCGTACGTGGTGCAGGAGTTTGTACCTTATGACTAATGATCATAGCAGCAAACATGGCTTATATTGCAACAACTGCACATTTGCTTTTTATTGTTGTTGCTTGATGATCCGGGTCCTTTCCTGAATACGGGGCAGTGTGGCAATTACAGATTCAGTGGCAATTACAGATTCTGTTGTAGTCGATATTGAACGTTCTGGTGTATGCTCTGGTGTATCGGCCGTTCCATTGACCCTTTCTGAACTCATCTTATGCCATCACAATAAACCATGTTTTGTGGGTGGGTGCCACATTCTAGGGGCAGCTAGCTGGGTTTACAGACAACAAACATCATCACAATAAAAAACAAAATGTGTACAACAAAGCCTCACAATGAGGGGGTCATGCACTCCCGCTACATGGTGGGACCCCGGTGGGCGCGCAAAATCCACCGCGAATTTGACACTTTGGGGAAGGTTTCCACTATTGTCTCAGTCGATTGGGCAATCGTAGTGTACGATCTCGGCGTTGGGGAGCCTCCCCAACAGAAGCAGCCCTTTTGGCGGAAAAAGCCCGATTCTCCCCAAAGCCGTTCAGATGCCCCCCAACGCTACGGCAACATGCCCAATGCACGCAAGGCATCAAGAATAAGACCCAACACATCTCATGTTATTCTCCTTGCGTATGGTAGCTGTTTGTGATTTCGTGAGGACTCGACGGTGATTGGCGGTTGACTGCACAATTGGGCCCATGGCTGCGCGAACACAGTCCGGTCGTGAGATCTTGCGAGACGGTATCGACAACGTGTCTGGCGCATATTACATTAACTGAAAACCTTTGACGGCGATACAGCTCCAAGAAGTTGTGGAGGTCGTGGTGGCTCGTGCTTTGGATGCCCCCAACGACGTCGGGGACGATCACATCAGAGATTTCTGCATCAGAGTGTCCGATGTGGAATGATTTTGTGCTACCCATGGGCTCAGGTAGACTGTACGAATGGTGCTCTGATGACATGTGAAGAGCCAGTAGAATACTATCGTGTAGTAACCACCAAGACTGCCAAACAGCAATATGCTGCTTCGCTAGAGCTCCTCGCTCAAAGTGAGGTTGAAATAGGGGGTGATGAGGATGAGTGTGGGGATGCTGAACGTGTGCATGTCAGCGGCTCCTCTATCATCATGAGGTCAGTCAAAGTGGATTGGCAACGGTGTCGGTTGCTCGAGCCACAGCTAGTATTAGATACCATCTTAGGGGCTCCTGTTCTATAGCATCAACATGTATGCGTATCGAATACGCTGGTAGTACTGTCCTCTTGTGAAAGTACCGCGCCCTCTAATAGACATGGATCAAGAGTTTATGACCCTTCACCGCTAGGCCTGTTCACATGATAATGAATTTTTTCAACTGATCGGCAGGGCCATTTGGATGCGGGGTCCCGGCAGCATTTCGGTTGAAAGTACGACAGCACGAGGTTTCCATCTGCCTCCAGATCATTGCTCTCCTATGCAACATACTCCTAGACAATGCAATGAAATATTATTGTGCAAGCCAACAGGCTTAATTAACATGAACGTTCCTCCTTGCTAACCCAACAAGAGGCAGCGCTAGGTGCCTGCAACAAGCAGTTGTGCAGACCTACACCAAATCAGTGAACCACAGACAACAAGCACCTCAAGCTGTGTTATCACCGATGTAAATAAACACACCAGGACTTGATTTTATTAATACACAGTCGCGTGGGCTCGTACAGCACAACTCTGGGCTACATGGGCCTGGTGTGTCATTCTACGATGATAACACGTCCGTATGACCACACCTGGACGCCCCACAAAGAGGCGCGACCATCTACATGACGCAAAACATCATAACAAATGTTGCAGATGTCAGAAAAGCTATTATTTGTGCAGGGCGGACGCGCAGTCCTCGTTCAAGTCAGGTCAGGACAGCCAGCATCTCGTACCTGCTGCGCACAGAGGTAGAACCGAGAGATGCTGTGAGGAGAGTGCTAATACCGTGAAACAGTAAAGATAATGGTTACAGATCTCAGTGTGCACGAGCTTATATGCACACTGAACACTCAAGGTTACAGCGGGAAAACCCTCGCGGGATCTCTCTCACTACATCGAGACAATCTCGGCTGGCGGCTTACCCCTGCACTGGATCCGCGGATCGTCCGTGCATGGGTGCACCTGTCACCACACTGCTGCCCGCAGGCTCATGCATTGTGACACTCCCCCATAAACCCTGCTACGTCTCCACTAGCTGGAGTTTATTACGAACTTCTAGCAAAGCAGGTCCGGGCAGCACTTTAGTAAACACATCCGCTAACTGATCAACAGTGCCCACCCATGCTACCTTAAGTTCATCCATCTGGACATATTCCCGCACTCGCAAGTGCCGCACACGAATGTGCTTGGATCTGTCAGTGGATACAACATTCACAGCCAAGATATTGGCACTCTTATTGTCACCCCACAGAGTCGGCTTATGTGGGATGAGTTTCAAATCGAGAAGCAACTGCTTCACCCACATCAACTGTTGGCTGTTGCACTCATCGCGATAAGCTCAGCCTCTGTTGTATCCCCAGCCACTATACTCTGCTTCTTCGAACGCCAGAGAACATAGTTCCCATGCACCCGAATAACCATACCAGACACGCTTTTCAGATCAGCAGAGTTCGCAAAATCTGCATCTGAATAAGCCTCTAACAAACACCCATGTCCCTCAGAGCCTATAAATTTTATTCCTAAATTCTTTGTGGACTGCAGGTATCTCAGAACATGTTGCACGGCAGACCAATGTTCCTTTAGGCTACTAGACATGTGCCGGGCCAGGGCATGTGCCACATAGCTCAGGTCAGGTCGTGTCACTCCTGCAATATACTGGATGCTTCCTACAGCACTCATGAACCTGGAATGCTCAGCAGCACTGGCTTTCTCCAGGTCAGGATGCTCTTTCACACTCCTTAGCTGTTGCCGCGGCACTGATGGAGTGGGAGATTTACGACAATCAGACATGCTGTATTTTTCCAACAGGTTTTGGATTTTGGTACGTTGTGTCATTGTGATTGTTTTGGCCTTTCGATCACGCGTGATCTCAGTGCCGAGTGCCCAAGACAGGTCACCTAAATCTCTACCTTCAAATTTCGTGAGAATGACACTGATGATTTCTTGCAGCCCCGCAGAGCAACTGAAAATGAATAAATCATCCACCCACAGAAAGATAAAGCAGCGACTGGTTTTACTGACATACAGTCCGGGATCACTCTGTGCGCACACAAATCCCAGTTCAGCCAAGACCTTTACTAAAGCTTTATGCCACTCGCGAGCGGCTTGCTTCAGGCCATACAGAGTCTTATGCAATTTCCATACACGTGCTGTCCCGTCTGTAAAATACGGGGGCTGTTCAACGAAAACCTCTTCCTCCAGGTCACCGTTCAGAAAAGCACACTGTATATCTATATGCCTAATCTCCAGATCCTCCTGAGCAGCTATTGACAGCAACACACGCAGTGTCGCATAACTACCAACAGGGGACCATGTCTCAAAGAAATCTACTCCTTCTACCTGAGAAAAACCACGAGCTACATATCGTGCCTTGTACCGCTGAATCTCACCAGCAGGCCCGCGCTTGATCTTGAGCACCCATTTGCCCGAGATAGCCCGTTTGCCCGCAGGCAGATAGCACAACCCGAAGGTTCCGTGCTCACCCAGTGCATCCACCTCCTCTTGCATGGCATGCAGCCATGCATCCCTGTCTGGACCCGCGAGTCCTTCCTTCATAGAAGGCAGATCAGGGTCGGAAGGCTTCTGCTTCCTGGCGGCAGCTGCTCTGCGCGACCCACGACGCTGAGCATTCTGCTGCTCACCAGACTCCACATGCTGAGGCTTCAGGCCTGCACAGGACACTCCACAGTCAGCCGCGGCTGATGTGTCCTGATCGCAAGCTGAAGCATCAATAGCAACTACAACTGTTTCACTACTAGCAATGTCAGAGCCCGCAGGCTCATGCATTTGTACAGCTGCTACATCCGCAGCCAATGGAACAAGGCGTCTGCGTACAAGAGGATTGATTTTAATACGAGGTAAGGCAGCTGGAATGGCCCTCACCTCGTCAGGCAAATCAACCCCAACCGCGGCTGAGGGGTCCGGATCCTCTCCCCCTAATTCGGACCCGGTCTCCACCTCATCTGGCTCATCCTCCCAGAAGGGCCTCGGCGCCTCAGCTCCTCGCAAGGGCTGAGCAACTGCCCCCGCGCCAGATGCTGAGGCCGCTGCCGAATTACTCCCAGAGCGGACCCGCTGAGCCTCCAGATTCTGATGAGCCGCAGCTCTTTCATCATCTGAGACGGTGTAGTCCATGCGCTGTTCGTCATCGTCGTCATAGATGCCACGACTGTCATCATCGGACGGATCCTCCATGTCGTCATCAGACGCACTGACAGACACTGGAATGGGGAACGCAACTTCTACACCAGGGTCGTGCAACACAGCATTGCGCGTGACAACATACCGCGCGGTGCGAGAGGGCGTGGCGACAGGATGATGCACTTCGCCGTGAACACGAGGGGGGGCAGGGACGGCAGGGTGAGCAGCAGCTCTGGACATTGCACGCGTGCGGTGCAAAGCTGCTCTGGCTATTTCCGGCGTTGCCCTAGCAGGGTCACGTCGGATAATCTCCGCAGAGGAGCCAGCTCCAAATCGTGGAGAGTACGCAGTAGGATCAGGGTCAGGGTTGTCCTGCCGGAATGTCATTTCCATGACAGGGACCCTACCATGACCAGGGGGGGTGTGAAGCTGGTCACGCAGACGGCGCAACACTCCCCCATCATACGTGTGCTCTGCCGCGAAAGGAGGGACATCGGCGTCAGACACACGCTCACCCTCATCGTCCCCCTCAAAAGCAACCGTATAGGAGTTCGCAAACTCCTTAGGTTCCCTCTTGTCTACAACGGCGGATGCATCGTACTTGCGTACGTGCCGGATCATCTGATCCGCAGTGCACATCACCTGACGCACAACAAAAACCCTACCCCCAGGAACGTCCTGGGCGTACACACGCTGCATGCTGGGGCCTAACCCAGCCCCGACCCAGTATGCAGGCACACCCCGCGGGGACAACTTCCGCAGCTTGTCATCCCTAGGGTATGCATACACCTCAACCCCCCATGGACGCTGCTGCCGCAGCAGATCTTGGAACACCTCAACGGAGGTGTCTCTGAAAAAGGCCATATAAGGAATGATATCCTTATCACAAGACCGCACTAAAAACTCATCTAATTCTGTCGTCGAAAGCAACTTGTACTTGCGTTTCTCCTCATCCCTCAACTTATCGCGCTCGGCCTTTTTCATGCGCTTTCCCTTCCCCAGGCTCTTTTCAGCTTCGTCAACGTCCGCAGACGCATTGACAGCATGCTGAGCTTTCAGCCCCTTGAGGATGCTCGCCAGTTTGTCATGGTACAATGCCGACGACGGCGTGAGATTGTGACCATGGACAACGCTGGCGAGGCATTCTATCCACAGGAACAGAGGCAGGCCGCTCGCGAGCAGCACAGCACGGAGTGACTCAAAGGCCACTCCGATCCTCCTCTCGATCATGCCGTTACAGCGATGAGCGGCTGTGGGGGTCAAGCGGTGAGTGATGCCACGACGCTGGAGGTAGAGCTTTAAGGCCGCGACCATAAACTCTCCCCCTTTGTCGGTGTGTAGGATGCGCACACCCGGTTCACCTGGCTTCACCACATTCACCCGAATGCGTTCGATAATATAAGAGATCATGGCCGCAGCCTCACTCTTTTTGCGCAGACCTACCACGAAAGTATAACGGGTAAAGGCACACATCACAAACAAAACATATTTCACACCACCAATTCCTACTGGAGAGACAGGACCAGCTAAATCGGCGTGCAGTTGCTCACCAGGCCACTTGGCCTGGCCCATGAGCTCACGATCATTGGCAGAGAACTTGCCCGCAGGCACTTTGCCAATTCTGCAGCCGTGACACCGATACCCCAGTGGCTCGGAATCGACATCCAAATTCAAATGACCATAGAATTCACTATTAGATTGCATGCGTTTAAGGACCCAATTTGACTGGTGAAAAGACAAGTGTGCTAGAAAAGCAGGTTCCAGCAAGTATGCATCATGCGGGACCTCAGCTCCCCCAGCATTGGTTCGCTGCAGGTCAATGGCCGCGACCGCCACATGATGCCACTGCTTTTGATCATCAACGACTGAGGTCGGACTGCTCTGGTTAGACCAGACTACCCCCCTATTGACAGGCGCACCGACGAGAATGGGTTTGGTCTCTACTGCCATTTTGAACGCAAAGACAGGGTGACCATCCATATCTAGTTCCTGATATTTGGCATCGTCCTCTACGTCGGTAGCCATATCACCCAGACCAGGGACATACAACACATTCCTACGCGTGTCTAAGAACATCTGCTCGTGTCTAAGACCCATCGTGCTGAGCAGGTTGTACGGACATTCAGGAGCATAGTATACACCGGGAATTTCCACATCCAGTGGATGGTTGTTCCCATGCTTGTCCACATAAGCACCCAGGTTCACCTGAATGGTTCCCCTGCCCATGATAGAAAGCTGCCCTGGTCCCGCGAGATTGGCAACTTTCTGACATGGGCCGTACTCAGTGAACATTTCCCGATTTCCTACTATATGCATGTCCGACCCACTATCAACAATGATGTTCCACGGCATGGACGCGTCCGGCTGTGGATACTTGGCAGGCATTTCAATAGTGCAAACATCTCTGGCCGCAGCCTGTTTGCGTTGGGGGCAGTTCGCACGCAAATGTCCCTTCTTCTTGCAGAAGAAACAGGTCCTGGTCTCCTCGCGAGGAGCCTGGCCAGCTGCGAGAGCAGCGACCACAGGGCCGTCACCACGGTGCTGCTTGCGCCAGCCATGGCCTGGTTTGCCCGCGGGCGCCCCAGACCTAGCTTGCAGCGACCGCTGTTGTTTGAGCAAATCAGCATGCTCAGTTAAACGCGATATTATCACATGAGGGGAGGAGTGTTGGACTTTGCCGCGCACAGCGTTGAACTCCTCCCCCACCTCTAACAGTTTCAAACGTAGCCATCGCTGGCCCACATCGGCACCTAGTGCCTCCAGTTGAGTGTAAACACTCATCACATCACCACAGTATGTCGCAACATCTTTGTTGTGTTGTGATAAAGAATTAAACCGACTCCACAGTCTGTGGATTTCGGCTTCAGTGCTAGGTCTGTACTTTGCAGTCAAGTAAGACCATGCTTCACACAAGTGTGACATGCGATAGACAGTCGTCCTATCCGCGTCAGGCAAAGACATTAGGACCTGTGTCCTCGCCCTAGCATGAACACGTTGTTCGTCCGCAGACGGTGCGTGCTGCAACAAATGATCTAACTCGAACTGACCTAACCACAAAAAGACTTTCTGTTCGTACGCAACGAAACTTTCAGTCTTGTAATTCGAATCAGGCAATTTCCCTTTAGTCAAATCAGGTTCGCTACGTCCCCGAGATGCGCGCAGCGCCTCGGTTAACGTCTCGAGTGATATGAGTGACTCAGTGTGACCAGGATCGTTCACAACATGAGAGGAAAAAGGCACCTGCTGACTGCTCTGCCCAGTGTGGGAAGAGGGTGGTGGCCGGACAATTCGGCCGCCCCGGAGCAACATACCCGCAGGCTGTTCTCCGTCAGGGAGCTGCTGGTCAGCGTCCCTGTCGACGAGAGGCTGCTGGTCAGCATCGTCACGCCTCTCCTCGCGAAGAGAGTTGGCGTTGGAGTTTGCGTTCGAGAGAGACATCCTGCATCAGGACAGATGGTTGTTTGTCGCGCGCACCAACTAACCAGTGGGATTGCTCGCAAGCAAACAGGTTGAGAAAACAAGCGAACGCGTTCGCTCTTCTCAGCGCTGATCATTAAAACAAGCTTCTCGAATTGTGTCTAACAACAATATACTACGAGAGAGCTAAATGATGCCTGCGCTTTTGACCGCAGTCTGAGCGCCGGCGGAACAGTGGAATGCCCGCTGTGTCTGCGCGCAGACATTGGCCGACGGCTTTCCTGAACAAGACCATGAACAGACATAACGCTAACATCACCGATACCATGTCAGAAAAGCTATTATTTGTGCAGGGCGGACGCGCAGTCCTCGTTCAAGTCAGGTCAGGACAGCCAGCATCTCGTACCTGCTGCGCACAGAGGTAGAACCGAGAGATGCTGTGAGGAGAGTGCTAATACCGTGAAACAGTAAAGATAATGGTTACAGATCTCAGTGTGCACGAGCTTATATGCACACTGAACACTCAAGGTTACGGCGGGAAAACCCTCGCGGGATCTCTCTCACTACATCGAGACAATCTCGGCTGGCGGCTTACCCCTGCACTGGATCCGCGGATCGTCCGTGCATGGGTGCACCTGTCACCACACTGCTGCCCGCAGGCTCATGCATTGTGACAGCAGAGGCGGTTTGGGGAGGATTGGGCAAGCGGGCGAGGCGTTGGGCAGCTTTGGGGAGCAGCGCCCGCGAAAAGCGATTCTCCCCAACGAGACAGCCCTATTTGGCGAATTAGGGCCATTCTCCCCAACAAACTAAAGTGAAACACTACGATTGCCCAGTCGACTGAGACAATAGTGGAAACCTTCCCCAAAGTGTCAAATTCGCGGTGGATTTTGCGCGAATTTGACACTTTGGGGAAGGTTGTCCGGCTTCCAAAGCAAGTGACACAAACGGCTGCATGTAGGCACACCGCCCGACCAGTCAACTATCACTAGGTGATGGGCAGTCACGGTCAAAACAGCCACAGTTGCCCCATGACACAGCCGCACACACCCTGTTCACCGGCCATGATAGGTACGTTTCGCTTTCGTGTCGTCAGCGCAGGTTCCGCTGCACCTGTAAACCAACTCGATCTTCGTGTCCGGAATAGAGTATTCAGTATGATGGAGTGCTCGGCCGCGAAGTCCATCCTCTGCAGATGGGCCGACAGGGCCAGAGCGAATTGCCATAACATGGCACATATGTGCACGTGCCGGGCGCTGCTGCTGGTGCTTTAGATGATATCATCTGAAGCACCAGCAGCAGCGCCCTGCACCACAGCGACCCCACGTCAGACACGCGTGCACATGTCACCGCACATCATGTATACGCGGTCTGCACCGGTGGCCAAGTCTCGTCTCGAACTCGATGGTGGCATCGTAGTCGCACGTATGCTGCCGCATGCTCGAGATCAGAAAGCACAGTGCCTGTGCATAATGTCACAATGCTCACGTTGAAGTGCGCAGCGTGCCATCATACAACGGATATCAAGTTTAGCGTGTCTGTTGTGAGATGTTCATCTCACCTCCGGCGCAGGCTGGTAGATGCGCACATGCATAATGACCTCCAGGTGCTTCCAAGCACGTACATGACCGAATACGATAAAACGGTCCGGATATTGCATCATCACATAGTCATATCATAACGCTGGCACCGAGTCCGGTGTCCATTGCTTGTCAGCCAATCATATTAGATATCCCGCGATTATTAGGGATTCCATTCAGTGTGCTCCACTTTTGTGTAGCACTTTAGCGTGGCCAGCCTTAGCAGGGGTGTCCTGGGTGCATTCCAAACGGTATTTATACCGTGCACTTGCTGGGATTCGTCCTGTTTTCAGAGTTCGAATTGGGGAACCTATTTCCACTCTGTCGTAACACATTTCTGTCTGACACCCATTTTGTTGACCCTGTCTTACTCCATAGTTGATTACAGTCTCCGCACTGCAACGTAAGGCCCTCTTCATCCACGCCAAGTCATATACAGGTGCTCGTCAGCGCCCCGGAGACTTCTACCTCTCTCGACAGGTATCGGTTTGCTAAGATCTTCTGCCTAACATTTCACACCTGTTGCAGATCTCATCATGTCTGCACCAGAGAGCATTCTAGCCGCGGATTGGGACGTAGTTCACCAGTCCATTATAGACCCTAGTGACGCGAACTTGTCCGTCGACCATCACATGTCCCAGATCCCAGGGATCTCGTCGTTTTCTCGCGAGGACATTGACTATGTTCGTCGAACAACCGGACAGATGCGCTGGTTGGGCACCGTCGTTGCCGAAGCAAGCAAATCCGTCTCGTCTAGCAGTTCTAGGAGTACACTGTTAGCCATGCAGAAAGACGCTAGAATGTTGCTTGTCAACGAGGAGCTTAGTGAAGAACTGTGGCCCTTCAAAACCTTAGAACCAAGGTCTTCGGCACGCACAATTGGTGCAACACTGTCACTCGGTGGCTCGGACACTTGCATGGTTGCATGGGGTCCAGGCCCGGGGCCGACTAGGAATCTGCTTAGCCCTCAGGGCATGTCATTGATGTGCTGGTTAGGCACAAAGTATGCACAGCCACTCTTAGATTTTGTTTATGCTTTTGCCAAGGATGACAGAGCATTCAAAATGCCATTCCTATCCTGCCCAGCTCAGAACGATATGCTTGATATGATCGGGGTGTCGAAGCGCGCCGCTACCCTACGCGCGTCGCCAGCTGTGAACGGTCCCGGCGCGGCAATCGTGCACTTAGCCAAGATAGCCGACACACACCTGCAAGAGATTGTGTACGCCGTATTTCATGCATGCGAAAGTAGGTCGTTTTGTTTGGACTCAATCAAGCTCAAGATCCCATCAGTCAACGTATCAGAAATGGTGAAGTCAGAAGCCATTCAATTCAGGGATTGCTCATCATCAGCTGTCACGCAGGTACAGTCAACCCTGCCTGATCTGTCCTCCTTGCCTGATGTCGAACCAAACTTCATAGACGATCGATCTGCGTCGTGGTTTCGTAGTGCCGACACTACAAGAAACTTGACTTCCCCAGAGTTGAGCAAAGTGCCCTTTCTGGATCAGGGGCCGGTGGGCTGAGGGCATTACTGCCCCTTTCTGCATCAGGGGCTGTTTCAGCATACAGCAGTTGGGGGCAGAACTCGCCACGCTCACTCCAGAGCCACAGTGGCGGTCAGGGGCAGATCTGTGCAGCACTGCTCGGGGTTGTTTCCATGGCCGGCCACCATCTCGAAGCAGAAGGGGCACATTCATGGATTGGTGCAAGGGCACCTTGAATGATCGGCACAAGGGACTCGGACGCACAACGTGGACGTATCAGAGGACGCACTGTGGCCCCACGAACATATTTGGTAACCGCACGGCGCGAGCTCAACGATTGGCGAGGGGATACCGTTTGGCGAAATAGTACACAGCCAACTTGCTTGCAAGCGCAGTATCAGCATTCACAGTCACTTGTACGGCATCATAGTGTTCTCTTCTGTTTGCATTATTGGTGAGTCTTAGAAGGGAACACTGCGAGCGGGCCGATTGCAGGCCTGACATGCGCTGCTCGCGCTGTTGTGTCTTACCGCTGGACTCCCGTGAGACCTGCCAATCTCATCGGACATAGTGACCAGGACCGTGTGCGTCGCTGACAGTATTTGTACATCCCCATGCTGCAAATCAGTGCTGTTGCCAGGATCTAGCGTGTGCCTATGCTCGCAAACTCGAAGTGCGGTTCTCTGCGAAAAGCGGTTTCAATACAACGATCGCTGAGTGAGCAGTGACCAAGCGCCACTTTTGGTTCATATTCAAGTTGCTACTCTGTGATGATCTAATGTTGGCAGGTGAGACAGCCGCAGTTCCAGTTGATGTCTCCGCTTGGGATTGTGGTCAATCGTTCGGGAGAACTGTGTCTCCCCCTTCATTTTGTATTCATGTGCCGTCTGCATATTTAATTCAATCTTGTATGCACACAATTGCGAGGCCCTCGAGCTGTACACCAGTGTGGGCATGGGCGTGTGTGTGGTTGTGTGGCCGTGTCGCTGTGCCCGGCGCGGGTGCTGCCGTTGCGTGGGTGATTTGGTGTGCGCTTCGTGTGGCTTGCTGCGTGGTGTGCGTTTCCCCTGCTTCTTGCTTGCGGTGCTACCTGCCTCGCTTGCTTTGTCCTTGTAACACCTACCAGTGTACCTGTGGCCATGGGACCTTCTTGCCACTCGCGAGAACATGCTATCACATCAGAGCATACGCGCAGCTGACGACCACCCGTGTGTGCATTACGTTGTAGCACAGCGTCAGAATTTTCAAAGCGGCAAGACTGCCAGAATACGCATCGATTCGCAGCCGATTGCTATTGCTCACTGCATCGTCGGTTACAGCCAGCCGTCGAAGGCAGCCAAGCATTTGACTTCATAGTCATTCGTAGCTTGATTTGCCATGCTCGCCTTGTGTTGTTGAGCAGCTTTGTCTGTCTCGGGCTTAGCCTCTACTCCCGGCAACATTCGAGAAGATGGTATGCATTATCAGCGCGCTTACAGGCGAACACACACGGATATTATGGATGGCTATCAAGGTCTGATCTGCTGCGGTATTTGTCGAGATATACCGCATTCGCGCTGTGATTGTTGATCAGGCTGTGTGAGGCGCTTTGAGCCAGGCAACGGCCACCGCCTGATGTCTTGCATGAAACGACTGTCATACAATATGGGAAAAAATTTGTTTCTGAAGCTTTCGTCAATGGACGTGCGTCAGATGAAGGATTCACGTTCCGATTTTAGGACAGCGCGTGCGGAAACACTTGATGTACCTCTGCAGGGTCGGCCACACGCTTCAAGGCTAAAGAGCTTCGAAGTTTTTGGATAGTGATAATTTGCAAAGGCACGTTCTCGGTTTCCTTTGCCTGGTGGTGCTTGGTCTCGTCAGTTGCACGAAATTTGTACCGTATTATCATACCTGCCGAACTCACGTATTTAAATCATGCTGCCATTACAATACTAGATTCAGCAGTGTTGGCAGCAATCAATGTGTAGGTGCAATCAACGCTACTGTGGACTGACGATTTTGATCAGCCATGGCCACAATCTCAAACAGAGCCTGATCAGTAGGTGTTCACGATGCAAAGGTGTGACATGTTGACTTCTGCATTCACATGCTGCTTGAGTGCTGCGGCATTGGCACTGAATGCTGAATGCTTGGCTGGACCCAAAATCTGCATTTTGAACGGACGTCGGTGCAGGTCTGCAACATCCGCAACGTAACCAGCATACAAACATCGTCCCTTATGTGCTTCAGGCAGGCAGTATGCGATGGCCATGTTGGAAACATGTTTCCTGCACAGGTACGATGCTGGCCGCTTTCATCTGATGTGACGAGCCATTGTCCTAAATGCTACTTTGCTTCATCATTCAAGCGTCTCAAAATATTGCTTGATTGCAGATATATCATGAAGGCCGTCATCAGGTTCAATTCTTTCATGTTTTTGTGATCCTACGCAGCTTGCAGAGGTAGTGCTCCGGATCGATTCCAATGCAAGAGCTGAGCAGCAGCTGGACAAGTATAGGAATGCTCCTCCAGGGGTTGCAGATACAGCTGCAATGACTTCGGCAGGTATTGCTTCCGGGGTTGACATCAATGAACTTAAGGCCCAGATGTATGCCCAGGCCATGGCTGCCGTCCGAGCGGAGATGCAGTCTCGTGCTGTTCCCTAGGGAAGGGGGGGGTAGCGACTCTTTTGCAGCAACTGCAACTATAGACTCTGTTGATCAGGCTGTGTGAGGCGCTTTGAGCCAGGCAACGGCCACCGCCTGATGTCTTGCATGAAACGACTGTCATACAACATGGGGGAAAAAATTGTCACTGCAACTATAGATATCAAGACCACCGGTCACAGGTAAGACGACCAGATCACAAAAGCGAGCGGCTTCAGCAGCTGGCATCAAGCAGACAGAGGCAATTGCAAAGGCACAGAAGCAAACACTCTCAGCTAACACACTACGCCCGAGCAAAGGTGCGTTTCCTCGCCAATGCCGGATCATTGATATTCTTCCCTCCACTAGATGATGTGACATGACAATTTTGCCCAAATGCAAGATTCATATTAAATGATCTCATGTACGTACATGTATACAGGCAACCATACAAACGCAAATTATGGAGCAAGCGGCGCAGATATGGACTTGCCTTGTGCAGCGGTATGTCACCCTTCACTCACAGTAGAGTTCATGTGAGCTTTCCTGGCGAATGTCGTTTGACTGTGCACGCCTGTCCACGTGGCGCTCGCCACCTGAAGGCCACTTGCAACGAGTGACTGTAAGTCTGATTATGAGTGCTTGTCACTATGCGGCAGCCGAGCTGAGCCTTGATTCACACTTGCTAACTGATGAGGAATCTCATGCAGAGAATTGCCAGGCGGGGTAGAGGCAAGAAATAAGTGGCTGGCAGGGTGAAGATCATATAGTCTGACATTGAAGGATGTCAACATGTTCCAACCTTACCCGTGGTCGCTCCTGCACAGCCTGCCAAGGCAGTGCAATCCAGGTTGGTGGCGTGTAGTGGCGTGCATGTTTATCAGTGCCATGTGACTAAATTTTCGGCTAGCTAGAGCCACTTGCAGCCACATAGTGAACAAGTTGTAAACCACTGGAAGCATATATGCAAGCTGCAATGGTGTGCGTGGCCTGCATTGCGGTGTAGCATCGTTTCCTAGCAATGGCAGTCCATACGATTTGTGCCCCTAGGAATGCATGCCAAACCTCACCTGTTGCAGTTAGGGCAGTTTCTGCCCCTAATGTCCACAAAACCGCCACTTGGGCAAGGGCAGTTTGTACCCCTTGACCATCAGGGGCAGACTTAGACATCTGTAGGTGGCGATTTACGTGTGCACGCGACCTCGTGTAGGAACCTGTTCACGAGTATACGCAAGTCGAATCAAAGCGGCCAATCACAAATAGACAATAGAGCAATGCATCTGTCATCTACCGTCTTGGAATGGGCACTACAGTCTTTGATGCGGGGAGCTGCCAATATCCTACACAGCATGCACTCGCCACACTATCGGGCATCATCTGCCAGGCATGCGAACTCGCTACAGTTGCGCTCCATCTACGTGTCAATTCTTGATTGCTAGTCTCCTTAAGTCCGTGATGTAGTGTGGCGGCAACGCATGTGCAACGGACGTTGCCCGTGTTTGCCCCATACAGTTGTGCGGCGTTTGGGGCGGTTTACTACTGCTGCACTGCAGCAAGTCCCGGCGACCCAAACACTTACAAAACCACTTAAATGTCTTCTATGTGCTTATTTGCATCAACACGAGCCAAACCTACACAGCATCCGGCTAGTTGTGTTCACGTACAGCATTTGCCCTTGGCATGTATTGGCCCCAATACATGGCCTAATGTGCCCCAAGTGCTACGCCCAACGGCACAGATCTGCCCCAAGCGTTTTCCATAAACCTCCCCAGACGCAGTCTTGGGGTAGTCAACTTTCTTGTAGTGCGAATACACGTTCAAGTCTGTCACGTTTCCCGCGTTCTCGGGTCTACGAAGCGACCAACTTTCGGAACTACGATGGCACAAGTACCAAAGTGACGCATTGCATGCACGCAAGCACTGCACTCATTTGTCCGAGCGACAAGTCATTCAACATCTCATGTCGTCATTTGATCGCACGGAGCAGCATTTCACAGTCGCACAACACGCTGCAATGAGACCTCACTGTACTGTCCGCCAATGGCTAGAGACCATTCGTGACTTTTACTTCACGAATGGACAATTCCGACATAACATTGAGCAGGCATGGCAGTCATACAACGTAGATGAGTCCGCTGATTTTAATGAATTGATACATCATGTCACAGAGTACTACCGATTGATCTTTATTGATTACCCACATATGCCTGGTAGACTATCACGTATTGACTTCGCATGCATACTGTTCACAAAGCTGCAGCAACTCATGCAACCTCAAAGCACATCAGCCGTCAGCTCGACGCTCACGATGTTCTTACCGCTGTCACAACTGCTGGTTAAGTTTAACGACGAATTGAAACCTGCAATGAATGAATCCACAGAAAAAGCAGACACGGTCGCTACTGCATTCATAGAATGGTCAGTGTCACAACTGTTGCAAGTCCGAGAATCCGCGAACACGGTCAAACGTTTTAATTGTGTTGTTTCGGAAAACCGATTTGATTACGCACGGTTGAAATCGAACCGTAGACATACCCCGCCGGCCGGCAAATTTAACGTTTAAACGGTTGCAAGCCGCGGCGGCGGCACTGCAACCCCCTAACAGGAACTCTAGATCTAGTGTGCAGCCACCTCGTCAGCCTAAGGGACCCTCAGCATCTTCAGATAAGCCAGGTCATATCCCTTTCTTGAAAGAGATGTGTCACACCGACAGCCTAGACAAGTTCAAGATTCGGTTCAACGAGTACCGTCAGCTTCCAGGCATCAGACGGTCGCCGGATCTCATAACGGCGATCGAAAAGGAACTCGCGGGCGGCAGCACGGCAGTGCATGTTGCGTTGTCATGCGCAACAGGACCACTACCCCCCTCAGTCAAAGCAACACCCCTCAGCGTATGTCAGGCAATGATGCGCATGACACATTTGCACCCCAAGAAGCAGTGCCCACTCTGCCCAAATGGCAAGGGTCTCAATCAGACGCACCCCATGCATCCTATCAGCGAGTGCCCTACATTCAACGAACTTGTGCCTACAGCGAACCGCGAGGCGTTCTTTCAGGACGCGTTCAACCAGACGCGTCAGATGGTCCCCCTCGCATATGCAATATTGCCTAGCAGCTCGGGCACGCGACAGCAAGACGGCGCCAAACGCGACCGGTATGATCCCAACCGCAAGGGCTCTGACAAGTCCAAGCGGCCACGACATGACACCCAACAGCATATCCGCTGAGAAATCGGCAAGCCGTCCACATCATGCCCACAGTGGGCGGTAGAGCCACATGTCTTGGCGGAATCAGCACGACCACTTGCTTGTATACACTTTGATTCCCAACTCAAGTCAGGCAGCGACTCCTTGTTTGACATGCATAAGCTCACAGGGAACATCACGATTACGTTACCATGTACTGAAGATGCACATGTAGCACTGCGGCATGTGCATACAATTGACATGAACTCACATAAGATCACATTAGTCATCCCTGCACGCGTGTTTGAATCAAACGCATACACACCATATTTGCGCCGGCACACCATGCCCACAGTGGACGAAGCATGTAACATCTTGCAATACACAGCCGGTGCTGCAGTCCCAAGGAAACAAAAGTACCATATATGCACTCTGGTCACCAATCAAAAAGCATCCATACTGCCTTCTCATAAAGCTGCAGTGGCATACAAATCTGCAGAGTTCATGGATTTAATATGCACTATGCCTGCTCGCATAAATGGTCACATGTGCAAGGCGTTGGTTGACACAGCCGCAAACCACAGCATGATCACCTCTGCGTTCTTGTCACGACACTCAATTGCGTTCACATCAACACACACCACCACAATGGGGGTATCAGCATCAGAAGCAGCGTGTCTTGGTTTCATCAAATTGCCAACCAGAGTAGGAAGACATGTCATAGAGGTCAAGTTCACAGTTGTTGAATCACTACCAACTGCAAGCACAGAGCACCATCCAAACGAAGCACTGTTTGCCCTAGATGTCATATCCACTGTCAACATGCAAGTTAATTTCCAGAGTCCACGCATTATCATCACAGTTCCGAATCCCAAGCAGATATGCAAACGGAAAGGGAAGCTGTGGTGGCATGTGATACATCGAAATCACACCAAGGTCACATCTGAGACAAGTGACCTGGATGATTTCTCAATGACACAGAGAGAAATTAAATCACTCACAAAGAAAGCACGAAAAGGCACACAACCGCTATACATAGCTCACATCAAGCCCACAGTGGAAAACACAAATATGTGCTGTGCTAATAAAAAGGGTTACCTATCAGAACAAAATGCGCCTGCACATCAGCCACAGAGCATACAGAACATCCCTCAAGTTGTGCAAGACGTCATCACTAAGCACAAGGCCCCAGGTGGCACATTAGGACCAGCTCCGCCGAACACGAGTGCATCTGGTTTTGAGATGGACATTGACTTACTGCCAGGTGCCCGACCTAGAGCAGCACGACAGTATCGCCTCACACCTAGGGAACAACTCGAATTAGAGAAACAATTACAACACTTAATCACAATGGGGTGGGTAGTTCCATCCGTTTCACCATGGGCATCTTGTGTGTTGTTTGCACCAAAGCCGGGAGGCAAACTCAGACTCTGCATTGATTATAGATATCTCAACGAAAACACAGTCAAGAACACCTACCCATTGCCACGAATTGACTATCTGCTGGACAAACTATGTGGGCACAAGTATTTCTCAGCATTAGACCTACAGTCCGGATATCATCAGATCAAGTTATCAGAATCCGCGGGTCCGAAGACTGCTTTTCGCACGCCCGACGGTCTGTACCAGTGGACAGTTATGCCATTCGGTCTGACCAATGCACCATCTGTATTTCAACAGGCAGTCAATGTAGTACTGAAAGGTCTCATAGGTCACATTTGCTTAGCATATCTCGATGACATCATTGTATTGGCACGATCTGAAGAGCAGCATGCGAAAAATTTAGATATTGTTCTCACCCGACTCAAGGAACATAATTTCTTTTGCAACACAGACAAGTGTCAATTTGCTCTGCAAGAAATTAAGTATCTTGGCCATATCGTCACAGCTGATACTGTCAAGCCGGATCCATACAAAGTGGAGGTTCTGCAGAATTGGCCCATATCAGATCTACAAAAATCACCTAACCACATCAGATCATTCTTAGGACTGGCAGGATATTTCAGGAGATTCATTCCGAAGTTTCCGACATTAGCTGGCCCATTATTGCAACGTGTGAACACAAAGGAACAACTGCCTTGGACTGTACAATGCAATGAATCATTCAACAACATCAAGCAAGCACTGGTCAACGCCACATTCATGCGCCACCCTGATAATGACAAATCATATCACATCTACACAGATGCATCCGATTACGCATACGGCGCTGTACTGACACAGGAACATGAGGGCAGTTTAGCTCCCATTGCATGGATAGGGCACAAATTGAACAAATCAGAAGAAAATTATTACACGCTCGAAAAAGAGTTAGGAGCAATTGTGTTTGCATATCGACAATGGCGCTGTTACTTGGAAAACAACCAACCTGTGTTCATCCACTCAGATCACAACCCCCTGAGATTTTTACAGACACAGAAGAAGCTAACCGGCAAGCATGCTAGGTGGCTCGAATCACTATCACGCATTGATTGGAGGATCACTTACATTCCGGGCGATGCTAATTATGTAGCCGATGCACTCAGCAGAGCTACACACCTACCTAATACAGAGGTCACACTACACGACGGAGACACACTGTCAGCGGAAACCCCTCACCAGCCCTACCAGGCATTAGCATTAACAAACCTTTTAGTCCGCAGGCCAATCTCACCGGTGGATTTTCCCCCCCTCCAATCATCACAGGCACCATCAAGTGGTCCCACCCAGGCCACCTGCCCACCGGGTCCCCCTCCGAGATTGCCGTGTGCCGTGTCAGCGGCCAATATCAGTTCACCTTCGGCCAGACACATTCAGCCGATCCAGCTGATGGCAGCAGCGTCACGGATCTCGTCAAACGTCAGCGGACCGCCAAATGGCGCACCGCCACCTCAGACCCCAGCACCACAGCGACCGGCCATTTTCAGCAGCTCCAGCAGCCTTCACCGGACAGAGCATCTGCTGCCGGATCCCCAGGAGCAGCAGTTACCACCGCCCCCATTCCTGCCGCCACCAGGCCTGCATCAGAGACCCGCGAACTCGGCGGATCAGCAGACCCAAAGCAGCGAGAAGTCAGCGCAGCCCTCCGAGGAGACGGCCCAGCCCCCTGAACAGCAGGATCTGGTGTTGGATCAGACTTCCTTCGAAGAGATCGGTACGCAATTACAATCACAACATGATGCACATTTGTCACTAGATACTGCCTTGGATGACTTTTGGGATAGGATGCGCATAGGGTACTCACACGACGAAATGTTCAAAAATCCGTCTCCTAAGTATAGATACGATAAACACTTACAAGCATATTTTTTGGACCACAAACTAGTGGTGCCTGACCATGATAACCTCAGAAAACAAATACTGCTGTGGCATCATGTACACCCCTGGCATGCTCACATGGGCATCAAGCGCACACAGGCATTCATCATGGACACATTTCACTGGCCTGACATAAGTACTGACATTGAACATTTCGTCAAGCAATGCCATTCATGTCAGTTAATGAAGTCACCAGGGTGTTCTGACAGCACATTGTCACCTTTACCTGTGCCAACTGCATGCTGGAGAGTAGTAAGTTTAGACATGATCACTCAACTGCCACGCACACAATCAGGGTTTGACTGCATTGTCGTCTTTGTAGACCAGTTCTCAAAGATGGTAAGACTCATCCCAACCGATAGCACATTAGACGGACCCGGCTTTGCCAAGCTATTCTTCATGCACATATATCCACATTATGGCCTACCACTAGGCATATGCAGTGATAGGGGTGTCCAGTGGAACAACAAATTTTTCAAAAGCATTTGTGATCACATGGGCATCAATCTAAAACTGACATTTTCATACCACCCACGGGCAAATGGACAGGTAGAGCGCCTCAACCGTGTGATTGAGGAGGCCCTCCGCCATTTTGTCAGCCCAGCTCATGATGACTGGGACACATTCTTGCCACATGTTGAATTCAGCATCAACAGTGGTAAGAACGCTAGCACAAGGTGTACTCCCTTCCAACTTAACCGCATTACCCCACCATTGTCCCCGACAGCAATTGCATTTAATTTGCCGGAATAACACCGACTGCACACATCTGTACTACATCGCATGTATTATCACTTGGCCAAACAAGCATTGTGTGAGGCAAAACAAAGCATGTGGGCTGGTGCCATCAAAACATCTAGTGAATTTACTGTGGGGAAACCTGTCCTGCTGTCTCTGTCCAAGGTCGCACTACACCACCCATCACTGCGCCGCAAGTTCACAGCACGCTGGATTGGTCCGTGTCAGATACTCGAACTGGTCGGCTCCCGCGCCGCAAGAATCCAACTTCCGGAAACATTACAAGCATTGCGAATGCATGATGTTTTTAATTTTTCGTGCCTCAAGCCGTATAAAGAAGCATATTATCATGAGTGCACGACTGTACCAGACCACACGGCACGCACTGATTCTGAAGCAGTGTTTGAGGTAGAAGCGATATTAGATTACCGCCGCACCCACTGCCCTGCGTCACAATCTTCTGTCACAGGCCCCACACGAAGCCCACACTTCCTCGTTCGATGGAAGGGTTATTCATCACAACATGACTTGTGGTTACCACCGAGTGAGCTTAACAGTTGCCTAGAAAAAGTAGCCGATTATCTGTTCCAGAACGCATCCACGGCACAACGTGATATCATCATAGATCAGTTCCCGAAAACATCACGACTTAAGCTCACACACCTGTTACAACGGGCACAACGCACCAGGAGCAATCATCCTGCTGCGCCAACCACCATGTCACGGCCGCCACGGCTCAAAACCCGGACCCGCCGACAGTCAAAGAGGCTGAACACAAGCCCCACACATAAGGCAGCAGTCAGCAGTTTGCGATATTGCAACTGCTGCTCTAGTTTGATTCATTGTGCTGCACCCCGCAGAGTCGTTAAGGAGACGTCCGGACACGATGCCTGCATTACAGGGGAATCTTAGTGGTCGATAGGAGTCGGGGATGACGCAGGGTGACATCGACCTTGCCCTGCCCGCTCCGCCAGACATATTGTTTGGTCCCAGGTGGATTCATACCAACACCTAATCTATTGATATCCAGGCACTTGTTGGATATTCAGGCCTACTCCTCACGCGTTCGTCCCGCGAGGCCGCAACTGGTTTTTAATTTTTTATTGCCCGTTGCATGGCTCATAATGTCACCCATTCAGGCGCAGGGTGATACGTATACTATAGTATACGTATATACGCCACATCATGAGGTTGCGCAGTTATATCCCTTGTGCACAACGATGCATGGATTCTGTCAATTCTGACTACGTCATTATTATGCAGTATCATCCCTCCCGTCTTTCGAAGATGGTCAGCACTCAGGCGACACCAGGCCTATTCACCTGTTGGCACAAGTCAAGAAGTTACTACAAGACATTGGGCAGATGCCAATGTTCGGTGTCAGCATCAATGCCTTCAGAGAGCAGCTGGCACTGCTAATCGAAGCTGACGAAGCAGTCACCGCAGCATCTGATCGCCGCGCTCTCATGTTCACAAATTTCACCAATTGGGCTCTGTCCAGCAGGGGCAGAGTCATAGGTACATATATGGATGACCTAATCTGTGAGTTTTATCAATCATAACCTTCTTTATTATCATGATCAGATTCCTTCTCTTTCTTTCTTCTTTTTAGCCGATGTAACCTCATTGCAGGGCAATCGCGGCCTGGCACCTGTTACAAGGCCCAGAGTCGCCCCCACCATGTGGGCCATCCAAGAGTCAGTGTCACGCACATCAGCTTGCTTGAACACTCTGACCACATATCTGCCTTACACCTGCATATACCTTCACCTGCATATGCTGATTGCGATATTCACAAGAGCAAGGGTATGATGCATGATTGCATTAGGTCCACCTGTCCTTTCACCAGCCTTTGCATTTTTGGTCGCTCGCCGGCATCGCTCCTCTGTTAAGGGGGGAGGTGTTGTGAGATGTTCATCTCACCTCCGGCGCAGGCTGGTAGATGCGCACATGCATAATGACCTCCAGGTGCTTCCAAGCACGTACATGACCGAATAAGATAAAACGGTCCGGATATTGCATCATCACATAGTCATATCATAACGCTGGCACCGAGTCCGGTGTCCATTGCTTGTCAGCCAATCATATTAGATATCCCGCGATTATTAGGGATTCCATTCAGTGTGCTCCACTTTTGTGTAGCACTTTAGCGTGGCCAGCCTTAGCAGGGGTGTCCTGGGTGCATTCCAAACGGTATTTATACCGTGCACTTGCTGGGATTCGTCCTTCTGTTTTCAGAGTTCGAATTGGGGAACCTATTTCCACTCTGTCGTAACACATTTCTGTCTGACACCCATTTTGTTGACCCTGTCTTACTCCATAGTTGATTACAGTCTCCGCACTGCAACGTAAGGCCCTCTTCATCCACGCCAAGTCATATACAGGTGCTCGTCAGCGCCCCGGAGACTTCTACCTCTCTCGACAGTGTCCCTGGAGCTCATGCAACCGTCGCGCAGGACAGGTCGCCTAGCGGCAGGCTCGGAGACGCGTACATGATGGCACAGAACTTCAGCACACTACGAGTAGTGATCATCATGACGAGCTCCGCTTGACCTGCTTGACCTGCAAAAATCCACGCCTCCGCCTTTTAGTGACATGTCTGGATCAGGACGGCAATGCACCTACATCCCTCTTTGAAATCAGATTTTCCAGACAGCACCCCTCCCCAGACAGTGCACGTGTTGTGAGAATTGAACATCAACTGACCGTCATCCGAGTCGTTGCAAGATCGTGTCAGTCACACAAACACAGAAAAGGAATCCTCTGTCAATCCACACTCAAGCACTGCGCATGTATTGTTACAAAAGGGTGAACGTAAAAAGACGAATCTCACAACTGTTCTAAAAGAATCTCATCTCATCACACTACACACATGCTATCAAAAGACACCAAGCACTGCAAATGTACACATTTGCACTGTACACATGTGCAAGGCATCTGGATCCAGATCGACTCTTGTTTTACTCCTGGTGGATAGGCACAGGTACGCGTCAACGGGAACAGGAACGCACAGTAGAATCATCTCTTTCTAATGCAAATTTTCACATACATCTGTTTCAGGTGGTCGTGGGTTTGATTCTGCGTGCGCTTTGGGGAATCCACAGGTCCTACGCCACACTTGCACACCCAGGTGCGCCACTGGACTGGGTGCGCGATCTTGGGGTGAGCCGAATCGTAAGTCCTTGGGAAATGCGAGATTTGATGATCTCAAGGTATCATTGTGCTCTAGAGTCAGTTTAACATACGTTGGTGGGCTTGGAACCCCTGTGATAGCTAGGGGATGCATCTAATGGCCACCCATCACCTTTTCTGCCCACCTGGTGGGTGCTCCATGTCCAAAGGTGCGCCAACAGTGGGTGAGCTGGTCTAGCGAAGTCACTGCAACCGGGTCTGCGGCGGGCCTAATCGTGTTGGAATGCAAAATCGCAGTACCAGAGTTGCTGTACAGCTGTTGAAATGTGGAGCTGGGTTCCTGGAGCGTGGGTCACTACGAACAGCTCACCCAAAGGGTGTGCCATGGTTCTGAGTGAGGTGTGCTTTGTGGGAACCTGGCCGATGAAAGGCCCATCGCCATGGGGATTCGCAGAGCATGGCATGTTACACCATCTCATCAAGTGGAGGAAGACTGTTCGGCTCAGTCTGCTGGTTGGATACTGTGTACTATGTGAAGGTTGTGCATGAGCCTGTTCAAGTCAACACTGAGGCGGGCTCAGCACCCGCTGCACATGCCAATGTGAATTTAGTTGGCTTAAATCAGCTGGGATGTGTCCGTGAATGGTGAATGGAGATTGCACGTGGTGTCCATGCCGTGTGACTGAAGTACGAGCCAACTGCGCCATACACCAGATCAGATATCCGTGCATTCACATAAATCTGTCACCATTGAAGAGAATGCTGTAATCCGTGGTCGATTGTCCGCAAGGTCTGTCCTAGCAAAGGCCACACATGTACAGAGCCATCGACAGCCCGTTCAATGGTGTTGCAGGCGTACAAAATTCCGTCATGTCATATCCAACGGTCTACACAAAGTGCAGCATCCTTGAATGCGGCGCATTACAATGGCGCGCGATGGTGTTCATGCTTTCAGACGTCGCCGAGGTACGAACAACTGTAGATCAGTGCATCGTTGCCACTCCGCCACACATGGTTGAACATCAGAAGACCCGTGCAGCTGACAGCTATCCCGCGTACGCCAGTGCAAGACATGTTATACTGGTGCAATTACATGTCGAAGCGATTGCATGGACAGATAACGGCCAGGACACAGCATTCGCGTGTAGTACTTGCGGTAGCGTCGCCTGCAGGCAGCCGTCGCTACGAAACATGATTACTTTCTGAAGTGGATATTTAACCTTCGGCGCGTTAGGGAGGCTTGTGATGCTGCGTCGATCAGCTCTTGCATGTCGCCGTGTCAGTTGCAGCTCCCCGTTGCAGTATAACTAGGTGATCTGCATTCACCGATGGCGTAGATCGTTTCGCAAGTATGTATTACTTTATCCTCCATGGTCTAATATCTTTTATGTTTGTACACTGTGCTGTCACGCAAATTTCACGAGCACTCGTTGTTGATCAAGCCCCTCGAGCAGGCCCCGAGCCCGGCGAAGACAAGGGCGAGCTTGTGTTCGCGTGAGTGACGTTGATTAGACTCTTTCTGTTCCATGGATTGTCTTGAAATGGTGCATACCTCGAAGCGTTTGCCTGATGTCAAGAGCTGTGCGTGCGTGCAGGTGCACTTGCTACACCTCTCCAACTTGAGACACAGATCCGATGTCGACAGTCAATGTGTAATTTTCAACTTCAATCAGAGACCTTTGTTGAGCAGAGGTTCGTTCTGAGACTGTCAAGCTAGCAATTGACTTTTCGTTGCAGCTTTAGCACAAACGGTCGGTCACATGATTCTGATACATTTGCTGTAAATGGTCACAACGCCTGGCTGTTGTAGCTGATGTCCTGACACGGATGGCTGCCAGCTCCGGACGTCTCAGGAATACTTGCTCATGTAGGTCTACAACCAGCACACAGATTGCAACATACAGAGATTGAGGCATCGACAATCAGTACAGCCACAATGAGGACATGCAGCATATATCTGCTGACCGAACTGGCCTGATGGTCCAAATGGTTCGCTGCTGCCCCGATAGCTTGCTGATGTGTTCAGTCGATCGATAGACTCATTTCATACTAAGATGCTTTGAATATGAAAAAACTGATCGCATGCAGGATGGCAATGGCCACAGCTTTGGATACCTGACAAGACCGATGCAGTAAGCCTAGCATGGCAGGTGTGCATACACTGTCTTGCATCTCTGAATGCCACCTTGCACCTTCATTATTTTCTTTCCGTGAATTTTTACCCCGTAGATGCCTTGGTCTGTGCAACAAGGCGTCATATCATCTCTGGTATGCAGGAGCAGACTTGGCGAAGGAGCAGACCTCCACTCGATCAGGCCACGTTCAATCACAGGGCCTACAGCAGGATTGGCCCACCCGGGTGCGCCAAGAAACCAGGTGCGCTAGATGAGGGTGCGCGGACATCTGGAATGCTGGGAATTGCTCAGAATTCAATGTTAGGGCCTGTATACTGACTCAGTAAGAGTGTTCAGTTGCGAAATGTGTTTTGTTATCAGTTTAGTGCACTCTAGCGCTTGTCAGACCAAATGTGGAGACCTGACGGCGCACCTATTGGCTGCGCGGCATCATTGGGTGCGCGGATTATGGGTGAGCTTCCTGTGTCCGTGCCTCGTTCGATATGTAATCAAGCGCAAAGCTGTTCAAAACGTGCACATTGGTGTATGCGAAGCAGGCAAATGTCAATAATATCGCCACATGACTCGATGTTGATGTGCTGCCTTTAGAGCTGCGCACCGGAGCAGGTGCTCCACCGAGTACTCCAACGTTGGGTGCGCAACAAGGCGGTTCGCCAAATTGACGCAAGACCTGCGTTTAGATATCATTCGAGCCCCTATGATGTTATCTGTACATTTGGCCATAGAAGGTGGAAAATATAAACGGTGTAGGTGCTTGTCGCCTCGATCGCCATGGCCATGTATGCACAGATAGACTCACTTCTCCAGTTGTGTGCCTTGCGCCATTTCCGTCAACCATGTGGCACTTGCAGCCTATACTGCATTTCATTCGTAGAATATGTAGACTGGCGAGGGACGCATCGCTATGCACACATGCTGCGTTTTGAACGATGGTTTTGCCAGCACCCGTGTCTGTGGGTCGATTACTGGGATGCGGTAGCCAAATAATTTTCATACGCAGTCACATATCTATGCGTGGACGCTGCGTGATTGTCAGCGACATGCAGCTTGCTTGTGTTCCCTCAGAGCTTTACGTTACTGGCTTAGCCGATCTCGCCACAGTCGTTCACAGCCATACAACACAATATAAACATTGCTGCTGGCTTCACACTGTCCGGTACACGGAAACTTGTTGTGGAGCTGTCAATGATTGGGGAGCCCTGTGTGCACATGTGCTGGCCATGGGGTGTTGACCCGCGGCCCCTTGTTGCCACTCTTCGACAATGTGACGCAGGTCACCAGGCAAGCGCAATTGATGTTTTTCCTGAAGGATATAAAGCATGGTTCAGATAATGTCGGCCAACTTGAATACTGCACCGACTGCAATATGTCGTATTTCTCTGGCGACATTGTCGATTTCTGGCACTTGCGAGGTCCTGGCATGCGGGCAGCCCTCCCTTCGCTCAAGTTCTGATCGCTTTAATACACATCGCTGCTCATATGATATCATCCTGATAGTCGCCGTTCTTCATACTCGCCAGCTCTTGCATGCTGCAACGGTGCCTGCAACTCTCGACACCACGCAAACAATGGACCTTCATCTAGCGCTCTCGCTGTTGACTACGCAACGATTAAGTTCTTTTAGTGCATGGTATGCTCCTCATGCCTGATGTAGCGAAGCGCGCCACATACAAGCTCGCGTTGTTGATCAGCGTGTCAGACGATCAGGCCCCCGGGCCTGGCGAAGACCATAGCCTACTTGCTTGTATACAAATCATGATCATAGATAGTTTTACAGAGATTACGCTTCAGCGAGTGTGCACGCCTGGAAACGTTATCGTTGGACTTTGTCGAGGGCTGCTGGTGCAGATTTTGCGTCATTGTTTCAGCTCCAGCCGCGAAGCCAGCGGTGATGCAAGTCAGTAGTTAGTGATGCTGCAGACACGTGATTCGTTTCTTAGACTTTTACGCCAGACGTGTCACACCATGGTCGTCTCAAAGAGTTCCCCATCCAAAGAAGAGCTGTGCTCGAGGAGCAATAGTCATGATTTAGCAATGTCCTGATCTAATCAGACACCGATGACTTGAGCAAGATCCACATATGCAGGCATCAGAAAAAGAGAGCAAGTTGACTTTGAAAGCTTCACAGCCACGGTGACAATAGTCACTGACGGTCCACCATCGCCTGGTAAGTCGACTGCTGCTCCCATATCTATTTACCTCATCCGATATCTGATGCTGGTGCACTTGGCTGATGTCCTGAATGTCTGGCGTGGCAAATCCATGAGCTTTCACCTTATCAACCACTTGCAGGTCAGCAGCGTCCGCATTGCGAATGATATGGGAGAAGCTTGCTTTCTGTAGCCGCTCCTTCAATTTTCAGCCCATGGTGGCCAAGGCTACTCCATCTGTCCTTGGCTGGTAAGACCCGAGCCCGTTGCATTTGTGCTGAGCCGTTGAGTTGATGCAATGTTATTGAACTCTCAGCAACTCTCTTGACTGCAGATCAGTATTGACATTGACTAAGTTTCGATCAGGCTTCATGTTTATATGCTATATGTTTCATTTGGCATGCAGGAAGACTTGAGATGTGTGTTGATTCATAAGTACCCCATATCGTAGTTGTAGATGTGTGCGATAGATTGGTGATGCCCTACGATTGGACTGGTACCATGGCCTGGCCGGTGATTGGTGATTGGGCGGTAGTCGACAGCGACCAGTGTAAATACAACTACCAACTGTACATATGGTAATGCTACTGTATGGATCACTGCATTTACAGATGAATTACACTGTTGCTTTTGGCTCACCTGCATCGTGCACCCTGATTCATTGCGGCTCACCACGCTGGAGCACCCAGCAAAACATGGGGAAGGCAGATACTCAGGGTGAGCCGACGGCAGGTGCGCTTGGACGCACCCAACCGCAAATGAGCCGTACACATGTTCCTTTCACTACGTAGTGTTGGTATTTGATATACGAAAACCAAAAGAGCCAGGTGAGCGGTATGTCGCGCTCCGTTGCATCAACACAGAGCAATCGCGAATCGAAGCAGGTGAGGCATACGGGCGCGAAGTCTACAGACACATGGACAGGGCCATATGATGTTGCCTATTGTTCAATACACTCTCAAGGCCAGCGTTCGGGGGGTGCGCGGGGCGCCTAACGACGCGGTGATGCGTGCAATATCAGACAACACGGCACACATCAGCGCGGCAATGGCCCCATCTCAAGAAACACGTACTGCTACAGGGGATATATCTTTCGACTTCAAACCGAAGCGCGATCGTTCGTAAGGACACAGCGGTAACATTGCTCCCTGGTGACGATGTCTTGTACGGCTGGACATTCTGAACGTCGCTCAGAGCTCATCAAGCAAATCCCAACCGCCCGCGAGAGAGGTATGGCAACTTCTACACAATACTCTCACAAGTATACGATCCGCAATCGGCCGCTTCGGACGTTATCCAGCCAATTCTGGTGGCATCGCTCTTTCACACATGCAAAGACACAAGCTAGGATCCAACTTGCATACCTAGCATACACTAAAATCGTCGGCGCCAGGAGCTTCCAAAAAGTCACACTGATGTTTAAGGCGCGTTGCGAGGCAACTCAATGCGCGAGAGGTCTTGCACACAACGCGAACATGGGAAACCTGGTGCAAAGCGTGGCGGATGCAAGTGCACGCTCGCCCTCAACGCAAAGTCGACCGGCACCCCGGACGCACACAAGCAATCATATTACATTTCTTAACCTCATCGGGGTCGCAGTTGCATCAGCGGCCTCACCCTTTGGAGCTGGCACGCTAGGCAGTGGAATTGAGGTGGTTGATGGTATCGTTCGTAAATGGACCAAATGGGACCCGATCGACATCGGGGCGGTTTCATGCTACACAGAAGAGACATCTGCACAATGTAGACGTGTAATCAGGTCATTTGGAGCTGTATTCGTAAGTTTATGTTTCGAAATTCCATCGCGCACCCACAGTCGCGCACCCCGGGTGCGTGACTTGGCTGTAGGCCCTGTGCAGCCACTTCAATTGAAGCGGGGACAGTGGTCGTGTCCGATTGGTTTGAGGTGGCTCTGGATATATATATCGATATGTGGCAGTAGGTGCTCTCACTGCTGGCGCAATGTTGTATATATGGACATCATGTATAGGCGCCAAAGGCTTGCGGCCGGCTTTGGACGAACATGGCAAGGCAATTCCCTCGAAATGTTGTGTGGTGACCCACACGGGGACTTGTCCGCAGGTGGTACAGACTGGTGGTACCGACCTTGGCCGAGCAAGTTTGTGAACATGTCCATGTACCTGTGCACAGACAAGTACGTACGCTTGTGATCACCATCATCGCCGTGATGAAGTCTCTGGTTTTCAGCCACTCGGTGTGTTCACTCGGTGTGTTCACATCCAGGTTTGGCATGACTCATCAGAGTGAGGCCGGGCGAGCCCGCCATGCCAGCCCCCAATTCCAGAAGCTTGCTGGCTTGCTTGGCACTTGTAGTAGTAGCAGATGTAAATTATGTGGCAGGTGGGATCCATGTGTGGTGCTGTCCACCTCCAAATTTGCCCAAAAACTGACTTTTTCAATTCTCAGTGCAAGGATGTTTGCGGCATGCCACTGTGCACACCCAGAGTGACACCCAGAGTGCATTACCACTGTAGTTGTGTTGTGAAAATTCGCAGTCTCAAGGCCAAATAACCAACATGCAGCTCGACCAAAATCCGCCTGATCGGCACTTCACATATACCTCAAGTGATCTCCTGTTCGAATCTGAGCCTCAATCCTTGCACACCAGCTCCAACAGCTATTCTGCGTGTGTGCTATTGAGCCCGAACATGCGTGTGCTTCACCATTTTCTGTGCTGAAAGTTGCTGTGCACTCAGTCTCACAAATCGAAGGCAATCAACGGCAGCTTTTTTGCGTGCTTCGCGAATCTGCAATCCAGGTGTCAACACTGACGTCGTGGAGTGCATGGCGTCACGGTGGCGGTGTGGTGAGTGGTGTCGCGTGACGCACGCCCCATGCGAGATTCCAACACCCCGAGTTTGGCTGAAAACCGGTGAAGTGTGGCCAAGCGCCACAAGGGCAGAGGTGGCGTGCCACCTTTGGCGCGCGAGGCCATGTAGGCAGCACCGCTCAGACAACGCTGAGGCAGTGATCTGGCAATTCAAAAGAGAACGCTGAGGCTGTGATCGCAACGAGCATCACAAGACGACGGCCGCCAGTCCATGGCTATCTCAGATCCGCCCTGGCTCCGGTCTTACAAAAGAGTGAACGGAAGAAAACATACACCAAACCCGAATCTCATCCGAAACAACAGCAACACGTACTCACACGTTCACATGCGGCGTTCCGGTTTATTCCGTTCGCCGTCGAGTCGTGCGGCTTCATATGCATGGGCCAGGATGCCGTGAGGTTCGTCGGCCAGTTGGGAGATGTGGCTGCTGCTAGTGGGTGCATCTCCAAAGGCGCGTTTGTCCGGTGGGGGCTGCGGGTGATGTTGGTGTCGTTGCAGCGGGGCAATGCGGACATGTATCGCAAGTCTGGGCTTGTCATCTCTCGTGAGCAGGCGTTGCGGTATGAAGCGGGCCTGGAGGACGCGATCTTGCCGGACTGAGGTGTGAGTGCGGTTGTAGTGTCTGTGTGGGTGCGTGTGAGTGTGTGTTGAAATTGATTCGGATGAGATTCGGTTTCAGTGTTTGTTTTCTCCCGTTCACTCTATTGTAATAAACACAATGCATCGTTCCTGATTGGCAATCACGATGCGTCTTGTGATGACAGGTGCCCTGCGCACCGATCCCATGCGTAAGTGCAGCCCATGCACCCAGGACGCGTGCAGCCCGATCTAAAACGCTTCGTCCCGCGCGCTCATGACCACCCTTTGCGGGGGTTCCTCTTTTGTGGCATAGAGGAATCAACGGCCATGCATATAGGCAAGCACCGGCAGCGCCACGTGATGCAGCTCTAGTACACTTATAGGCCGCCCCATCGGAGGCTGTCACCCGCTACTGCAGACTCGCTCAGCGAGTCGACATCATCCTTCCTCGGGCGTGCGCAACATGGTGTTACAATAGAGTGAACGGGAGAAAACAAACACTGAAACCGAATCTCATCCGAATCAACTTCAACACACACTCACACATGTGTACACACACACGAACACACACTCACACATGTTGGCTCGTGCCTTGCGCCTGGTCGCCTCTTACGCCGGACTGCAGTCTGCCCTGGCGCCGCTCTACCGTGCCCTCGCGAGGGGCGCGGGTGTTGAGCTGAATCGCCGCGGGGACGTCGTCGTGGTCATGCCGCGCCTGGAGATGGCGGCCGTGGACGTCGTGGTCACGCATGCGCCGGCGGCCTCATACGTGGCCGCTGCGGCGCGGGAGACGGGTGCGACGGCGGAGCGGGCGGAGGACAGGAAGCGGGACCGCTTCCGGCGGGACGTGCCTGACCATGCCGCGTTCCGGTTTGTTCCGTTTGCGGTCGAATCGTGTGGCTTCGTGGGCAAGGCTGCCATGAGGTTCGTCGGTCAGTTGGGGGGTGTGGCCGCTGCCAGTGGGCGCATCTCCAAAGGCGTGTTTGTCCAGTGGGCGCTGCGGGTGTTGTCGGTGTCATTGCAGCGCGGCAATGCGGATATGTATCGGAAGTCTGGGCTTGTCATCTCTCGGGAGCGAGGGTTGCGGTATGATGCGGGTCTGGAGGGCGCGATCCTGCCGGACTGAGTTGTGAGTGCGGTTGTAGTGTTCGTGTGTGTGTGAGTGTATGTTGCAGCTGATTCGGATGAGATTCGGTTTCGGTGCTTGTTGTCTCCCGTTCACTCTTTTGTAACCACTCACACATGTTTGACAAGGACAAAGGCAGCAAGGCGGGCAGTACCGCGAAAGGCAGAGTTGCATTAATACGCGTATCTTTCGATTTCGGTACGTGTAATACGCGTATTTTATTCTAACGTACGTTATCAGCGTATAGTATGCGCGTACGTTTCGGACTTATGCGTTTTGAGTAGGGCTGCTGATTACATTCTCCACGTCTCAGATTAACACTTAATTACAAAGTATAATTACACTGTCAATTATCTGTAAGCAAAGTTATCGGAATTAATATCGTTTACATTGAAATAATCAGCTTTTTCGGTGTCAAATTAACACTTAATTAAGCAGTTAATGATTTCCTGTAATTGCCTTATAGGCCTGTCAGCTACTCAGCATTCGTGAATTTAATCGACACTGACACAGGCCATTGCTACATACCGCATATGTGGTATAGTATACAATATGATATTATACCGCCTCTGTCAACGTGCCAGCGGGGGTGTTGTGCAACAAGCCGAGTGCTGTATACTACGTAGTTGTGCTCGCCAGGAGTGTATTAGGCTGTGTGCCAATGCCCTATATAGATGCAACACTACCAGCAGTCTAGTGTAAGCTCTAGTACAGACTTCTTCGCCGCCGGGCAATGTTCTCGGCAATGACACAGATGCTGGGCTTCGTAGAACAGCATGATAGGCACAATGTTGCAGTCCAATGGTGTAACGATCATATCACTGGGCTGTAACAAAAGCTGGGGCATCCTCACAACGCAATCATATATCCTGCTTGGTGTAGAATTTGAATAGTCCACGTGGAAGCTTGCATCCAGTGTCGTAAATAGTATCCTCTCCTTGGGGATACTATCCCCAGAAATTACAAGATTTGTCAAGTCATAGTCCTTGGTATGCCGGTGGACCATTTACATTAGCGCATTCATTGCTTAAGATATCATAATTAAGTTAAGCAATGAGCTAACAGAGTACATATGCACTCTGTTAGCGCAAGACAAAATTAAGAATAACGGGTCTTCAGTTAATCACATATTTTCAAAATTAACATGTAATTACAACAGCATAATTCCCTGTAATTTGTGCTTTAATTCGTGTTTAATTGTAATTCAGCAGCCCTAGTTTTGTGAGAGCCTAGAGCTCTGCACTGTGGTGCACCTCTAGCCACAAGGCCAAAGGAGGCTTTTGACGTCCCTTGCATTGCAGGATGAGCCTGAGTAACCTGGTCATCTAATTGACTGTTAGTATATTGCATTGTTCTCTGCAATAGTGTGCCTAAGCACAGATGACAGTGACCGTGGCACTACCAAGTCTGGCCATGACCGGCTTGGCGCCTCAGGCGCCAAGCCACTGATGTAGCCTATACAGCGTACTTTTCAACCCCCGAGATTGGAGCCAACGTACCATACGCGTATTTTTGCTTAACGTACTTTATCACGAAACGTACTAATGCAACTCTGGCGAAAGGAGCAATCAGACGAAGCAAACACCAAGACTCGCACATGTGTACACACACACGAACACTAAAACCGCACTCACAACTCATTCCAGCAGGATCGCGTCCTCACGGCCCGCATCATACCGCAACCCTTGCTCCCGAGAGATGACAAGCCCAGACTTCCGATACACGTCCGCATTGCCCCGCTGCAACGACACTGACCCTTGGGTGTCTGGGTGTGTGCTTGCTCTGCTTGCTTCTTTCACGGTACTGCCAGCCTTGTTGCCTTTGTCCTTGTAACACTGACCCTTGTCCGTGCGCAACATCACGTGCACCCGTTGGCCGCCATGGGCGTCAGTGCAGCATAGATCTATGGCACCTCTGCCACTGACCAGTGCAGCTTCGACGCTGTCTTACAAAGTGAACAGGAGGAAACAAACTGACCAGTGCAGCTTCGACATGTTCGGCCTGTGCATTCCTGAACAGCCTCCCTGGCGCCAGGGCGGGCCGGCGTGAGTCCGCTGCAGCCCCGAAGAGGCCATTTCATGACCCCACACTGTCTTGTCTTTCCACAACACACTCTGCGTGTGCGCAATCGCTCACCTGGTTGCGCCGCTGCCCCCGAGCTGGCGCGTCGTGTGGGAATTTGCGGGCTTGAGAGTTTCACGCGATATCTCGGGCTTTGTATTTTCAGAACATGACACATTCCTTACAACGGCCTCTTGCCGCAGTATAGGCATCAGGGCCGAGCCTCGCAACGGCCCGCGCAGTCCCTATCTACTCGGTGCAGTTGCCCGGTGGCCTGTGTTGTGGGGCTACTCGGCTTAGATCAGGACGTCCGAGCGTACGCAGGGAATTGGTGTATGCTTGAGGTGACATGGGCTACACAGCGGTGTGTTCAGAAAGCACAAACAGCGGTGCTTTCAGAGTAGTTCATCATGATATTGCAATATCAAACAATTGCACTCTCTTTTGTGATGCACTACAGACCGCTGAAGACTGCACCTGCACGCTTTGGCACCTGAGGCCTGCATCTGGCATCCACTTTAAAATTTGACGACAAGCCATTATGCGACAACCAGTGATAGTACAGGCAGGTACTAGTAACACTGGAAGATGTGTGCCTGCGACATGAACAGGAGCACCTCATACGCAAGCCACCAACGACACCCCACGTGGACAAACACTGTTGCACAACAACATTCCCCCCCCTCAGTCACAGACAGAGAGACAGAGAGATCTAGAGACAGAGAGAGCATTAGACATATGTCGTGGCCTAGCTATGTAACTGAGCCATGCTCGTTGCTAGCATTGCTCGAGCCAGCGCAGCTGCGCGCAAATGCACTCACGCTGCGTGCATCCGTCTGCACATGCATGCATGCGCGACTGTGCGCTCAGCCGTGCCATCAGCTCTGATGCACGCTTGTCTCTGCTCTGCTTGATGTAGTTGCAGTGCTCATAAGCCTTCTCATCCTTGAGGAAGCTCGGCTTTTTGGTGGCTGGAACTTGAAAGTGCGTATGCGATCGCTGTTTGTGTGACTGGAGGTCGATTCCTTCTGAATTTTTGAGCAGTCCTTGAGCAGGTTTGGTGGAGCTACAAGAGAAAATTACAACATGCCAAGACCTTTCAAACAATCAGATGCTGCTCGTCCAGGTATGCGTTGCTGAGTAGCGAGCGAGAGTCGATCGAGCCGCTCACTCGACCTTCTTGTGCACGCACCCGCGTCCGCTAGCATCGCCGCGCCGTGAACCGCTGCACGCACTGCATAGATCTGTCGATTTAGCAGCTGCACTGCGTGTTCACTTGTTCCTAGAGTCCTCGAGTGCAGTGTGTACGGCTGGTCCGGGCGCTCGACATGCTCTCTCATCGAGCCCCGTGAGCCTCACCTGCCTCGATTTGTCACGAATCATACAAACGCATTGACACTGCAAACATCTGTGATTGTTGCAGCCTTTGTTGTGCATCATTGTGCTTGCCGCACTGCTCTGCATTGCCTGCACGCTCACTCGCACCGTAACCCAGGTGTCATCGCGTAGGGGTCATCATTGCACCCTATTACCAGTGACTACAGCGTCACGTAGCACCCTGACATCAGCACTTGTGCACACAAGCATCAACTGAGCTTGCATCACGACACGCACAAACTAACCTTGCATTGTGCCTCGCGTCGAGCTGTGCTCCGTGCCGCGTTGAGCTGTGCTCCGTGTTTCCATCGTAGCGTCTGTGGTAGCGAGCTCCAGCCACCGGCTGTTGAGCGTTTGTAGCTACACAGTTAACTCGCGGCCTCGCCGTAGCTACTGATTACCGCGTGCGTTGGCCCCTTGTGTCGCGCCCCGCGCTGACCTAGCCGCGTGCTGTGCAACGCGCGAGAACAGTCTATAAGGACCACCCTCTGACACCAACTAGTGGTGAAGGGTCAGGCGAGTCGGCCTGCTAGTCCTAAGTGTACCATCACTTACTCCGGACACGGCTATTAATTGTCATGGCTGCCCTACAGCAGATGTCACAGCAAGAGCTCCTGCGTGCGATTGTACAGGACTCACAAGCTGCACGCGCTGAGTTGACGCAGTCCATTTAGACACTGTTGGCGCAGGCCACCACGCATACTGGCATTATTTCTCGTGTGAGTGAGCAGCAAGCCAGCATCAGGATTGCCCTTCAGCAGAGTGAGGATAGGCACCGTGACTTGCACAATGAATTGCTCGAGGAGATTCGTGCTCTCCGAAACGACATCACTACTCTTTCACGAGCTGCGGCGGCAGAAACGACCGCTCAAGCCGAGTCCCGGTCTGTACTGGCAGCGGTGTCCGCGCGAGTTCAGGCATTGGCCAACGTCAGCACTGGTTCGTCCTCGTCGACGTCCGCACCATATGCATCCGGCACCAGCCTGCCCCCTTTGGTCACAGACATTGATCTGCTCGACTTCACTAGTGGGTTGCCACGTGCATCGTCCGGCTTGCCAGCGCACCACCTTCCGGTGTCGGCGGTGATGCCGCCGCGTCTGCCTTCGCAGGCCTCGTGTGCGTCTCCGGTGCCTGTCGCGGCATCAAAACCACCGGCACCAGGTGCAGCTGCGATCGTCCACGCGGAAGACACAGGCACACGGGCAGAGGCTAAAGCTTCGTTGCTTGCTGCTGGTATCACCTCGGACGCCGCTGTTACAGAACTCATGACCATGCTTGATTCCGCAGACGATGAGAAAAATCCTACCAAACGCCTAGCTTTGGCTGAGTTTTGGGGGAAAACTTTAGTGGACAAGTCGTTGCAATTTGTGCACGGCGTCACGGACGTTGGTGACTGGCTGGCACGCGCCCACGAGACTTCTGTGAAGTTTCGCGCATTTGCTGCACGGTTGCCGGGGGTGATTTCGGACAGGTGGATACATGACCGCTTGTTGGCCATGTTCCCGATGGAATTCCACGTGCGCCTGAGCGCGTCCAGCGATGCGAATCGCACCCCGGACACCTTGCTGCGTTTAGTGCGGTCCAACTTCCAAGACAAACATTCGGAGTTGGAGACCAGCCTCACTGTGCTTCCAGACCGGCACATGCAACAGCCGGACAAGCTGTTCACGCGTCACATAGACGATAATGTGCGTGTGTATAGATTGCACAACGTGCGCGCCAAACTTACCCCGGCGCTGTACATAACGTTATTTGGGGGTACACATCGCGCCGACACGCTCGGTCGCGTCTTCCATACTGTGGCTCGCAAACACTTGCTTGAGCAGGGCATCACGGAGACATCCGACGAGTATAACTTGGGGGATCTAGAACCCATTCGCGCGTTGTGCCATATGCTTGATCGTGAGCAAGCCGAGCATTCAGCACAGCCCCGGCGTGCTCCTTCGGTAGCTGCGTCTGCAGCTGTCGCCGGGAGTGGTTCAGCTCCGACAGAGCGGGGCACTCCCACCGGGCGCGGCAGAGGTCGCGGCCGTGGCCGTGGCGGTGGTCGTGGTGATCGCGCCCCTGGCCCGGTTTGGGACCAGCCAAACGCGAACCAACCGGTCCAGCAAGATTTCTCCCCTGACATGCTGATGGCGTCTGATCCACATATGTCAGTCAACACCAATGCTCTGAGCGCGCACATGTCCACTGCAGTCGTGGCAGCGGTGAATTCGCATGCCCTCCAGCACGGCCGCTCCCCAGCCGTTGGGCCCACCGTGTGGCCGCTTAAAGACCATTGGGAAATGTTGGCAGCGAGCGTGGAGCCGGCAGCAAAGCCAGGCCATGCTTCGGTCGCTGCTGCCACGCGCTCCCGCAGCACAGTTCAGTTCAGTCCTACTGCCCGCGAACGCTCATATGATCCTGAGGAGCAACCTCGTACCATATCAGCGCAGCCCCCAGTGGAAGTGCCGTTGAAGAGTCTGGACGCCACGGCTCCCACGCCTGTCCAGGACGCGCCTTCGGCACTCCCGATTGTTGCGAATAAGGTGGAGTCCGCTGCCCGCTCTGGCGCGGATGACCGCGCAGCTACGGCGGGGGGGCGCAAAGGCAGACGTAACAAGCGCACAAAGACGCCCTCCCCTGCTGGCGCCAGCAGCTCGCACGGCGGCACTACTGATGCTCTTGCTCAGAATTCTCAGGATGGGGTCATTGCCCCTCCCGTGGGTGCCAAAGAAGTGCACCCGGCCCGCCTAGCGCGGAAGCCGTCGGCACGCCGGCCCAATTTGCAAGCGGACCGCGGGGATGTGTGTGATGAGCAAGACTCCGACACAGTCGCTGCGCGCCGAGCGCACCTCGATGAGTTCCGTCGCGAAATGGCAGATCATAAAGTGCCCACGCGTGTGTACCGCGCAATTCTGCAGTCCACGGTCACCCTTTCTCTGGCAGAGCTGGCTGCGCTCGCTGTGCATGACCGACTTGTGACGCTCCTTGTGCAACTTGCCGAGACGCTGCGTGAAGCGGATGATGCTCATGCGCTCGACGGCCCACGCAAACGCGTTGATGCTGTCCTGGCTGCCGCACTCCGTCGAGTCGTGACTGCCCATGCCGGCGCCACTCCGGACACGATGAAAGTGTTGGCTACTGCCATTTCCACGTGCGCAGACCCTAGCGGTATCAGCGCTCGGTGGTCCAAGATACTCTGTTCCAGCGCAGAATGGACAAAAGTGCCGGGCAAGACTACAAACTTTAAAGTTCCGTTCGCTGGAATGCGGAAGTGCACGGGGTTCTTGACATCTCAGGTTCCCCGCGCCGGCGCGCCAAATCACCCTCAGGGGTTGAAAGTCGCTTTCGATGAGGGCGCAGAACTCAATACCATCACCAAATCTGCCTGGCAGCAGCACAAAGCGGATTGGGAAAAGGGTCACCCTGCATTCAATGACAACCATGACATTGGCAAACCTCATGGTGTTAAAATGCAACAGCCTGTCACCCTCACTGGTTTCCATGGGGACGCGACGCGGCATGACCATATGGTTCTAATTCACTTGCGCCTTGGTTGTGCGTGCTATCCAGTGTATTGTGCGCTCGTCGACGTCGCCCCGGCAGATGTTGTCCTCGGACTTGGGTTCCGCAGGAAATTCAATGCCCCCTATCCGCCGGCATACCCTTTGTCGCAGTCAATGGAAGTAACTTCCATCTGCCTGGGCGTGCCAAAAGGATATGGGCTGTATTTCCCTAAAGGGCTTCAAAATCTGTCTCGGGGCCGCGACCCCGCTGATGCTGGGTTCTGCCAGATTCTCCATCTACAGACCCCCTGGATGACATGGAATGTTACCGGCAAACGCCTCACGCCCACGCAACTCAGTGGAGCCGTCACCGATGCATCTCAATGACTGAGTTGAGAGTGTCTGCACGGCGCTGGGTCCGCTCGTTTAAAGACCCGTCCCCCACAAATGCTGCATTGGCGGGTGTTTTCGATAGCATTTCGAAGGGGACATATAACTGTTCCATAGACTCTCAGGGTTGTGCCCTTGTGGATATGGCCTTAGGCAGCAAAGCTTTCTGCAAGCCGCGCTTGCCCTTTATTATTACACCAGTCATCGACGGTGGTGATTTAGTGGGTGACGAGTTCGCCCACGTCAACTCGTGTTGCAGGTCGCACACGATGTGTGACATGCCTGAGGAGGGGGAGGACACTGCGACACAATCTTCGTTACGTGTGCCTGACCCTTCACACGACCAGGCGCTAGGTTTTGACCCTGGCGCGATTCCGGAGGAGCACCGCATCCTGATCGAGGCTGCACCTCCCGGAAATAATTTCACGGAACTGCCGAAATCTGCAGCAGCTTCATGCGCGGAGCATTCAGGCGTGCCCCGCACATTCTGTAGGCGTACTCAGTATCACCTTAGGCAACGGCAATTGCGCACAGAAGAGTCTATCCGCCGAGCCGCGGTCGAGAAAGCACAACTCGCCAGTGCCACAGCGGAGGTAGCTCAAGTCACGAGCGACCAGCTCACAGACGAGCAGACTCAAGAGCTACAAGCTCTGATTGAAAAGCACAAGGACCAGATCTCTTGGGACCCTAATGACATTGGGTGCCTATCTGAGGATTACAAGGAGTTCTACCTCCAGATTCCCACGGAGGAAGGTGCCAAATGTAAGCAGAGGCCTTATAGGCTCTCATACAAAGAATTGGAAGCTTTCAGAACGCAAGTTTCCCTGCTCTTGCAACAGGAAGTTATAAAGAAAGCTGACGGTCCAACCGACTTTCTCTCTCCGGTGCTATTTGTGCCGAAGCCACGTAAGCCGGACGAGCTGCGTATGTGCGTAGACTTCCGCAGATTGAATGCTGTGTCGAAGCGCGACTACCATGCCCTCCCGCATATCCGTGACCTGCTTCAATCCATGTCCGGCTGTAAATACTTCACAGCCCTGGATTTGACCTGGGGATTCTGGGCCCTTCCAGTGGTCGAACAGGATCAGCACAAAACGGCCTTTACGGGCCCCGATGGAGAAGTTTATGTCTGGACGAAGGCTCCTATGGGTCTCTCCAACTCGCCTGCTGCCTTCCAACGTCTCATGGCACATGTGCTGAGAGATATCAAAGGCGTGTCAGTCTACATAGACGACATCACAATCTTCTCCAAGACATGGCAGGAGCACCTCAGCATTCTTGCCAGGGTGTTTGAGAGACTGCGCAAGTCAGGTCTGAAGGTTAAATATGCCAAATGCGTCTGGGCAGCTGCGGAGTTCCGAGTACTGGGCTCTATTGTCAGTGAGGCCGGCATTGTGCCCGATCCTGACAAAGTGGCTGCGGTAAACAAGCTGCCGGTGCCTCGAAATGTTGCGGACGTTCGCAGCTTCTTGGGTGCCACTGGATATTTCCACGAGCACATACAAGCGTATGCGGACAAGTCAGCACCTTTGAGGGCGCTGCTGAAAAAGAACGTGCAGTTCATCTGGTCTGAGGAATGCCAGCGCGCCTTTGAGCAGCTAAAAGCAGACCTGGTGTCTCCGGCGTGCTTACGCATGCCAGACCCAAAACGACCGTTCATTCTCACCACAGACTGGTCCAAACTAGCTGTTGGTGCGGTTTTGAGCCAGATCCAGCCAGAGGATCCTGCAGATCCGGACTCTGCAGAGAAAGAGTATGTCATAGCGTACTCTAGCAGATCTCTGAACCAAGCTGAGAGCCATTATGCTCCCACGGAAGGAGAGTGCCTGGCCCTTGTATGGGCCACCAGAAAATTCAGACCGTATTTACACGGCTACAAATTTCGTGTTCGCACTGACCACGCGGCCTTGAAATGGTTGTCCACGGCTCGCTTCGAAAATTCTAAGATAGAGCGATGGGCGATGCGCCTGCAAGAATTCGACTATGAAGTTGAATACCTGCCGGGAGATCAAAATGTTGTGGCCGACCACCTGTCGAGACACTACTCCCACATGGAAGCGGGCAGCGTGACCGCAGTTGCTGGTCACCTGGCCTTTGCCACCGAGGGCCGCGTTCTTGATATTGAAGACGAGGGCCATGATGTGTTCGATCCCCAGTCATGGTGCATGCATAGCCTGCAGGAGCTGTGGTCATCGGGCGACACGCAAGCAAAGAACAAGCAACCCTGCACCATTTGCGGTGCTGCAGAGGGTTACGCTCACATGGTGTTATGCGATACCTGCAACCGGCCATACCACCTGCAGTGTATGCACCCCCGACGGTCTGTGGTACCCGATGGAGCGTGGCACTGCCATCAATGCGATGAAGCGTATTCCAACGCCGACGAACTCCGCCGCAACGACCCTATCTTGTTTGCGCGGCGTGGAGATCCGCACCACCCAGATCTAGTGGATTTGGTACGTGCGTATGTTGAGCGACAGGAGCGGGCAGTGGTCGAGTCCTTGAACTACAATGCATCAAGCGGTGACCGCGACCCGGAAGCAGCGTCGCAGCACGCGCGTGCTGCGGCGGAAGCAGTGTTCCACCCCGATATGCCCAAAGCGCTGAAACGCAAAGTCCGTAAGAAGGCTGCCACCTTGCGATTGCATCCGACTCGCCCAGAATGGCTGCTCGAGCATACGCAATTGCGCACCGGCGACCGTTTGTGGCTAGCAGTGCCCCCTGTGGAATTCCGCTGGGGACTGATTGGAGCGTATCATGATCGCATGGGACATGCCGGCGTGAGCCAAACACTGGCCGTACTGCATCAGCACTACCACTGGCAAGGCATCAAGCTAGATGTAGCAGCTTATGTTGAACAGTGCCATGCTTGCCAAGTCAAGCGGTTGGAATTGCAACATGTGGCAGATGTGCAGCTTCCCCGCATGAGCAAGCCGTTCTGCCATGTGCACATTGACCTGGCTGGCCCGTTTCCCCTCCGTGAGGTGAAAGCGGCGCCAGTGCGTGGCAAGGCAGGGCGCACCAAAGCCACCTTGTCCACGGCACAGACCGGCCAAGGGTATGTGTGCCTAATGGTGGATTATTTCACAAAGGCAGCGGAATTCGCACCGCTGCGAGACAAGAGTGCCGACACAGTCGCTCGTGCCGTGCATGACTTCTGGTTCATGCGCTACGGCATCCCGGAATGGGTGACCACGGATAACGGGACAGAGTTTGCTGGAGCCTTCCGGCACCAGCTGGAACGGTTTGGCATTGACCACGTCCAGACCTCTGCGTACCATCCCCAGTCCAACGGCGCCGTCGAGCGACTCGTGCGCACGATGAAGACCATGTTGGCGGCGAAAGTTGCCGGTGCCATCCATGATTGGCCAGCGCTGCTTCCGCAGACACGCATGGAATACATGCAACGCCGGCATACAGTGACCGGTTATGCGCCGAATGAGTTGGTGATGGCACACCGCCTCCGGCTGCCGCCTCCGGTGGGCGCGCGCGATGCGCACCCCCGCATGGCAGCCATCGAGATTTCGGCCATGCCCGAGGACGATTATGTGCGTGAGCGCGACGCCCGCGCAGAGCGTGTGGCTGCGAGCGTATACGATCGCATCCTCCGTTCGCAGCAACGTAATGCTGACAGGCAAGCCCACCTTCTGGCCATTCGCAAGCCTAGGAGGGGGAGGAGATTGCAAGCTGGAGACCTTGCTTATGTCCTAGAACGCGGACTGGGCAAGAAAAATGCGGTCACAGGCCCATTTGTTGTCGAAAGCATATCTGAAAATCAGGCTTTCCTGCGTACAACGCGCCAAGTGCCAGGTCAGGAAGTGCGCCACTTTCCAATACACTTAGAACGTGTGGCCCGATGCACGACTGTGACGGACGTGTTAGAGAAGCTCTTGCACGCCGCAGGCATGTCGATGCGGCCACCGCCCGATCACGCGGCGGCGCAGCTCACGAGCTAGCGCACGCTGGCCCCATCGGCGCCTTTGTAAGATCATGACATGAATGTCGTGGCCTAGCTATGTAACTGAGCCATGCTCGTTGCTAGCATTGCTCGAGCCAGCGCAGCTGCGCGCAAATGCACTCACGCTGCGTGCATCCGTCTGCACATGCATGCATGCGCGACTGTGCGCTCAGCCGTGCCATCAGCTCTGATGCACGCTTGTCTCTGCTCTGCTTGATGTAGTTGCAGTGCTCATAAGCCTTCTCATCCTTGAGGAAGCTCGGCCGATTGGGGCTGAGAACGAAATTAAAAACCTATCAATTACATCGGGATGAACGGCCTCTATGTTGTGACGTGCCGAGCTGACAGTGAAGAATAGGCAGTGCTCTGTGTTATGAGCATGTAAGGAGAAGCAAAGGCGTCGGTGCGGTGCGGTGTTGAAAGGGAGTGTAAGATGGTGCATTTAAAGTAATGAAGATATCAAGATACAAGATTCAAGTTCAAGTCAAGCAGTACCAAGTCAAGATCAAGCAAGACTGGCGTTCTCATAGGTACTTTAGGGCATTGTATTAGCACTTAAGACTGCATCAATTCGCATGGTGACAGTTAGTTCAGCTTACTCCCTATTACTTGAACTCATAAGCTTGTGTTGTCTAGGCCACTCACATGCCTAGCTGCCTTGGAACCATCCTGGTTCAGGGCCTTTGTAAGATCATGACACATAGACACAGCGCACTCTGAGTATCGCACGCGTTACATGTTCCGCATTCCCCTCAGAAGTGCATCGGTGCAGCTTCAGGCTGCAATGCTTCTGGTAGACCAGTTTGTTTCCAGAGTCATGTGTTTGTTTTCTGCTGCGATACAGAGCTATCAGCTGATGGTGCGGCATCCCAATTACATGACTGCCATTGAAGGTCACACACGATGTGCAGCACAGACCCGCCTCTTCTCGTGACACTCTATCTCGCAGACACCTTCAAGTATAAGTTATGTCACTGCCTCATGATGTCGAACACAGAGCCACTGGCCAGTGGCTGCACCATGGTGTACAAGGTATACAGTCTCCACCAGGCTGGCAACACCAGCAGCCGTTGTGATATGCGCGCGCACACACCATCAAAAATCAAGGCCTATGTCCCAGCCAACTCAAATCAACATGGCATCCCATGAATAGTCCTGCTCTATGCATAGGCTCCGACCACAGTCACGACACCTGCAGCCTCGCCAGCACGGCGCTCCGCGGAGCCAGCTGGCAAGCTCTGTTCTTGCAAGGAGCTTTGAACTGCCACAGGTATGCTCTGCTGTGCTCCGGGTTGAGCCCGGCTCTGGAGCTCTCTGGAGGACTGCGCCAAAGCACACAGCGAGCCAACCACATGCTACACTGCAATGGCCTGCAGCAGGTGCACATGAGCCGCTGGGAGGAGTACAGTGCTGAGCCTGGAGCCTGACAGCAAACCCACAACACGACCACAACACGACCACAGCTTGCAGTCGGCAAACAATGTCATCATCATCCGACTTCGGCACTGTGAGTGAAAGCAGTGCAATGCCGACAGCGCTGCCTGAGCTGCTACTAGTTAGTAACTGCGACTCAGGGAAGCTCGGCCTCAGCCCAGAGAAGCACATTTTCATCCCAAGCTCGAGACAAAAATGCACATGAGACATGTGGTAGCGTGTGGCAGGGGGATCTCTGGTGCATCTGGAGTTGCGCTTGAATACCTAGCGCAGCTGCTGTCACCGCGAGGGGTCGTCGTCGCTGGTTGGGTTGATCTCGGCGACGGCGTCGATGAAGACGTCGCACTCCGCGTAGTCGCCGGCGCTGGCAGTCACGAGCAACTCGGCAAATGCCTCCGCGATGCGCTCCTCCACCTCCCTCGCAAAATCCCTGCCGATCACCTCCGCCGTCCCGTCTGCACAAGCAGCGAGTCTGAGGTCCGGAGCGTCGCAACACATGAAACGCATGCATGAGTATGATCCATGCATGCAGACGTCTGCATGTACAGTAAAAGAGTTGGTGATGAGCCAAGGGATGTACATGCGCAGGTGCACTGCAGCACACCGCCTTTGTGCTCTGGCAGGAATGACTTCACTGAGTCGCACTCGAAGTGCGGCCGCAATGCGACATTGACTCCCGATGGCAAGGCCTGCCATAAACCCCAGGAGCCACGCAAGGCATGATTGTGCAATGGTGGCCGTCTCGGATGTGCGTGGGATGGTGAAGCTTCAGACGAACAGCAAATTGTATGCATTCAGCCCGGCTGGTGCTGGGTGCACGTGCACGTGGGTGGAGGCAGCTGGTGCCTTTGCAATGGTGATAGCTAGTGGCGCACGACACTGGCACGCGTGCTGAAGAAGAAGGGGCCATACTGAGGCAGACGTTCGAGAAGGCAGCGCTTGAGCTTTCGGCCATAATGTTTTCCACCTCATCGATGGTGAAGTTTGTGAAGAGCTCGCAGCCGCACTCCGTGTTGATCACCTCCGCCAGCGCGTTTGCCGCCGATGCCGCCTGCGGTCACACTCTCCATGTTCAGCGCTGCTGCCTGATGGCATCATTCTCACCAACACCACGGCTCGTGATACATATAGGATGCTTCGAGTTGGTGCTCCAGGCCCCTGGCCACTTGTTTGAGACCTTGGGGACACCAAATACTACGAGAGTGACCCAACGTCAAACAATCCATAGCCATGCAGATCTCTTCTGTTTTACACCCAACAGCACCGGCAAAGGGCCTTCCATTTTCACAGTGAACGCTTCACGGGAATGAGCAGCCGGTGTGTGGCCGCAAGGACGCTCAGACATGTACAGCGCAAATGCATGCTCACCGCTGCAGCGTTGAGTGCAATAAGTCAATTGATGTGGGCGCGGCGAACCCGGGCGCGTGCGATGGCTTCCACGGAGCCGCTGCTGAGCGCGCATGCCATGACTTGGCTCAGGTCTGGCGACGGGCCGTCCCCGTCGCCGCGGGAGGTGCAAAAGGTGTCTGCCGCCGTCACGGCCTGCGCGACCGCCACCGCGACCTCTGACACGGAGATGTTGGCCGTCACAGAGCTCTCCTCGCCGTCGCACGAGATCGCCGCCACGTCCAGATCTGCACAGCACACTTCCATGGTATGCCCACAGCAGGGTATACGTGTGACGGCACAGGTGAACGCAGCGCAAGCTGAATGTGCATGACTGCGGACGATAGCCAAGCTGATTGCGGACAGTATCCATATAGGAATATCAGACAGTTTCCGACTGTATTGGGGGCAGCTCCAGTGTGACTAGAAGTGGTGCTTCCACAGGGTGGTGCATGCAAGTAATGCCAGTCCTCGTGACTCATCTTCCATACACCATCCGGATCCCTTCACAGAGGTATGGTGCTTTGTAGATGGCACACAGGGTGGTTAAATTGGAGTTAATGAGATATTGGAGATCGTGCAGATCGGTACAGCAAAGGAATACGTTACGAAGCAAAGGCAACACGTGTGTGGGGGTGCAGGTGGCATCGGGGATGGCGCACTTGCTACGGCCGTGGCGTCAATCTCCGTGAGGATGCCGACCGCCGAGATCGAGGTGTCACACTCCGCGGTCTGGCCGTCGACTGTGGAGTTGAGGATGAAGTTTGCACTGCAGCCGTCAATGCTGCTCGTGCGGAACTCTCCGACGATCTGGCTCATGACATCTATCGCCTCAGTACGCATCACCTCCTCCACAAACTCTTCATTGAGCGGCTCGTTACGGAACTCAAGCCTCTCCGACTGCAGCACCGCCACATTGTCACAGTATCTGATGTAGAACAGCAGAGCGCATGGGCCCACACTGGAGTCTAGCACAGTAGCCCAGCTTATGTGGCAATCTCGTGAAACACAGACCATTGCTTTGGCCCTGCAAGGACGGTGGTCACTGCCAGTGGTCGTTGCTGCGGGGGATCTGGAGGAATGGCCATCCCTTGACTGCAGATAAAGCACAGTGGAGATTGCTTGCGAACAACGATAGCGAACAACGCAAAGCACACGCGTGAGGAGAGCAACAGCCACCTGAAAGCCGCCCGAACTCAGGGCCAAGGCACAACAAACACGGCACCCCTCCACAGCCCGACAGTCTGCGTGAGTCAGCAGGTGTGAGTGGATTCTGAAAGCTGGTTGCGTGCCCGGCCGTTGTGAATCCTTACATGGTATTTCTTTGCGCTGCTCGGTGCTGCCCGCCCCGCCGACGTAGTCCATGTAGCATGCATACATGTAGGTGCAGGTAACGAGGGGAACACCTCAAGGACAAGCCGAGCAACGGCAGTCGCCGTCACCGTCTCCATGGACGTCGCAAACGAGTCCACCTCCGCCTCGCACAGGCCGCAAACGCCCCTCGACGCTTGGATGCGGGCCGTGGCGGTACCGATTGCTTCGGCTGTGGCCATGGCGTTTGTGGTGCCGGAGACAACCAGGTCTGCATTGCCATTACCGTTGCAGACCACCGACACCCGCGCAATTGCAACCGCTATAGCCGTTGCCACAGCCTCGATCTTTTCATTGACTTGAATGACTTGTGGTTCGCCCGTCGCCTCTCGGCACACCGTCTCGGTGATGTCTACCACTGCAGGCCATCATGCGTTCTGCGGCGCCCGATGTTACTGCCATTTGTTCAAACATGGCCGCGACAGCAGATGAAGTGATACACTCTGATACAGCACTGGAGCTTAGTTGCGCCTCGTTCTTTGAAAAGGGCATGTTGTTGTCAAGTCGGCGGAGCGATATCATGGTGCCGATCAAGGTATGCAGCCGCAGAAATACATCTAAAGAAGTACATCTAAACACGTGTTGCGAACACTGATTATGAGTCACATGCATATGGCCATGACCTTGACCAGGCCTTGTCGACTCCATAGCACCAAAAACGCAAGCGGGCATCGCCGCACAAGAAATCAACATCAGCGTGAGGGGCACGCACGGGATTCTGCGATGCCGTTGATGCGTCTGCTCCCATTGTTGCGGCTGCTGGTGATTCTGCACTCGACCCGAGCTGCCTCGGTGGGAGCCACACAGCCTGCACATGACGCAGCGCCTGATCCACGTACGCTGCAGGGCTGACAGATGCAAGGCTGTTCATGGGGGCATCTGAGCTACTCGGCCACACCGGCATGCACGGGGGCAACACCGGCATGCACGACATTTGCACAGGCGGCGGCGGTGGCGCCACCAGGCCGTGTTAGAGGCGGCGATAGGCTGCAGGAGCGGCGCCGACGGCATGGCATCGGGCCTCATGCTACGGTCAGTGCTTCAATGCATGCCAGGGACACAGGGGAGAAGCCCCCACACATGCACATGCACCTGGCGCATGCATGCGGACCCATGTCTGGTGACCACCCTGTGGGTATAGATCAAGGGCGCAGGACAGAATGCTGCCTCACATATGTAGAGAGAATCATGCCATCGTATGTGCTCCAAGTAGGACAGGCATGAAGTGGCCTAGGTTAAGTAGGTCACGACTGCATAACGGTGTCTACCGCTTCGGGCTTGAGCTGACAAATGTGCCCCACACCATGGTGGGCAGGCTGAGCTGGCAAGGCCAGCATGCAGCACACATGATGCACATGGAAGACTGCTGCCAAGCTCGCCTCGATGAGATGAGATGTACTGCCAAGGCAAATGACAACAGGAAATGGCAGCCGTTCTCTTGTGTGTGGCGCACACCTGCACAGGCGACCAGCAGGCCCAGGCACACGCCCCGAAGGCTGTGGAAGGTTGGTGGCTGTAAAGACATTGCGTCGAGCTCTCTAGGTACTCCGTGGTGCTGATCTCACGTACGGCTGGCCCCCGCTCACAGCAACACCTGTAGCCATCCACTTTCAGCATCACACATGGCGTGCCTGATGATGCCATGTCAGTACACTGTGCAGGGACAGGCGTCAGACTCCTGCGCATGCACGCTGTGAGTTGTGAGAGGACGTCCAGGTTGGCTGATTCCTGTTTGCAAATGTGTTACAAGGATAAAGGTGGGCAGCACCGCTGCTCCCATGCTGCCCCAACCATGGTGTAATGACATCACGGACAGCATGAATGTAACATGAATGTAAAGCACATAGCAGTTACCTGTGATACAGCTGCCAGGTGCATGGCAGGACACAAATCTGACAGACAGTTGCCAACATTAGCATATGGCATATACATATGTGCCATTCTCACTGAATCTTTAGGTGCAAGCTGTTGAGCCAGCATTAGCCTGTGCTTGCAACTGGTCCATGATGATGCACAGTGTGCAAAAGGGGCATGCTAGCCAAAAGGGGGCTGGGATTGGCATGCTAGCAACTGCTGCCTGCCACATGCTGTCACGTGGGATGCTGTTCATCACTGTGAGGCATGTGACATGCACATGGGCAGTCAGCATGCCTTGGCAGGCTCCTTGCATGAGAGTGAGCTGCAGAACTGCGAGCAGTTGACCGAAAACAGGGAGATCTAGTGCCCATGGGACTGGGGTTCCAAGGCTTAGGCTGGACACTTTCTTCAGGCTGCAGCCTGAGCTAACCAGCAGCAACGCTAGCTCGGGCTATGGTTTCTGATGGAGTCAGCAGACTCATGCACTGGCTGGAATTCACATCTCGGCGTTCACACCTGTGCTGCTTCAACGGCTGAAAGTTGAAGCTTCGGATGGTGCTCCACGTGCTCTGCTGTGGCTGCTGCCAGTTTTCTCACAGTTAATATTACAAAAGAGTGAACGGGACCTGCCAGTTTTCTGAATCTGATCCACAACGGCCACGTGGAAAGCTGTGCACCTTGCCGGGAGCTCTTATATTTTGCACGGATGGTGGGGCGCCGAAAAGATGAGTCAACATTTAGGAGGCCGCGCAATGTACATATGCTGTCCATGGTCCGTGCACGGACCAGGTGCGCTATCCACCGATTTCGCTGCGGTCGCGAGGTATCACGCGCCAAGGCATCCGCGAAGAAGTGGTGTCGGGGGCACCGAGAGTCATGTGGCGCATGCAGTGAGCCATGGCATCACACCGAGCGGACATAACAAGGCGGCACGAAACACGTCTGCCATGCACGCCAACGTTGCGGCATATTCGTGGTGACGCGGCTGATTCTACGCGCTGTGCGGCTTCGTGACGGCGCTCCCGGGTACCAGTATGTTTGGACGTCCGTACGCGCGCGCGTACGCACAGCTGGATTTACAGAGGAGTATTTTAAAAGAGTGAACGGGAATATACAAACACAACAAAAGGATCTCTTGAAGCTGTGCATTGCTCCAGGTCTGAGGAAGCGCTTGAAGCACAGAGAGGTCTCTCCTGCTGTGAGTGTGCGCCGTGTACACATGTTCGGGTTCGACATGTGTACTAACGGAGGTAAAAAGTTCACTGGTTGATGCTGTATTACAATTCAACATATGGGCTGGCATCTCGTGTCGTGCATGCGCTGGGGGCGTTGGCGTGCCTGTGCGTTGACCTGGCGCTAGCGCCGGCAGCGCTGCTCCCGGCTATGGCTCCTCCGACTTTGTCCAGGTAACCAACAGTGATACGTATACACATGTACATGGTGACTGGTGATGTACCCGCGCACGGCCGTGGGTGGCGCGCTTTTCGCTTCAGCGCATGCCATGGCCAGGTGGTACCGGCTCGCCAGGCGTTGGTGTGCGGCGCAGCATGCATGCTGAAACGTTGTTGGCGGGCCGCGTGCAAGGTTCGTAGGGATGGCCAGCTTCACATCAGCTGATGAGCGCTGGCGCTGGCTGTGCGGAGTCCAGCTTTGCATGTGCACACGTGTGAGAAAATATGTATGCATGATTGCATGTGTGGTGCTTCTGTACGTGTCGTGCGCGCGGAGTCTGCTGTGCTTCTTCCGCATGCGCAGGTAGCATGCTCTCCAGCATTGTCCTTGTGATACATCAACGATCGACTCATCGATGGCACGCGCCGGCACTGCAGCTACTGCGGGCGCCTGCCATACCATCGACGCAGCTGCGCGCAGTTCATCTCACGCCAAGCGTACTGCATCACGTGTACAGCAACGTACGTGCATAATTATAACTGAGCTGTGAAAGGTATGCTGGACTTACGGAGCGCTCAGCGCTGCATGTAGGGACACACGTTCATGCTGCCGTGGGTATACGAGCGCCAAGCGCAAGCCCTCGTGGACGTCGTCTCGCCGATTTGGGCCTTGTGCTTTTTTAACCTCTGAACGCCAGCGGCACGTCGGGAGGCAGCTGCCACGCAGTGAGGAAACCTGTGGCCACGGACGCACGATTGGGGTCTGCCAAGCGTGACAGCAGCGCCATGGTGCCCTCTACAAAGATTCAGCCAGGTGGAAACATGGGCTCGTGATGTGTAGGCTCGGCGGTGACATCAGCATTCTACTTGGGAGCTCGGCCTTCTTGTCGCGTTCAGCATGGTGATGTTGCTGTGTCACAATTGAACGTACATCTTCACTTCTCGTTCCCCACCAGATGCAGTGAAGTCATCAAATGGTTTCTACGAGTGTGTCGAGAGAGTCAGCCTTTGCCATCGCGTCTGCGGAGTCCACCAATCTTCCGTTGCCACACCTCACCTTCTCTGGTCCGCCACTAATTATGAACGATCAGCGCAGATGGACTGGGAAGAAAAACATCACTGCTAAAGCGCCGTGAGCGTGCTCTTCGCCGAAATTGGCTGTTGCATGCGGTGCCACGCACTGCAAGCCTCATCAGCTCTGACTTCCACCAGTGTTTGTATCTTAGACAAAGGTAATTCCAAAGTTCGGGCAAACAAAGCTTTTTACCACCATGGGTATGTGTAGCCAGCGATGCAGCTTTACCATATGCATCAGATGAGACTGCTTTTGATCTGACAGAAACCACACGGGCTTGCTGATGTTTGCATGGAGCACATTTCACCTGATAAATACCAGCGCAGCAGATGGTAGCTAACAGTATCACAGTATCCAGCCCCAGACTGCAGCAGTGCAGCTGGACCGAGCTCTCTGGCCCTTCCACCACATATTCAACTCAGACGCCTCTAACTCCTCATCTCTCTGTGGGCCGTGGCAAAGCCTCTGTTCTCCTCTCATGCTCGCATGTGAAGTATACACAGCTGCCGAATCACCCTCACACACTTTGCGAAACCATCATGTACGCCATGGCATCACCCAAACAAAGCGGAGTCTCTGTAGCTAATTCACACACAGCCTCGGGCATGATCACTTCAGCAACACGCCCCATCTCTGCTCCTGCAGTTGTGCAGCAAGCAGCATGGTACACTCCCAGCTAGACCGATGTCACGGCAGCTTTGCCGCAGGTTCCTCAGCCATCACTCCTGTCTTGATCTGGACAGGAGTGTCGACAATTCTGCCCGCTGATATCCCAACGACAGCACGCAAACCTCACCCAGCTGCACCTCGTCAGCCAGAGCTGATGACAATACCCACACCTTTAAACGGCACAGCATCTTCAAGATGTTGACATACACCGCCCGTCACGTGTTCGGCTGTCCGCTGCTTGCACAGACCTGCCTGCTGTCTGCGCGTTTTTGGTGCCCACCCCAGTCAACCAGCGTTGGGTCGTCGGGCCCGATCATATAGAACAATTCCGAATATTCAGGTCCAATTTCTGGATGGCAGCCCTGGAAATGTTGCACTGCGATCCAACACCCCAGCGAACGGACCCAGCTGGCTCAAGCATCTGCTGCCTTGTGCTCCCACATGCGTGCACAGAGCTGCACTCAGAGCCAGCTGCTGTCTGATGTGGCCACGGCTTGCAAGCTGATGTGCTGCCAGCCATATTTCCAGCAGCGCCGCAGTCCAGCCTCTGGTCTGATCACGGCCCACAGACAACTCTAGCACTGTCCACCGCCTCTGACCTTGTCCTCAAAACCACAAATTCTACTTTCTGAGGACCCCAATCATGTGGATCATGTGTATCATGCGCGTCATGCCGACTCGTTGTCAGTGATGTTCTGGACGTCGGCGAAGGCTGAGAAGAAGAGGTCGCATTCGGCGTAGTCGCCGGCGCTGGCCCCGAGGCGGACGTTGGCCAGTGCCTCCCCCAGGCGCTCCTCGATCTGCGTCTCAAACTCGGACGAGATCGCATATTCCGTTCCGTCTGCATACCAGCGCCGCATCACCCTACCCCTTCATGTATCAACGTCCCACTGGCAACGGCCCTACGAACAGACAATTCATGCAGACATACAATCTGCGCACAGGTGGATGCATGTGCACCTCTGCGCTTCTGCTGCTGGAAGCTGATGTGTGATTAGAGCTCTCAAACGCACAAACGCGGAGAACACCACCAGTGCCACCACCTCCTGGTTCCTGTTGCTACCCGTATATGTGTTGCACGGAAAAAGCCGGTAGCACCGCCAGGACAACGAGCAAACACACGAACAACCCAAAGCACGCGCGGCGGGAGATCTAGAGTAGCGTCCACGGCGAATCCGCACAAACTCAGGGCCCAGCCACACACGTATATGTGTGGCCGCATGCTCACAGGTGCACAAGTCGTGGAGGGTGGGGGGGCATACTGACGCAGACTTCTGCAAAGGCGCCGGAGGCGCTGACGGCCGTCACGTATGCCATCTCGTCGAGGTTGAAAGCGGTGGAGAGGCTGCAGTCGCACTCCTCTCCAATCGCCTCCACGAGGCCCGATGCCAGCGCAGTCACCTGCATTGGCATCAGCCCTGTTCCCGCAGAGCTGAAAGGCTGCTGCAAGTACGTACAGCTCATGTGATGTCGCCATCTGGGTTTTAGTTTTCATGTCCTATGTTCTGGTGCTGGCGTCAATGGACGTGGCTTTGCCATTATGCATTCAGGTGGCTGTTTTCATGCGGGCGTGCTGCTAGATATGGACAAATTAATACACCTGACAAGGAACAACGTGAGTTTGCCCAGGTCCCGGAGAGCGACCCCGGACCCCCATGGCCTGCAACAGCATTCACATCGGACTGGCGGTGAATACCACTGGCGTTCTCACTTGATATCCAGCTGACCGCCACACCCGCAGAGCGGGCAGAGGTGCGGCAGCTTGGGTATTTCAGGTGGAGGACATGTCAACTTCAATTTGCGATCAGATTTTGAGCGAGGGGGCGCACCCGGGCCCTCGCAATCGCTTCAACGGAGCCGCTGGTCAGGCCACACGCCATCGCGCCGCTGCCGGCGTTGTCGCTCTGCGTGGAGTTGCAAAACACATTGGCTGCAGACACCGCCTGCGCGACGGCGACGGCGATCTCCCTCACAGACACGTCGGCCGTCACCGCGTTCTCTTCCCCGCAGCCGATCGCTTGAACCGAGAGATCTGCAGATCACCTTTGCTTTGTCATCGCCCATCCCTCATATATATGGCCGCCCTGAAGTCGCCGTCCTGGACAGGTTCCAGGCGGTACTGCATGGACAGAGCTCGGCAGCACATCAGAACTTGTTACAGAGTATGTGAGTTCCGCGAGCGGAATCTCAACACGCAAAGCACACACCAAGTAAAAACAGCATATCAAAACCAGATCCCCGGCGCGGCAAACACTGAGGCCTTGTGCGGCAGGATTGCACTTGCTCATCAAGTGGCGACACATATCAAGATGAACCCTGGCCATAGCCAACACTGACACTGTGAGAGAGTGCACCATTGATCAAAAGTGCAGGGGGGGGGGGGATGGTGTGTACTGGCATCTGCTTCGGCATCCATCTCCGTGATGACATCGTTCACAGTGATCGATGTTTCACACTCCGCGACGGTGTTGTTGGTTACGCTGCGGATGACGACGTCGGCGCTGCAGCCGTCAATGTAGTCGCTGCGCAGCTCCCCGACAATGCTGCCGATGACGTCGATCGCCGCGTCCGCCATCACCTCCTCGACAAAGGTCGTGCTGAGGGGCTCGTTCCGGAATTGTATCCTCTCTTGCTGCATGCATGAGCTCAAGCTCAATTGAGAGAGAGAGAGAGAGAGAGAGAGAGAGAGAGAGAGAGAGAGAGAGAGAGAGAGAGAGAGAGAGAGAGAGAGAGAGAGAGAGAGAGAGAGAGAGAGGAAACGCGCGCTCCGAGGCATGTGAGGCCATCAGCATAAGCGTCCCAGTCATCACCCTTGCCGTCACCCGTCACGCGCACAATGTCGGGGTCTACCCCCTCTCCATGCATGCCAACTAAGTGTGCACAACCGATGCCGCCTACGTCGCAGCGGCCGCGCAGCGGTCACGTCCAATTTGAGATACATGTGCATTGCAACATGGCCGCACCTCCACCTCGAGGCGTGCAGTGGCAGTCACCGAGACGGTCTCCATGGACGTCGCGAACGAGTCCACGATCGACTCACACAAGCCACACACGCCCGACTCTGCAACGATTCTGGCAGAGGCCTTGCCGAACGCCTCGGCTCTGACCTTGGCGTCTGTCGTGCCGTCAACAGTCAGCACGGCTTCGCCTGTGCCGCTACATGACACAGCGACCTCCGCCACCGCCGCCGCCATTGCCGTCGCCACTGACTCGATCCGCTCGTTGATCTGGACGACTTGTGGCGCTCCCATTGCGTCTCGGCAGATGGAGTCGGTGATTTCGATCACTGCATTCTAAAAATGGGTCACGGGATCGGTGAGGTGAGATTTTTGTTGCCAATCTAGAACTAGGTCTAGCGGCGCGGACTGCTAGCGCTGATTTAATCTACTGAGTTCTGTCCATACACATGTTTTTCATCATCAACCGATATCCACTGGCAATTCAATGTCATATGAACCGCCGACGATACTAGTCAGACGGACTAAGGGAATACCCTACAGGGAAGAAGCACACGAGCGTTTGAGACGCCATCAGATATTTTGACCTTGCTCGCGTTCCTGCTGACGACCCTGCAAGTGACTTCTGCCCCCTGGACCGATGCGACTCTGCCTGCATGTGCAATGCGCTCAGCATGGCAAGACACTCAGGCTGCTTCACTGAGCTCTAGACTGCGGGTACCCGCAGTCTAGCGGCGCCACCGGTGGCGCCGCTAGAGGTCCACTAAACAGACCCATCGTGCTGCTGCGCAGCAGCATGCTGCCATCATATGATCAGCACAGGCTCTCAATCAATTACATTGTGAACTGGCATGCCAGGTTGCACTGGCATGCATGCACAGAGCTGCCAAATAAAAGCTGGTGGGGATGACTGCCCTGTAGCAGGAACCTGCTTAGGGAGGTACCAGTGTTACGTGAACATGTGGCTGCTTGCCTAGGCCCACGTGCAGCGCTAAGAGTGTGCAGCGCTAAGAGTACGCACTGGAGAGGGCAGTTGCCGCAACAGCAACACAACACTGCCTGCATGCAGCAACTGATGCGGGACCACGCAGCTCAAAATGTCATGTGTAAGATGTGTTGCACAATAGAGGCTCATACACAGGTATGTAAAGTAAAGCAAAGTAAATCTAAATTTTGCCGAGCCGTATCCTATTGGACATTGACAACCCCGAGTTAACGGGACCACATATGCCGAAAGGGTAAACTACCTGGAAACCCCCCTCAGACGACCATTATCGAACCCACGAGCTCCTGAAATGGAGGGGGTAGCTTTTAATCCGTACTCAACCCATTGGATATGTAGTCAGGCCACACCTGCCGTGGCCGCGATCAGCCCCACGCACGCTCTCTGGAAGCTGCAGCGAGCTTGTGCTCTTGCCATGTCCACTCCCTAGTGCGACAGTCAGTCGTGTCTGACGCTGAAGACGTCGTTGGCGGATGCGTCAGTGTCCGTCGTGTTTCGATGTCAATCTGAGCTGCACTGGTCGTTGACTCCTGCAACAGTGCATGAAGTCGAGGCTGCTTGGCCGATTTGGTGACTTGTTCAATGCACCATTTCAGGTCACCTGAAGGCTGGTGTTCGGCTCTGGAGTCCTGTGCTGCTCCCCTCTGCTGCAGGGACTGGGTGCATGCATGCAGGTGGCAGTTATGGAGAGCCATGCATGTGCACGGCAGGTGCCATGCATGCGGACTGATCGCTGGAGGAGGGCACCAGCTGATCTAGATTGGCATGGTGTATCTGACACAAACCCCCCCCCCCCCCCCCCCCCCCCCCCCCCCCCCGGACGGACAGCACCAGCACACGTATCAGTGCCAGCCAGGCAGGGAGCTGCTGCGGAATGTTTATATACAACTTGTACACTCCCTTCAGCTTGAAGGGAGTACCAGTGCTTGCAGACATGCCGCCTGGGAATGCAGCATAATACTATTATATTGGTAATGGTGTCAAGCATCATGGCCTTGGGTGGCCTTGTGCAGCCTGTCAGGTAACATGAAGCCAGGTCTCAGGTGTGCATCTGGGGATAATTCTCAAGCTACAACACCATGGCCAGCTGGTTACACTCACATGAGCATTGAGGATGCTGCTGGAGTTCTGCGCAGAGACACTGACGAGGTTCACACTATGAATCTTCGGGTTCACAGTGTGCATTGCATGGTGGAGGCAGTGCAAGAAGCTGGTCTGCTCAGGCCACATGCTCAGTGGCAAAGCAGTCACCCACATTCTGTTGAAACGGGGTTGGGTAGCTGCCTCTCAAGCTGTTGGGTAGCTGGCTCTCAAGCTGTTGGGGACCATATATATATCGTGATCGATACGATCCCACACCACTTCTGCACACCTGTGGTGTGCTTGGCCCGGTCGCGGCTCAAAGAAACATCAGCCAGCAAAGGGCTATGTGATTAAGAACATATACACGGTGCACAACGGTGCCTACCTAGCATCTCTGCTGCAGCTTATCAGCTGGTACTACTAGTAGGACCAGTTCGAAACAGCTGCAGGGCTGGAGACACAGATGCTGGCACGGCGCCCAGGGGCGGCTGTTATCTATAGGCTTTTGTGATGCTACAGCAAATAAATATCACACGACTGTTGACACCTGATCTGGACCAGGCCATACACGATCAGGCTGACAGCCTTCGCGAAGATCGATCGGCAGTCTGGCCTGCCCTCTGATCAGAGCCCTGATCAGAGCCCTCGAGCAACAGTCACAGATCCAGATCCCCTTGGCGGCATGATGCTCATCCCTGTGCTGTGTTTGTCCTCGGTCGTTCACTCTTCTGTTCGAGATATGCAGGATCCAGTAGCAGTGTCTTATAATTTGCTGCACTAGTAAGCACTTGCGCGCAGCGATAATTACAAAAGAGTGAACGGGAGAAAACAAACACTGAAACCGAATCTCATCCGAATCAACAGCAACATACACTCACACACACACGAACACTACAACCGCACTCACAACTCAGTCCGGCAGGATCGCGCGCAGCGATTGCACCCCATGGGAAAAGCGCTTGAGGCACACTCGGCGATCGAGGTACCTCCGAGTACGAGTCGTAGCAACTCCGGTGTGATACATTGAGATGATGATTCACTGAACCCGGCAGCAGCAGCGAAACCACGCGATCACCCACGCAAAACCTCGGGAACAGTCCGTCGCACGCGTGATCGCCACGTGCAACCGCACCACGTGCAACCGCAAACCTTTGCAACCGCAAGCATGCGCAGCCGCAAGCATGCGTATGCGTGTACAGACACGATGCACGGACACACCTATGTGCGCCATAGGCCCACACAAGCACTGGGGTTTGTCAAGCTTTGCTTTGCTTTGCTGAGGCTGCCTGGACCGCGGGGCCCCACATTGCCCGGGCCATGACAGACTAAAGATGGCATCACCGGAGGTACCTCCGGATCAGATTAGGCCACATGATCAACAGCCTATGTGAAAGAGACTCGGAGGTTTGCAATGCTTGCTTGCACGTGTGCACAGGCGATATGAGCATTCCAAATGGCATCTTCGAGTTCAGTTTTCGCACCTGCAGTGCTTGAGGTGCTGCCTGCAGCAGTGGTGACTAGCTGTAGAAGTCGATTAGTGAGTACTCACCAACTGGATTGACTCTGGCTTCAAAGCTGGCAGATCTGGGCGAGGTCTGGAGGGTGGCAGGGAGTCCACGTGTGGGTGCAGAGCCGTGTTTTCAGCAGGGCAGAGAAAGGTTGCATGAGCTGTGCAAGCTGTGTGGCCCTCGGAGACTGCTGTTGTGCTAAAGCCTGAGCTGTATGAGGCTACACGCCTGAGTAGTAGTAGTATGGGAGGCGAGAGTGACTTCCAGTGTCCCGAAAGTGTCAAGGCAGAGGCACACTTCAGCAGTAGTACTTTTGTAATCTCTGTGTATCGCCGGCTGGTGACGTGTTGCAACGCCAGGGGAGCCTATATGCAGTGGCCTGAGACAGATGCCGCGACCGTGCAGGTGTTTACAAAAGAGTGAACGGGAGAAAACAAACACTGAAACCGAATCTCATCCGAATCAACTGATGCCGCGACCGTGCAGGTACTGTCGCAGCGCCGAGCGTCCACAGGAATGGCCGCGCCCGACTTCCCACTGCCGTGCTGCTATGCATGGGGAGGCAAGGCCACGTGACCCGCTCAAACCGCTGTCGCCGCAGCGGTGTACCGCGGTGGAGTGAGAGGAGTGACACCCATGTTGTGAGCCGCAGCGATGCAAGCACCGAGCGCACAACGCAAGTCGCTCTGACGCTATCTCGAGATAGCGCTACGACGCAGGGCAGGCAGATGTTTACAAAAGAGTGAACGGGAGAAAACAAACACTGAAACCGAATCTCATCCGAATCAACTGCAACATATTCGGTTTCAGTGTTTGCTTTCTCCCGTTCACTCTTTTGTAACACTGCAACATATATATACACTCACACACACGAACACTACAACCGCACTCACAACTCAGTCCGGCAGGATCGCGTCCTCCAGACCCGCAGGCAGATGTCGAATTATCTGCTCTCTCGTCCTCTTTTGTAAATCCTGCTCTCTCGTCCCAGCCCGGCCCGGGGGGGGCTGGCCAGCTTGAGCGCTACGTAGAGAAACTGGCAACGCTGGCGAGGGCCCTCGCCCGGGCTTGTACGTTACAAAAGAGTGAACGGGAGAAAACAGCCCTTAGCCCTCGCCCGGGCTAAGATCTCACATGTGAAGCCCGCATGCATTTCACTGGCTTGCAGTTGTGCTGTGTCTGTTTTGTATGTGAGACCGATTCAATCTGTTGGATTCTTGAGAAAGCTTTGCATTGGCCACGACAGGCCTGGGCAGTGCAGATCAAATCGTGTTGAAATTCAAGGAAAAAAGCATTGGACTCCGTCTGAGTGTGTGCCTCGTCCGAGATCGGCTGTATCGGCCCGTCCTCCACGGACGGCGGATGACAGCTCGCGATTCAACGAAGCATGCAGCAACGGCCGAGCCAGGTGGCCACCGGCGTGCATTCCTCCCAACTTGCTGAGCTCCACTTCACACCAGAGCTTTCTGCAGCTGGTTTTCACTCGGGGTCATATACTTCTACGAGCCGCTGCCGCTGCAAGCACGACGGGCATATATATAGCCAGCTGCAGAGCCCTTTGGCATATGACTCATATGACGTGAATGCCGTGCGACAGGTACCTGTCGATGATTGCGCTGTGGTTATTCGGACTTGTGCAGCTCATTGGCACCGACGCACATGCATGGTACGCCGAGTTGGATCTGAGTCTGACTCGGATTCAAGTCGCCTCGGATCTGAGTCTGACTCAGATCCAAGTAGTAAAGTCACTTTACTACTTGGACTGCCTTTCCACACGGTGTGGACTGCCTTTCCACACGGTGTGGAAAGGCAGATTCGTATTCTAAGCAGGCGCCCGGTTTTGCGGTGCTGCCCGCCTCGAGGTGAGGTGCACATTCACTTCTGACACGCGAAACATGCGTTGCACCCTTTCACGGTTCCGGGACAGCAACAGGCATGTTGCCACATATGTTTCATATGCTTCATTACGCCACAGTCAAATGGTCGATCGGGCCGGCCTCTCTGATCATACACAGGCTATCACGGTGGCACTGTCAGGAAAAGCGCCCACCCGAAGGTGTACTACTTTCCTTTGAGGATCTGGTCATATATGTACTTGAGTGCTGATGACTCATCATGACAGGCACATCACGCGGGCAAGGCTGTTTTGTCGGGACTCACATTCCCGGCTGATGACCTCTCGCCGCTGATCATCTGTCGACTGGCCATCTGACCTGAGCAGTGCACCTGACGTGAGCTGCCCCTCGGGGACCCCGCCCGCTTGTTGCCACCGACCAACGGCCTTTGGTCCTGGCGGTGCTACCAGCCCCTCCGGCTTTTTCCTTTGTAACACACACAAGCCGCCCACCCTATACCCACAACTGGCGGGTGTGTGCAAGCCCCCACACGCGTTAGAGGCAGCTCATGGATCGCAAGAGATGCCACTGCGGGGTGCAACTGCAATGGCTGTCCGGCACACATCCGGCGCACACATGTAAACCCAAACCCACGCCCGTTACAGCTGCCCGGAGTAGATAGAAGTCCCATGTGCACATCGCGTACATGCAATTGCAACTGGTTGACAAGGGCTGATAGCAGCACTAGCCACATACTTGGCTGTGCAGCAGTGCAGCTGCGCAAGCAGAGTGCTTGAGGACTCAGAATGCCTGCCAGTGCAGGACAACGGACCACAGTGCAATGCTTATGAACAATGTTGACATACAAATACAGTCGCCGAGTCAGAAGCATGACTCAATTTGCACTATGCAATGTCCATGGGCGGCAGTACGCAAGGCGTCAGCACCAGATCTAGACTCGTGCTGGACATCGGCGAAACAAAGAACTCGAGCAACTTCTGGACCGGCTGACCTGCCCAGCACCTCACGAAGGTAATTTTTTAGTACACCCCAGACATCGCCACAGCGCCAAGTTGGGAGGGAGCTCCTGCGTATCTGCTGTTGGCCATGTCTCAAGAGCAACTATGTCCCGTCACAGGCATGCATGTACATGACTGCGCCACTTTGGCGTAGACATGCCTAGGCCAGAGTGTGTGGCATGCACATGCATGCACACACGCAGGCTTGCAATTATGACGACGCAGCCCAATCAAAGCACAGTGTTACTGCATGTGAGAGTGTGGGGAAATATTTACATTGCCATCAGATGCGGCTGCCATTCATTCTGCAGTAAAGATGGACATGCATCTCCGCCAATGCCTGCAGAAGGTGCTGCAGTGCTAGCCACTGCTGGGCTGTCAACACTATCTAATTCGGGAGGCTCCGGAGCATGCGTCATGCCCGCGGCCCCAACTCGTTGGCAGATCCGCTGATATCATGATCGGCTGTCAAGCCAGGCCGCAGTCAACAGCGCAGAGCCCCCACATTTCACAGTCCTGTTACCAGGACTGGTCCCTACTCAGCTGTAGAAACACAATCATTATGTCATGGAAGTCCGCGTAAAGACGGCCGTGCCGCCCTGTGTGCGACGGCAAGCCGTCACGCACGTGCACCGCCCGAGCTGGGCACATATGCACGCCATCTACTAGTAGTACGGCACCGTGGCGCTGAAAAGACCTCGTACAGAGAGGAAAGAAATCGTCGGTACCGTACCAGGGTGACCAGAAACAGTACGGACGAGGCTGCATATCCACGTACACAACAGCGAATGATCGCGAGATCTATAGTACAGCATGCATGCAGCCCATCGATCGGGGCCACACATGCATCCCACCTCCCTGTGAAGGAAGTATTTTTCGTCACCCCTTGTGCTCCTTGTGCATACAACTAGTACTGTCCCCCAACTGCAGCAAAGCCGCTTGCAAACGGTCGGGCTAGACCAATGAGGTAGGAACGAAGAGCTCCACCGGTCCAGGATCAGTATCAGGTCGACGCCTGGTGTTGCTCACGGGTTACACTCCAGCATCTCGGCGCCGGGCATGTTGGAGACGAGCGCGCGGCTCTCGCAGCGGAAGGCCGGGGATCCGAGGACCGAGGTGCAGACGTCCTCGGGGTCGCAGCACGCATGCATGCCGTCGATGCCGGGGCCAGCGCACTCCTCGAAGCGCTCGACGCACTCGCCGCTCTCGGCGCACGCGCTGGCGCTCACGCGGCAGGCGGCGCCGTTGACCGCGGAGCCGATGACCTCGGCGACGGCGGCGCCCATCGCCTCCTCGATCGCAATCTGGAAGTCCGACTCCATCGCGACGCCTTCGCCCTCTGCATGCATGCGGACCTCAGCTGCTGCATGTCGGTGCCCAAGCAGTTCATGTGAACTATTGCATGCAGAAGGTTGCGCGCAGTGGAGTCCTATAGTGTGGAGCCCTATAGTGGTAGAGCGGTCTTATCACTGGACTATCACATATAGGCAAAACCCTCGATCGTATGGTTCTGTGAAATACACGCGGAAACTCGCGCCGGCGCGGCTCTTGCCGCCCCACTGAAAGTGCGGAAAGCTACGACAGCAAGACTCAACACACGGGAATTCTATCGACAACAGAAAGAAATGCGCACCGACGCAGGCCCGGGCGAGAGCAGCCGAGCTGGCCTCCGCGATAATCGTTTCCATCTGCGTCGCGGAGATGTTGGTGGACAGGTCACAATCGCAGCCGGCGCCCATCGTCATCGCGAGGCCGTCCGCAAACGCGCTCGCCTGCGCGCTCGCAACAGCGGTCATGGTGCCGTTGGTCAAGCCGCACGCGACCGTGCCGGGCCCGCCGCTGGCCTCGCAGAAGGCGTCGGCCTGGACGATCGCCTGTGCTGTCGCCATCGCGATCTCCCGAGCAATCACCCGGACCTCGGCGGTGCTGCCCTCTCCCTCGCACGCAATCGCCCGCACCGCGGCACCTGCACTCTCACCACAGGAGTTGTGGATTCTAGCCAACCTCTAGAAGGCTGTGGCTGGACATGCGGTGGCAGACGGTCGATACTGCGAAACAAATGGACAGCCGCTTCAGAGCTGGAGGTACTCACGGCCACTGCGGTAAGTGGAGATGGACCTGCGCCTGTCAGGCTTGCCACCGTGCTGCAACAAAATATGCACAGCAAAGAACCTTCATCCTGGATTCCTGTGTCTGACAGCCAAAGATCCGACAATGACTTTTGTGCAGATTGTGTAAAATCGGTTCTGCCGGTGACAGGCATTGCAGCCTCAAACAGGTCATGCTGTTGAAACGGAGTACTCAGATTCGGTTTCGGTGTATGTTTTCTCCCGTTCACTCTTTTGTATAAGCACACACTCAGGCTGACTCCAGGTTGAAGTTGGGGTGCATGGCCATAGCGAACCAAACTCCGCCAATCCAGCATTAGCAATAACACGCACACAAGACGGACGTAGTGGCGTACCGGCGTCTGCGACCGCGTCAGTCGACTCGATGATGTCGTCCGCCGATATCGCCACGTCGCACTCTGCAAAGTGGTCCCCGGCTTCGCTGCGGGCGAGGCCGGTCACGCTGCAGCCGTCAGCTGCGCTCGTGCGGACCTGGCCGGTCACGGTGCTCAGCAGCTCGATGATGTTCTCCTCGACGGCGCGCTGCACGTCGGCGGCCGTCACCGTCTGCGCGTCTTCCTCAAACTCGAACGTCGCCTGCAGCATGCGTGGCGCTGTGAGTCTGGTTCGCATGTGTGCACACAAGCAGAAGTAACTTGTAACGGCATGCACATTTGCGACGCAAAATTCATATGTCAATTTGTTTGATTTACTTAGACATCGCAAGCAAGAAGTATGCTGCTGAGAGAAGCACGCAGTGATGGACAGTGCCCAGAATAAGAACCGACAATGCCTACGCTTTTGTCACAGGCACAACAGCCAGCCTCTGCCAGTCATCGTCAGTGCAGCGAACACCATGCAGCACTAGGTTTGCGATCAAGGCGTAGCAGTGAAGGTCGCGCACCGAAATGCTGGCCTCAGCGACGGCCGTGGCCGACACGTTTGCCACCGTCGCCGTCAGCGCGTCAAGCGCGCCCGTGCAGCCGCGGCAGACCTCCGAGGTGGTGAGGATGCGGGCAGAAGCGCGGCCGACGGCCTCGGCGCGGGTCTCGGCCCTCGCGAATCCGGCAACACTCGCCATCGAGTCGCCCTCGCCCGTGCATGTGGCCAAGACCTCGGCCACGGCTTCCGCCATCGCCGACGCGACGCCGGTGATGCGCTCCTCGATCGGCACCACCTGCGCCTCGTCCTCGCCGCAGACGTACTCCGCCATGTTGACAACTGCATGCGCTCCATGCATGTGAAGATTACTAACTCTTGAGAGCGGGCAGGCGGGAGGCGTATGCAGGGAGGGGAGCTGCTGCAGTTCGGCGGATGTATTGAGGAGAATGCAGAGAGTGCTATCTATATGTGTGTATACAGAAAATTCTCTTTTGTAAACATGTACACAGAAAGTTAGTGACTGGTGTTCTGCTGATGCTGTTGTGAGATACTGCCGGCTTGCTGCCTGTGACTTTGTATGTTTGCAAGGCTCAGGTGTGGGGGGGGGGGGGGGGGGGGGGGGGGGGGGTTGGGGGCTGAGGAGGCGGGGGCGCACGCGCTTCGACAAAGCCATCTTGTGTATCGATGTTGGTGGAAGAGGCGCTAGTTACTGTGCAGGACACCCTGGCGGCCTGGGCACCGCTCGAGGACGGTGGGGAAACTGAGCTGCCTGCAGAACACCAAGAGATCGTCACAACATGTGCTGACCCGTGCACGTGATGCATACCAGACATATGTTGCATTAAAAAAACCCCCCCTTGAGTTTGACACAGCAGCCAGCTGCAGCAGGTGCCGACACGGAATACTGCCACGTTTGCAATGCCTGACCATGTATCGGTCGACAGATATCTCGATGTACGAGTCGCACCTATAGCCATGGCCAGAAGGCCGAGGCCTGCTGTGCGGAGGGTTGCTTGACTGGGTGTGGAGCTCATCTGTCTTGATTTGATCTGCACTGTACCTTCGATTGTACTGTGCCTGCTGGGTGTTACTGCTGGTTCAGACTGCGGAATGTACAAGATAGGACCAGAGGTCGAGCTCGTCTAGCTAACTTCAAGTTGTGCACGCGAACGTGGAGTGGATCTGGAACGTCACGGTGCTACACGGACTTTGAGATGCTGGTGATCATGAGGTGTCAAGATTACCACGGCCACGGACGTTATGTACATATACCTCCATCAAGCGTATAAGTACATACAGCTACTGCGCTGGTACGGTAGAGCGAAGCGATGGCAGTCGTGTTGTCAATGCGATTGGCGCCCTGATGGCCACTGCGAAGATCGGCATGCATTGATCTGTGCACAGGCGTCAACAACTGGGCGCCAGCTGTCGCTTATGGCTACAGGTATTCCGGGACATCAGCCCGCTCGAGCGATACACACTGGAGGGCTCGGCTGCTGAGATTACGGCGTAGATAGCAGACCTCTATGAGCTAGAGCATGAGCTTGCATCAGGACGAGCTGCGGTGGACACACCTGAAGAATCTGGGGAAAGCTGTAGCCGTGTCGGGTGTGAGCCGGTGTTGAAGCAGTCTCGAGCTGGAGCCGGTCGCTTCTCTAAAACGATACGAGATTGATATCTGTTGAGGTCTCAGAAAGAGCGAGGAAGTGCAGGAGGGATCAGGCTGGGGGTGAAAGCGGGTTGATGATGATGTAGCTGCTCGGCGGGCATTATATACCAGAAACCTTTTCGTGTGCGCTGCCGGGTGTCTGCCACCGCATTGCAGCGGCAGCTACGCCCGATGGATACGCGGAGGTGCGAACTGGCGCGATGTGAGGCGTCCGCGTGTGAGTGTGGCGGAGGCGGCTGCGCGGTGGCAGCGGTGGCGGGCGTATACGCCTTCGATCCGTCATGGGCGACCTCCGGGTCCGAAACCGGCTAGGCCTAGCTGCTAGCTAGATTCACGATGTATGCGCAGGTGCGTCTCCCAAGCCCTTATGCATTCTCAAAATCCCGCATGATCCAGAGCATCAAAGGGTTTGTGCCGCCACGGTGTCACCTGAATTGACATCGCCAATTGCGGCCAAAGGTGTCAGGTGCAACTGTGGCGTCCATGACAGGCAGCCAGTCCACACCTGCGGATCATGGTCAGGGCTTCCAGCGAGGTCTGACCGTTCAGTATTCACTGGATCTGGGGATGATCTGGTGGCTGCCATCCACGTCAGAGCACGGTTCAGCACGTTGTATAGGGATTATGAGAACTTCGTGGTCAAATTTTCGCCCGGCCGCGGCTGTGAACTTTTACGCTGAGTAGGCCTACTTGCACCATGTACAGCCCCCGCAGCGATGCCGCTGCCAACTGGACACGGTCAACACCTTCCACTGTACTGCATCAGTAGCAGGCTGCCAGGTTGTCTTGGCCCCTGCTGAAGAAAGCAGCCACGCGGCCACGGACGCTGGCCTTTGCGGCGTGTCTGACCTGCCACAGTACACCTTCCACGTGGCCGTGCACAGCCACGTGGAAGTTGTACTGTGCATGTGCACGGCCACGTGGAAGTTGTGCACGTGCATGTGCACGTCCACAGCTGCAGGCCGTGCACAGCTACATGTAGGCATCGGCGTGCTTCAGCACCGTGCACAGTGTTAACACCGCATCCATAAACTCGTCATGCGCATGCACGTGCACGTGGCGAGCCATAGCTAGCGCAGCGAGCCGGCTGAGGCACCACACAGCCGTACGCTGCGAGGGTAACGCTGCGGCGCACCGGTGGTAGCCGAACAGTGATGGCATACACCTACGTCATTGGGCTGATACACGTCGGACGCATGCATTGCCCCAGCGGACTATACCTCGTCACAATGGGCGCTCCTACGCGTGGCAGCCATGAAGCGTATGCGGCGTGCTAGCCATGCATGGCTACGGCGGCGCAGATCGCACGGCAAACTCGTACTCGCGATTGATCCCGGTGTGCGGCGGTGCACAACCATGATGGACGTGTGGCTCGCAATCCGTGCAGCCCCGGTGGCCACTGGTGCGAGCTACGCCACGATCGCATCTGCGTCTGCAGTGTTGGCGCATACATATACACCCGCTCCCGTCTAGGTGGCGCTTGCAGCTGCGTGCTGTGCTTGTGTATGAATGGCATGCATGTGCAGCAGTGTCGAGAATACCACCACATACTGCAGGATGTAGTGCCATGCCAGGATAGCCAGTGAGTGGGGTTGGTTTTGTCTACTGATGGGAGCAGTGTTGCCTCTACTGTAGGTTGGTAAGCGTGGCTGTGCAGTGTCCATTGTGGAAGCTGCCTCTCCAACTTTGTAGTTGTCAGCACACACTGGTGTGTAGCTGCCTCATACTGATTGATGCCCCGCATGTTTAGTGCAGGGCAGTCCATGGGTTCATGTGTCCTTTACTCTTCGGATCTTATGTGGCATGGTACATGCCGCATGCATGCGTGGTATGTGTCTGCACCCGCAACCTGTGCAGACAACAGCAATATGCTGTGTCATGCATGAACAGATTCATGCCACCTATGTGCGATCAGAGGCTGGCGTTGATCCTGAAGCAATGAAATACTCTCGATTACTCCAGATCTGCACGGGGCCGGAAGGTGCGCAACCAACATGGCCACTGCAGCCTCAACCTCACTTTCCCCGACACCGGCCCCGGCACAGGCGGCACAGGCACACACGTGCACTGGGGAGAAGAAATACGTGCAGCCCTGGGCATGTGTATGGGTACGTGTGCGACCTCAGTCTGCTTCATGCGAGGCCATCATGTGCCCTGGCCGAAAGCTGTCTCATCTGATGATGGTGGTGCCAGAGCGGTGTGCTGCCAGCAGCGGCTCAGGCCCCAGGCGGTTGCGCAGCAGAGGGCGTTGCGATTCAGTATCCGGAACGAGCCGGCTCGCACCGAGCAAAGGCGTGACCACCGCAGCCGACGCACTTGTTCGTGTGCATGCTACGTGTGTGGGGGGGGGGAGAGGTCAGTGCGTGTCAACGGTGCATGATGATGCAGCTCAAAGCACTGATAAGACCCTCGTTAATCACAGAGACCAACAGTGTTGGGTCGCTTTGCAGCAGTTCCAGGGCTGCAACCCAGAAATCAGAGCTGAATATTAGGAATCATTACATATGATCGGGTCTGACGACCAAACACTGGAGAGCACCTGCCTCGTGAAGGCCGCAGTCTCTGCATTCTGTCCACCGTTCGAGGGCTACGCATTGCCACCGTTGGAGTCTGAAGCTTTCATCATCCACCCCCACACCCGGCATGCATGCGAGCAAGTGGCAACCAAGTGCCTCAGCGGCATGTGGCAGCTCAAACACCGTTCAGCTGTTGCTGGGTCTTGTTGATGTTGTCATTCGTGCCGTGTGGCTTCCAGGGCCTGCAGTGCTAGCTGCAATTGTGTCATCCTGTCATGTAGCACAGGCAATGCATGTGTTTTCAAGGGTGAAGGCAGGTACCATTGCAGGAATGCCACAGGAACCGCCTCGGCAGCCATCGCCCCCATTGCATGGAAACTCTACGCCATGCATGTGTTTGCTAAATACGTGTAGTCAGGGATAGGCTTCGGGGTTTTTACCTGGGTGCTTTCACCTGGGTGCGACTTTCACCTGGGTGCGGATGGCAGTTGTGGACAGCATAGGTAAGCAAGGCGCAGAGGAAAGCAAGGCGCGAGTTACAGCTTCGCTTGTGCACAGACTGTCAGGCAAGCAGAATCCTGCAGCTGTTAGTCAATAACAAAACGATGGGTGACACACAATTGTGACACAGAACCCTCTGCTTGTGCACAGTCGAGGCATCTTCCCAGGCCAGCCATCGCATGAGGGCTCAGGCAATAATCATGTGCAACCTGACCATGTGCGCTGGTGTGTTCTCGCCAGCATGGGAGGTGGCAGAAATGTGCACACGGGGTGTCGGGTGTGGCCAGCCTGCCTCTGCCTCCTGATGCGTCAGCGCGCTTAGGTGTGTACAAGCACAGTACAGAACCCGCTGTCAGGGCAAGCAATTCTGTGTACATACCCAGTGTCCTATTGCCTCTGCGCGGCGTGCCGCTGCGCCTGCCAATGGTGTTCCATACATGATCCCCCAGTGGCGCGGTCCAGGCCGCCGCAGGGCCCCCCCGGTGTGTGTTTCTGGCTTCCACTCCCGTCTTCTGCCCAGCAGATCCCGGCAGGCAGCATCTTTTACCCACACTACAGCAGCAGCAGCAGGCCATCTGGGAGGTAAACATGTCCCGGGACTAGACTGTGCAGATGCAAGACACGCTTGCAGAGCTGTAGTGACAAGGCGCACGGCGAGGATGTTGCGCGTCGCAGATCGCGTTACCCGGCAGCAAGCGGCGGCTTGGTGTGATGGATGAGGAGCATGGCGGAGTGGGCAGTGAGGGCGCACCCTCGCCAGAGGCCTGCTGGGTCAGCGGTTCCGGACATCTGACGCATGCTTGCTGATCTGACCTGACTGAGTAACACCTGAAGTTGGTGCGCTGCAGTGCTGGACAAGCCGGATAGCGCAGAAGGAAGAGTAGTATGGGGAGGTGGGTCGGGTCGTCAACTCGGTTCCAAGCTGGAGTGAGCAAAGTGCTCTTCTTTGTTGGAGGCTGTCACGTGCTGACTGGGTTGGAGGATGATGGAGGTCAGGGCGGGGGAGGGGGGGGACCTCGATCCTCGGTGTTGGAACTCCAGGTTACGGCTTCATGAGTTGAGGGGAAGAGATTCAAGCGGCCACAGCTGGTGGAGCGTCGCAAGGGGGGGGAGTGACGGTGAGTGGGGCTGAGTTCCCAGCAGATGGGTTGAGGGTGGCGCGAGGCATACGGTGGGGCCATGGTGCTCGTCTTGGATGGGCCTGCAGCTGCTGACTGCCATGCGAAAGATGATGGGGGGTGCTGCAGCCAGCAGAGGCATCTGTGACTCGGAGAAGGAGTGGGTCAGCAATGGCATTGCTGAAACAGCCGGCAGAAAGCCCGCTGAAAGCTGTGGACAAAGGGCGAGAGCTGTGGGTAGGAGGAGAAGCTGGCGGCTGGGGCGACATGCGGAATGTGGCTGCATCTTGGCAGATCAGAGCATTCTGGTATGTCTGCAATGGGGCCAACCGGCCTGATGATGAGATCCGGAAGTATGAGAGCAAGAGAGTACACCTGGTCAGCAGGCTCGCGTAGTTTTCTTATAGCGAGTATTGATTCGCTTCAACCGTGCGTTTCGCAGGAAGCACAGCATCAACACTGGCCTGCAGCAGCTCTGTAGATATGGCCACGCATTTGAAGGAGCCTGCAGCGGAATGGCCTGCAGCGGGACCAGAGCAAGTTCATACAAAAATTCATACAAAGAGGTGGTATGATCCAATGGAACGCGATGTCTCAGCTGGGACTTCACACCTGTCGCAAACAGGCTGGGCACCTGTTCATGCTGTACATGACACCCGCCATCAGTGGCGAGACAAGGCTGCCCACTGACGGAGTATGTCGGGAAACTATTACTGTACATTATCGCGTCGAGGTCGTTGGTGTTTGACCAGTTTGTGCGTCTCAGGCGAAAGCCAGTGCTGTTGTGATCTCGCGGGTTCGTCACTCCGTGCGCGAGCTGCCTGCAAACAACCATCAATCTGCAAGTATTGTGTGCTCAAGCCCTCGAGACGATATATTGGGTCGCACACTTACCGACGTGCACACGCCCATGGTCGACAATGTTTTCGCAGTACAGCCAGCGCCATCTACGCCATCACTTCTACAATTCTACCACCGTGCCGGCAGATCACCGTCTGAAAGAATCACAGGGATGCCGCTGGTCACAAGCGCCCTTAGCAAGGACGACCTTTCGGCCAAGCCAGACTCGATCGCGACATGGGTACATAGACAGGCTGGGGCGGGAGCTGCGTCCGGCGCGTGTGGGGCTATACAAACAAACACCAGGTTTCACAGCTGGAATGTTTGTGCTTGCAAGGGTCCAGACTGAAGCTCTGGTCCACCTGCAGTCTCGACTGGACGAAGTACCTGAATGACCACTGGTCATCGAAGACTTTGGAGGTCGAACACCATAGGGCCCCAAAGCGGCAGCAACATGTGCGGGGAACACTTTCCGTCGCCTGTGGCATGTTGTCGTGGTGCCTGTGACCGCAAGAGGTTGCGCTCCACCTCGAGATCTCCCACGACTCCGTGAAAGGGCCCACCAGCATCTGTTCACCGGTCTCTTCATCAATAACTATGCAGGCATTGCAAGCTGCACTAGTGCTTCTCCACACAGATAGAGCGACCGTTCGTTAGCAAAACAGTAACCTGAGAACAGCGGCACACTTCAGCACACGGTGTCAAATCAAAACAGGGATAAAAAAAAAATTAAACCGTAGACATCCCCAACGCTATCGGCACACTGCAATCACGAATGCCTCAGCAGCGGCAGACGTGCACATCAGTCCGCACCACCGCAACTGCCATCTGGACTCACGAGGGGGGCTGTCTACACGAGGCCAGAGTCACGACAAATACCCCGCCACAGTTCCCCGCCTAACTGCACGATCTACCACTGTCACCACTCCACAACAGCCGCTGCGGCGGAAATCGTATGCTTCTGTGCACCGCGTGTGAGATTTCCAGCCCAAACAGGCACCACTGCTACCACAACTCAAAAAATCGGTGCGACTGCCACAAGTTCACGATGCCACGCCATCACACTTCTGCGGTGCTGACCACCTCTCTGTCATTGTAAAAAGGTGTGACACGTGATCATGGCAGCCTCGCCCACCGCCATGAGCCGCTGTGAGCGCACACATCCTCGGCAGTCTGCACCCACGCCACCCCGCCAGCCGTCACCCACTCCCCGGCACCCTCCGCATCACCAGAGCCCAGCAGGCGCACAGGGCCCACAACAGCGCCCCGCACACTGCGCGTCAATACCTGATCACCTGCAGAGAATCATCGACCGTAGCCCCCTGCTCGCGCAGCTGCCGCAGCGCCGCATCAATCTTCTCCCGCGCAATCGGCTGCTTGCGGCTTGGGAGGCGGTGGATCAGGCCGAGCCTGGGGGGCAGGTGGTACGTCCCCCGGCGGGGCAGCTCCGGCAGCGCTTCGACGTAGTTTATCCACCGCCGCATGCGCCGCGGGCCGCTGCGCTCGTCCTCCAGGATCTCCCTCCACCCGGCGTGCTCCTTGACGGTCGTGTCCACCAGGCTCAGCACACACTCCGCGAACCCCGCAAACCACCGCACGAACGTCCTGCTCAGCGGCTTCGGCGTCACCACGAGCCGCGTGAGCGCGGGCAGCCGCGCCGAGAGCTCCGGCAGCGCCTGGTAGCACACCGTCACGCGCCCGATGTCCAGGTCGCGCAGCGCACACATGGCGTGCATGCGAGAGGCGAGCGGGAGCAGGGGGCGGTAGATATCAACCTCGAGCTGCAGCTGCGTCAGCCCGTCGTCCCACGCGGCTGGCCGCCCCGAGAGGAGCTCTGCGCCCGCGCGATGCAGCCGGCGGATGGTCTTGCCATGCACTTCGTCCCACGCCTCAGAGCTGGACACGCGGAAGGCCAAGCTTTGAAGACAGGTGAGGCGGCAGAGGGGGTCGAGCACGCAATTGAGAGAGTCCGGGTACGATCCTTCTTCGGCAGCCTTGTCCGCGGCTGCGGCGGCGGCGGCATTATCGGGGCTGCGGGAGGTTGGGGCGGGGTCATGCCGTGCCTTGCCCTCTAGGCGTGCGCACAGCACCAGCTCCACCAGTCGGGGGATGCCGCTAATCGCGGAGACGAGGCCGGGGAGTGCGCGCGGCTTGGTGCAGCTGAAGCGGAGCATGGCAGTGAGGGCGGTGAGGGCGGACAGGGCGGAGAGGCCGCGGAGGCTGGCGAGCGTTCCGGCAGGGTCGGCGAAGCCAGATACTCCGACGTCGACGCCCTCCAAGTTGATGCGCTGGAGCGCGGGGTAGGCTGGCAGGCGCAGGAGGAGGATTTGAGGGAGGGTGGGGTCAGGGGCGTGGCCGCCGTCGCGTGTGCTTGTGAGAGTGATGGACGTGAGCGCGGCGGGGGCTCCTGGGCATGGCTGCGGGGGTATGATGGCAACGGTCGAGGGGGATACTTTCAGGGAGCGTAGGGTGTGGAGGGTCGCGGCGGGGAGGCGGATGGGGGCCGGGACAGCGGCGGAGGTGAAGACGAGGGACGTGAGAGCGGGGGCGGAGGAGATGGCGGAGAGGAGGGGGTCGAGGGTGGTGTGGGGGCATGCGGCAGGGGAGGGGAGGTGTGAGGTTGTATAGCACTCACTGAAGTCGAGGAGGAGGTCGGAGAGGTGCCGAGGGGCCGTGACGGCGCGGCAGAGCGCGGCGATGGTGGCGGAGACGACGGTGGCGTCTGTGAGGAGGTGGCGGGTGATTGATATGGAGAGGTGGGTGAGGGCGGAGAGCTGCGGGATGGATGAGAGGGCGGTGGGTATGGCGGCAGGGGGAGTTTCGCTGCAACAATCTGTCACCACTTTCGGATCCCCTACGAGCAAGGTGAGGGAGGAGAGGGTGGTGTGGTTGGCCAGGGCGTCTGCGAGGTGGCAGGCGATGGCCCGTGCTGGCAGTGCAATCCGGAGGGTCAAGGAGGACAGGCCTGGAGGTGTGATCCGAGAGCGTGAGAGCAGGAGAAGGAACCTGGTCAGCTTACGGGTGTAGTCCCTATCGAACTCAAATCCTATTATGTCGATTGTGCGTTTGGAGGTGAGGACTGCATCGAAACCGGCCTGCACGACAGCTCTGGGGATGTGGCGCATACATGTCAAGGGGCCCAGCACCGCGTTGGCCTATCCCGGTCGAGAACTGCTTTCATACATAGATTCACATGGAAGCGACGTGATACATCACAGACAAAGGCCGGGAAGAGACACGGAACCTGCTGCAAGGAGATCGGCCAATCGTCCATGCTAGACGTGAGGCTCGCCACATCAGTGGCGATTGAGGAAAAGATATGACACTGAACCGTGTTGTTGAGACAGTGGATGCTGTACATCATTGCGTCGGCTTCATCTGGATGTGACCAGTCTGTGTTTCGGAGACGGGTGACAAGTGTTGTGGTGATCTCGCATGTGAACGAGTCGCCCAGTGCGTCGGCCACCTGCACACACGATGTGTCTATGCACTTCATTTGCTGTGTCTAAGCAAGCTTCTAGAGGAAAGATGTCGCACCCTCAGCGCGGTGCACAAGTCCATGGTCGACGCTGTCTTTGCAATACAGGAAGGGTCCATGTTTGCCCAGACTAGGAACTCCTGCCTAGAAACACCGTCTGGCAGAGATACAGGGCCCCCAGTGTTTGCGAGCGCGTTCAGCACGGTCGACCTTTCAACCAGGCGAGAGTCGACATGGGTGCAGAGGTAGGCAGGCGCGGGAGCTGCCTCCTGCGCCGTTGGCATTATAAATACAGAGCTCATACTGTTGCTCACGCCGATATCTGCATACGTCCTGAAGGCTACCGACTGAAGAAAACGCTGGTTACTCTTCCGCCTCGACCTTCATGACAACGGCCGAGAGCCTGAATCGCCGGTCTGGCGATCTAAAGCCTTGAGGTTCACGGACGGTGTTGATGCTGTGTAATGCTTGCTTTCGCGGTCTCTGCGGCACGCTGCCCGGAGGCATCTGTAGAGGTAGTGACAAAATTCGAACTAGGCCGGATGCTTCCTGCACCTCGATAGCTCGCGCTACGCCGAGTGAGGCCTGTACATGCAGCCGAGGTGAAGTGTGTGCCGGCTCGAGGGTCTCTGGCGACTCAGATGGCGTCTGCTGCTCTTGTTGCCACACTCCGAAGTGTATTCCCACAGACCGGCGAGGCATGCCATGCTGCCTGCCGGGCTGGCTTGGTCACTGCAGCAGCGTGGCCTCGCGATGTACACTGCGGCCTTTTACGACAAACAGCCTTGCTTCAGTTGATGCGAAAACACAGTCCATGTACTTCTCAAACCTTTGGTGGGAAAATCAGTGACTGTGCTACACATGTCAGCATGCCGAGTACGTCGGGCGAGGTCGACACAGCGGCAGTCACAGTGGCAGAACGCCTGGCATGCGCAGCTGAGGGTTCTTCTGTCCGTGATGCTGCCACTTGTTATTTTGTGTTGGACCATCTGTCTGCCACAGGAGTGTCACACATTACGTGCACCCAGAGATTCTTGTCTCCCCCGCACCCCAGTCTGATGCACGACTGATCATATCTACTTCAAGAGTGACATGTGGCGTTTGTTTGTTGAGGTCGTGGATGCTCAGGGCCAAGCCTGGGATGATGATCGCGGCACCACTAACACCTGGGCCACATCTACCCCATGTTGACACTGTACGCGTCAGCATTGTGGCACTACGCTTCAAAGATTCAAACTGGATGAGGCTCGGCTCCGTGTGTCTTGTGTAGTACTGGATCCGCGAGCGGGATCCAGATGCTGGCTTCAGTGAAAAGGAAGATGCAATGAAGAAGCCCTCAGAGGGTCCCAGAGATGCACGACTGGAGCAAGCATGTGTACAACTCGCGCACAAACTAACTTCACATCTGAAAGCACTGGACTGAATGATTGTGTGTGCAATGCCGCCCAGATCGCCGGCCCAACAGTGCTGACCACCACATGTGTGCAAGCACGCCTAGGCATGCTTCACGGCTAGGGAGAACACAATCCCTCCCGGAAGATCTGGTGCATAAGGACTCTGCACCTTTTTCTTCTTTCTTCTCCTGGCCATGACAGGCTGAGGCCAGTGTGCGCTGGAGCTCTGGAGCTCTGCAGCCCGCGCCCTTGTGCTTGCTGGCTGTTCGTCACTGCATCCGCCAGGCATGCACTTCATGTCTCCAGCAGTGGTCTCTGCAAAACTTCTCACTAAGTACACATCACACCGTTGCACTGTGCCTGCACGGCGGTGCCTTCATGCATGGGAGGCTGGGGTCGAGGCCTGACCACTGACCTGCTGTAAATTGGGTATACATGATTTGACAGGCCTGCTCGAATGGGGACGCACAAGGAAGATAAGGATGCCTGGTATCTGGGCTGTCACTGTACATCTCTGCAAAAGCATCCAGTAGCATGATCTTTGTGGTTTTCCTTCAGTTTGGGTGTGTACAACCCCGTGCCACAGAGCGCTACATGCTGCTGCCCAGCCAACTTTTGGTGACGTGTGTTCCAGCTGTCACACTGCAGTGTGTGACAACAGGGCCTGAACCTGCCTGACCAAAGAGATTTCAGACTGCAGTGCATCCACCTACCTGCCTTACCCCGGTGATGTGATTGATGTAGTCAGCCGTACATGGTGAGAGGCATGCATGATGCTTTGATGGCGCGCGGGACTCTTGGTCTGAGACAGTGTGTAGTAATGTCACCGATTCGGTCTCATGGGGATTACAACTGTAATCAGGTCAGGTCATTTCGGCTCACACCACCCGGACACACATGCCTCTACTGTAGGCAGCGAAAGACACACAGCGACAAGGCAGGGCAGGCTCCAGCACCGGCCGTCTGGGTCATTCCTCACAACCCAGAGCATGTGATTCACAACACGAGCATGCACGTCAGCATGTGATCTGCAATTGTCCTGCGCGCTCGTCTCCATCCAGATCTGCTTGTGCCTGAGCAACACTGTTGACAAGTGCAACACGCAACAGCAAGCACTGACAAGCCAGTGTACATGTTTCAGCAGGCAAGTGGATGGCAAGTGGAAGCCAGCTCAGCTGGCCCAGGTTCCATGCACAACAGCGAGCAGGCTCATACACTGGGCAAGGCCAAAGAGAAAGCCGTTCCTGCACCGAGACAATACCTTGATCAGGGACCACTTCAGCGCATTGAAGAAATAGGACAGGGCCTGAAAGATTGAAAACACATGATCCACTTCACGTCACCAAGAATTTGCATGCCCGTCTAACGACCATCGTGTGTGTACATGGATCAAGCTATGCAGAGCTGTGTGACTGTCAGGCTGGACTGACAACGCGCCGCGTCTGTGCCCGACAGGTTCGCGGGGAGGGTCGAAGCAGCGCTAGCGCTCTCCAGTCAACAGCACGACCAATCAGTGTCAGCACTCCACATCGATCTGTGTGGCTGTACGGGTACGCAGCTGTCTGCACCGTCGTAACATGTTTCCCCAGCACGTCCAGGCAACACAGCTGCCTCAGCATAAACAACTCATGCGGCTGCCACCATGCCATGGGGACTCATCGTCACGGCAACCGCATGCGCTCACAACAGCCTGCAGCCCTTGCCCTCACCACATCACATGCCGCATCAACAAACACCGCAGCAGGCGCACAGCACAGAGTGGCACCTAGCACGCGGGCTGGGGGTACTCTACGACATGCAGATCATCGTCGACCTTGGCCCCCTGGTCACGCAGCCGGCGCAACGCCGCGGTCACCTTCTCCCTCGCAAGCGGCTGCTTGCAGGGGGGGAACTTGCGGATCAGATCGACTCTCAAGGGGAGACGATATTTGCCCCGGCGAGGCAAGTCCGGCAGTGCATCGACGAACGAAATCCACCGCCGCGTGAGCCACTGGCCGCTGCGTATCTCTGCCAAGATATGCTCTCGTCTGGCATGCTCTCTGATCTCCACCTGCGCCAGCGCCGGCACACGCCGAGTGAAGTCGGCGAGCCGCCACACAAACCCCTTGCTCAACGGCCTTGGCGCCATCTGGAGCCGCGTGAGCGCAGGCACCCGCGCCGCGAGCAGCGTGAGCGCCTCGGCGCACACTGCCACTCCCCCAATGTTCAGATCCTGCAGAGCATGCATGGGGCGCATGCTGGACGAGAGCGGGAGCAGGGGTCGGGGCACGTCGATCACAATCTCAAGCCGCTTCATCCCTCCGTCCCACGACTTGGGCCGGTCCGAGAGTAGAGCAGCGCCTGCGCGGCTCAGCCGCCGGAGGGCCTTCTCATGCACATCGTCCTCCTCATCGGAGCTATGTACCCGGAAGGTCAGGATGCTCAGGCAGGTGACGCGGCGAAGGGGGTTCAGCACAGTGTCAAGGGAGTCCGGGTAGGAGCCTACATCCGCCACATCAGCGGCGACATTCTCGCTGGGAACTCGAGACGGGGGAGCAACGCTATGCCTCGCCTTGCCTTCAAGGCGTGTAAGCATGTACAGCTCCTTCAGGCGGGGGAGGGTGCCGATCGCGGAGACGAGGCCGGGGAGCGCGCGCGGCTTGGTGCAGCTGAAGCGGAGGCTGACGGTGAGGGCGGTGAGGGCGGAGAGGGTGGAGAAGCCGCGGAGGCTGGCGAGTGTGGCGGCGGGGTCAGCAATGCCAGAGACCCCGAAGGTGAAACCCTCGAGGTTGATGCGTTGGAGCGCTGGGTAGGAGGGGAGGCGGAGGAGGAAAGCCACCAGGTGGTCGGGGTCGCTGCTCCCGCGTCCGTGGGCGAGGGTGATGGATGTGAGCGCTGGGGCTCCCACGTGGACGCCAATGGCGCCGGGGTTTGGCTGCAGGGGTAGGATGGTGACGGTCGCGGGGGACACCTTGAGGTAGCGCAGCGTTGGGAGGAGTGGGGCGGGGCGGCAGATGGGGGGCGGGATCGCGGAGGTGAATTGGAGGGATGTGAGAGCGGGGGCGGAGGAGATGGCGGCGAGGAGGGGGTCGAGGGTGGCACGGGGCCACCCAGTGGGCGCGGCGGCGCTTGGGCGTGAGGCGGGGTGATTGCTGAAGTGGAGGAGAAGGTCCGAGAGATGGGGGGTCGCGTTGACCGCGCGGCAGAGCGCGGCGATGGTGGCGGAGGTCGCGGGGCTGTCTGGCAGGAGCTGGCTGTTGATTGAGATGTCGAGGTGGGTGAGGGCGGAGAGCTGGGGGATGGATGAGAGGCCGGTGGGTAGGGCGTCAGGGGGTGCTTGACCGCACTCTCCAAACAATGGAGATTTCACTGCGTGCAAGGTGAGAGAGGAGAGGGTGGTGTGGTGGGCCAGGATGTCTGCGAGGTGGCAGGCGGTGGCCCGTGTTGGCATTGCAAATGTAAGGCTCAAGGTTGACAGGCCTGGAAATGTGAGCCGGGAGCGTGCGAGCAGGAGTAGGAACCTGTTCAGCCGTCGGGTGTAGTCGTCTCGAAACCCGATACCAAGCATGTCGACCGTGCGTTGGGAGGAGAGGACCGCATCGAAGCCGGCCTGCACGGCAGCTGCGTGGTCATGCACCCTCATAAGTTACGCATACCCGGCCATTGTATGTCAAAGCAAACAGAAACACAAAGCCAAACCAGTGACCGGCTGCCACAACAGCAACCAAGCGTGCACGGCAGCTGCGTGGTCATGCAGTACACATGCCAGTGGGCCCAGCACCGCTTTTGTACGTAGGGCTTCAAAAAAAAAAAAAAAAACCTCAACATATGAATAGACAAATGCGCGACATGATCGGGAGGCAGGCAAAGGCCGGTGAGAGACACGGCACCTGCTGCAATGAGATCGGCCAATTGTCCATACTACAGGTGAGGCTCTCCAAGTCGGTTGCGAGCGAAAAAAAAACCTCACGTTGAATACTGTGATTGAGACAGTGGATGCTGTACATCATTGCGTCGGCTTCATCTGGATTGGACCAGTCTGTGATTCGCAGACGAGTGACCAGTGCTGTGGTGATCTCCCGTGTGCACGAGTCACCGAGTGCGTCGGCGACCTGCACGCAAAATATGTATCTGTGTATGTCGACTGCTGTGTCTAGGCGAATTTCTGTAGCACAGATGTCGCACCCGCAGCGCAGTGCACAAGTCCACGGTCGGCACAGTCTCTGCAACGCAAGAAGGTTCCACATCTGCCCAGACTAGGAGTTCCTGCCTGGAGATACCGTTTGGCAAAGATACAGGGCCCCCAGTGTTTGCAAGAGATTTTAGCACGGTCGAGAGTCGACATGGGTACAGAGGTACGCAGGCGCAGGAGCTGCCTCCTGCGCCGAGGGCACTACAAATACGGAGCTCATAGTCTGCTGGGCCTACGATCTGAGTACGCCATGAAGGCCTCTGACTGAACGAAGCGCTGATTATCTTCGGCCTTGTCTGCTACGACGACGGCCGAGAGTCTAAGCCACCAGTTTGGCGATCTCACGCGTGGAGGTTCATGTAAAGGACTGATGCTTGGATATGCATGCTGCTCCGGCCCCTGCTTCTGTAGCTGCCGTCCCGGAGTCGTCTGTAGACGTGACCAAGTTCAAACGAGGCGGTTTGCTGCCTGCATCTCGATAGCTCGTACTAGCCCACTGAGCTCTGCAGAGCTCTGTACGTGTTGTCCAGGCGGTGTGCGTGCTGGCTCGACAATCTTTGCCGATTACAGAGCCACTGCATTGACATGTTCACAACGTGCGACACGGCAGCTATCAGACGTATTTCGTGATGCCGGCCTGGCTGGCTCGTCTGTTGCAGTATCCAGGCTCCGTGAGGTATATTGCGGCGGGTGACCAGCCCACCTTCATATAAATAACCATTTTGATGCTTTTTCATGCGTTTGTGGGGGGGAGTGGCTGTCTGAGATGTCCGTTGAACCATGTGGGATACGTTGGGTGAGCCCTACGATGACGACATCAGAATGCCAGCGTGGCATGCGCAGCTCATGAAGCCCCGTTACATGATGCTGGGGTAATGGCTTTGATCTGGACCAAGCGGCTTCTACAGGGCTGTCACAAAATACATCACTCCGGGATGCTTGGCAGAATCGCCGCTGCTAATCTTGTTCCAACACGCACACTAATGCACTCCTGGAAGTTTAAGATATCATAGAGTCTGGAAGTGCTGGCCCTGGAGTGGAGGCTCAGGCCCAAGCTTGGGGTAGTTCGTGTTGCCACAGGCACTGCAGCTGGGCCACAACCACACACTGCTGTGACAAAGCAGTCAATTAATCACACTGTGGCGTCGCAGATAGCCTTATCAATTTGGTTGAATGATTGCAATGTACATTTGCTTTCTGCCTGGGCCTGCGCGGGGAGGTGCTGGCTTTGGTAAGGAGACTGTGTCGAAGCTGCTACACGCTCTGGGGCGTCCCAGAGATGCACAACCAGACCGGCCACGTCTCAGACTCAGACTATATCCTCAGACTCTCTGCCTCGCTGTCTGAATGCGTTGAACTGCACCGTGAGGGGTTGTGATGTTGCCTCAACCTCCCGCCCAACAGTTTCCGACAAACCTGACGAGCAAGCAATCACAGGGGCAGGCATGCATGCAGATCTATTTCAGTGGAGCACACCTCCAGATATGTGTACTCCTGCTTTTCTACGCTGTCAGAAGCCAATCACCACTGTTGCGCTGCATGCCATGCCCTTGTGTGGGCATGCTGCTGGTGGCTGCAGTCGCAAGGCATGCACGCACTAAATGCTGAGGTAATATCTGCTGTGATCCTCAGACCATATCACATCGATGCACTGAGGCTGCTGCTGTCTACATGCATGGCAGCCTAGAGGAAAGAAAACCAAAGACCTGCGGTTGACTGAGTGTGCATATTCAGGTGTACTGTCGGGGAAGGGTCAGCCACGGAGAACATTGGCATTCGTTCTGTTACTGTACATCTCTGCGAACTTATACATCCCAGTGTTGCTGCCAAAAACGTACGAGCAACACCGAAGTGTGTTACACAGCCATGGCTATCAGCCAGGTCAGTTCTGGTGGTGGTGTTGGCCCGGCATTACACTGCAGCGCATTGCAGCAGCGCCTTGACCTGCCTGAGCGCAATGCTTTCAGACTGCAGCGTGTCCTTAAGATGCAATGCCTTCAGGCCACAGTGCCTTCACCTGCCTGCTGCTACACCTTCGAAACAACTGCCTCCACCAAAGTCAGCAGATGCGGCACAGGATGAAAGCAAGACAAGCTCTGCCACAGGCCATCTCGACCAGGCACAACAATCAACATCACGTGAAATATCTGACCTTGTATGTCAGCTGCCGACCACCGTCGTGCCAACCCGGCCTCGTTCCACACCTGCTTCTGCCCCAGCAGTAGCGTTGACGAGTCCAACTTACAGCAAGCTCTGATGAGCCGGTGTACATGCCACGGGACGCCACTGGATGGCAGCTGCCATGCACTCAAGCGGAGCAGACTCACACGCACGAAACCGTCGGTGCACAAAAGTGGCGCATTTGAAAGCTGCACCGGATCTGAAACGCATCCGGCGCAGTACAACACGACCTAAAATAAGTATGGCAAAATGCTGCCCGACATCCCCTCGGGTGCCTGCGCCAACCACACCGCCAGCACAAGATGCTGCCCGACATCCCCTCAGGTGCCTGCGCCTGCGCCAACCGCACCACCAGCACAAAATGGTGCCCGGGATCCCCTCGGGTGCCTGCGCCAACCACACCGCCAGCCGGGGCAGATGTGAAACCGCACCGAACAGCCCACACGCCACGACGAAGCGGGTTGGCCCATGTGGCCCAACACCAGCCGCACGCTGCCAATGCCAGCCCGCCCAGTGCGCAGGCTGCCGCCCGCCTGCGCGACACAAAAGTGTGAAAAAAACATGCTGACGGGCCGCAGGCCGGCACGGGGCGGCGACTCGGCGACTGTTCTAGACAGTGCATGATACACTCTGAACCCCCGCCCCCCGTCCCACTCTACACGCTCCGATCAATGGCCGCCAACAGCCTCGATTCTCAACTCAATACACGCGCATACGCACCCGTAGCAGATGGCGGCCATGTCGTCGGCATGCAAAAATACTCAATCCGCTCCGAGCAGGTGCGTCACCATAAAACTCCACCACGCGTGCATGTGACGCATGCAAACTCTTGCCGGCCCCTGTGCATAGCCCGATAACTACGAAGCACACGCAGCGCGCCCAGGCTCACGGCCCAGCAGAGTGCTGCGCGAGCACAACTCCTGCCGAACGCATACATGCATGGCCTGTGCTCGCGACGCGCGCACCGCCATGCCCTTGTGTCACTAGTCGCGCTGCCGCGAGTGCCAGACACAGCGCTCACGGGAGCCATCCCCAATGTACAAATGTCCGGCCGGCACATGCCGACCAGACCCTCACCTGAATGTCACGTCACAACCACAACCTGAGATTGCCGGTGCACAGCACAGCACAGCACAGCTGTGACACGACGCGGCGTGTGTGGGTGCGCCATGATGTTGATGCTCCATCATCGCGGACACGTCACAGCGGGGCATGTTGGCATAGGCCAGCCTCCCGCCGCACTCGCGGCAGCAGCGCAGAACACGTGCACCAGCCCGCACCGACAACGCGTCTTCTCCAGATGTCATCTGCTGCACTCAGTCGCTCTGCCCGGAGGGTGGGCCCTCCACTGTTGTTCTGTCGCGGAAGAGGGGGTGCTGTTGCCGCCGTGCGCCGCTGGGAGGCATGAGGAACGGCAGCTCCGGGGACATGCTGCTCTCCCCCGTCACAGTGCGGATGGTGCCGCTGCTGGAGTCATTGTACAGGGCGGCAGGGGTAAGCGGCAGGGGCCCGCTCTGGCGCACGCTCAGGCCGCCGCTGATCACCCGCCCCGAGTCGGTGACGTCGCTGTCCTCTGCAGTCGACGTCAGCCCGGGGCTGCCGTCGCTGCTGCCGCTCGGCTCGCTCTGCGCGGTGACGAACCCTGACGAGGCGCGGGAGGCCGGGGGCCCGGCGGGTGCGGCGCCGGTGTGGATGGGGAGGGTGCTTGGGACGAGGGGCTGCGGGATTCCAGGGTGGGCGGGGGGGCGGTCGCTGAGCGGCATCGCTGCAGCGAGGGGGGGTTTAACTGTGATTGCGAATGCGGAGTCCGGAGAGGCCATGGGGGCGAGCGCGTCGCCGCCGACGACCTCGGGGCCGGTCTCATGTGCCGCCGAGGCGGGCACGGCCGGGTCGAGGCTGCTGCGCCGGGGCTGCAGGGGTACGGGCCGGGGGGGGGCGAAGGGGGACTCGGACTCCATCGCGGCGAGCCGGGTGTGCCAGTCGTCCGGTGCGCCGCCGGGCGCCGAGACGGCAGCGGTGTTACTTGCGTCGGAGGCGACGCGGAGGGACACATGTGCGCTGCTGGAGGCCCCCCCAGGCGCACCGGCGGCCGCGGAGTCTGGGGAGGACTCGTTGGAGGACCTGTCGAGGGTGAAGGTGCTTGCGGTTGGCAGGGGGCTAGGGGCGGGGGGATGGACGAAAGGGGGGGAGGAGGGGCCGTGCGAGAGCATGAGGTAGTGCTCCGGTGAGTGGAGTTTGTCGCTCGGGGTGAGGGAGCCGGCGCGGCGAGACGACGCGCGGTCAAGCATCTGCTTCAGGGAGTGCTCTATCGCCATCTCGGCGTACGGCTCCTCCTCTCCTGCGAGCGACTGCAGCGCGTCCCAGCGCCCCTCGCTGGTCGCCGGCGCCGTGTCTGACAGCTCGACGGCGACGAGCTCCGCGGAGTGCCTGGGCCCCGGCTCCGCCGGAGCCACCGACCGGCGGCGCCGGCTCGGCAGCCGCCGCACCGCAGCGGCGGCTGCCTGCCGCCACCGCCCTGACGGCGACGCCGCGACAGCGGCGGTGCCGGCGCCCGCTGGCGGCGGGAGCGTGCCGGAGGAGGTGGAGGGCAGCGCGGCGTAAACGAGCTCCTGGAAGCGGGTGGCGGAGGAGGAGCTGTGGAGGAAGGCGGAGTCGTCGGGGCCGAGGCGAACGCCGCGGCTGGCGAGCTTCGCAAAGATGCGGCGCATGCGCTTGATCCAGCGCTCGTCCTTGAGCAGTGACTTGAGGTTCATCGCAGTCTTGGACACCATGAGTAGCGTAGCAAGTAGGGCGACGGCGGTCCAGATGCTTGCCCAGAACGCGTCCTCCGCTGCTACACGCACACCCTCCGCGTCACAACCCGACCTCAGAGCGGACTGCTTCCAGACAGCGCAAACGGTACATCTGATGGGGATTGACCCTGGCAGAATGACACAGGCCAAAACGACAGGTGGCTGTACAGGTGCTGTGGCTGGCCGCAACAAACACACAGCCTGCGCTCCTCACAGTATAAAGCCCTGCATTCACAACCACACAGCTCCAATGACCCAAACGTTCCTCTTCTGAGGACGGAAGCGGATGCTGCCGAGACGTTGTACTCGACATCTCACTCGCACAATCTCAGGGAGTTGCCCCTGGTTGCATCATGTGTGGGTGCATCAGGCGTGGCCGCGCTGCATCAAAGACAAGCTACGCAGCAGCCAAGCGTTGCAAAGCGGGGCTGCGGATGGGGGCTGGGCCGGGGGAGGAGGGAGGGTTGATCGGGAGGGTTGATCAGGGAGGACGCACCGGCACTGGCGTACTCTCGCACCGCGCGCACGGTCGTCGACGCACACACGCAGCCGTCTGCCTCGAGGAACCAGATCTGGTCGAGGTTGATGCAGGAGGTGCTGGGGCAGACGACGGCCTCGGCTTCGGTGAGGGTGTCGGTGACGCGCGCCACCTCCGAGTCGAGCTCGTTGAGGGTGCCGATCGCACCCTGGAGGTCGGGGGGGCAGGTGGTGGCGGCGCAGAGGGTGTTGATGGTGGAGGAGAGGGACGTCAGATCCTCGCTGTGCTTCTTCATCCATTCCGTGATCGTCTCTGTGAAGATGTTGGTCTCCTGCACCGTGCTGGGTCGTCGAGCTCGATCACGCAGAACAGTTCCGAAAACGTCAGGTGTGATCTCTGGATGGCAGCCCTGTAAAAACAACATTGCTGCAAGGCGACCTGTCACTGCTGTCCTGCACCACGGCCGTCGGGGTGCTGAGGCTGGTGAAGGTGTGCGCGAGGGTGTGCGGGTGCAGCATGATGCCCACTTACCTTTGTTACCCTTTTATGAACTCAGCAAGTTGATGGTGGGTCAAATGAGCCAACCCTGCAAGGAGCAGGTTCCAGCGTGCTGGGTGCTGGGAGGGCAGGGCAGCATGACTCAGCGAGGTGAGCTGTGCCGCTGCGGCGCATGCGCCTGTTTGGGCGGGACGGGACAGAATGGAAGCAGGGTGGAAGCAGGGTGGAAGCAGTGCCCAGGTGCAGCTGCAGCAGAGCATGGCCCTCACGGCACAGCGACGATGGCCAAACGAGGATGCAAAACGCAGCGTCGTTTATGAGCAATGAGCGGGCGCAGCACGAAGCAGAGCGGGGGGCGGGGGCGCACCGTCTCGGCCGCAACGATGTTTCCCATCGCTCTGCCGGCCGCCTCGTCCACAAAGTAGAACAGCGTCACACACGCGACGCCCGCGCACAGCAGCACGATGAACCACCACGCGGTGAGCAGCACGAAGACGTGCACGGTGTTGAGGAGCGCCCGGGAGAAGTTGAAGCCGATGCATGCCCGCCACGTGCGCTGCTCCGAGATGCTGCAGTCGGCGGCGTGGCGATCAAACGTCTCTCGCCGCCGCACGACATAGAATTTGTTTACCGCCGCAAAGACGGACGCTGCATGGGCTCGGGGGGTGAATAGGGGAGCTGGCTGTGCACATCTGCGGCGATGCGTGTGCGGGCGTGGACGACCACGCGTGTGCGGCCATGCATGTGGCTCACAGTAATTTGGCCTGCTGCTGACTGGGCCGTGATGCGCCACGGTTTGAACGAGGTGTGGGCCATCAGCCGGGGCTCCCGTAGATGTACGCTAGACGTGCTCGTGTGATAGACACCACATACTCGCAGTCACGTATGTTGGTGCCGGCTTCAGCGGCCTGACCTCGAAGGATAGCTTCAGATCAGTGTTTCGGTGAAGACGGCGTTGTTTGCGAAGGCTCCGCTCGAACGGTAGTTGATAGAAATTGCAACAACAGTAAACAGAAAGTTCAGTGCAATAACGGCCCATCGCGGGTCACTGTGCGCGACAAAAATCCACGCAGCAACGGCGCACGCACAGGGCCGGGGCAAGTGTGGGCCCGGACAAAGAGTCAGTGCCATGAAGCAGCACTACATACTTTTCATAACCATTCACAGGTGCATTCTGATCGAAAGCATTGCGTCGGGGAGGCAGTGCCGCAGAGCATGCCAGAAATCATTGAGCAAACAAACTGGGTGCGGTGACGGTGGCCTTCTGGTGTGCGTCTGCTGCAATGACAAGCAGAATATAGTCACAAAGGCTTCGCACGAGAGTGTTTTGTCGCGAGTCTGGGCGGTTCATACCTAGCATCGTAGTCCCGGCGAGTGCCCATGTTGCAGCAATGACCCACTTGACGCCAGTGATCACGCGTGACACGGTCGAGGCCTTCACATCGAGTACGTCTAAGATGCCTCGAGTGTTGTCCCCGACACCATCAATGTAGCTGGATGCCAGCGAGATGGCCACCAGCACTAATATTGCCAAGACGGTTAGATACCATTGGAAATGTTTCAAGCCCCAAAACGTAGCCCGAGCCCCCTTCTGTAGACTACTCTGCGTTCTGCCGTCATTCTGGAGCGTTGCCGTGAACTCCTTGGACGGCGACGCCATTGGTGACACACCGCAGTCAGAGCCTTCGTCTGCGCCGTTCAACATCTCAAAAACGTGCGAGGAACAATCACCGCAAACCTAACTTCCACAAGCTGGTCATGCGATTGAATCTCATGCGGGTGTTCACATGGAGCCCGAGTTTGCTTCTACTGCTCGCAGGTTGACAACGACATTGCCATACTCAACACATGCAAAGGCGCAGAGTTACGAAAGGTCTAGTACAGGAACAACTGTGGCACATGGTCGTAGAGCCGTCTTCCGCTTTGGCAGGCCTCTTGTCGCCCCACGCGCACGGTTGCTCATGGCGTGCCCTGTCGAAGCGGTGGCCAAGTCCTGGTCTGGGCACCTGCAGCCACAACGAGAAGCGCGATCTACAGGCGCCCGCGCATCGTAATCAGAACGCCACTGCTGCCGTGGACTTGCCAGTTCCACAATAACAGCAGTACTTGATCTGCATTTCATGTGAATCTGTGCACTCTCACATCGCTGCGCTGGACGTTCTCGCCGGCCGGGAAGGGCAGCAACAGGACAATGCGTTTTGAGCCCCAGCGGTGCAGACACGGCTAGTAGTCAGACACGGTGGTTTAAACCGCCAAGGTACACCACGTCAGCAAGACGGTCCCGTAAGTTTGATCGTGTGGCTCCAGCAATCACGATATCCGCTCAGACGACTGGCTGGCGAACTGCGAAGCTGGCCGCGGCCGTGGCTATCGTGTGATATGCCTCATGAGGCAATTGGCAAGCTGCACGAATTTTTGCGCGGGTGGGCGCAGCGGGGGGCGGTGGCTGTGGTGGCGATTGTGAGTGTCACAAGTGCCCCAGAAGTCCAAGGCGGAGGTGCATACATGTCTTCAGGCCTCTGCCAGACGCCACATGTACACCGCCAACAACCCTCATCAGCACAGCCCCGACATGCAGACAACCCCATGTCAAAGCCCGACACCACTACCACTGTGCACAAACCCGGCACAACCACATGTGGCGAAACAACCCTCCCCCCGCAATCGTGGTGCGCGAGTGGGCCCCACTCAGCTGCAGGATGACAGCAACGTGTCATGAATACAAGGCAGCAACCCATCCTTTCGCTTTTGGCACTGTAGACTCACGTCGCTGGTGCCAAGGCCAGTGCAGGTGTGCATGGCCTACGACTCACGGCAGCGCTTCAGCATGCATCTTTCGATGCCGGTGCACGAGGCAGCCAGCAAAGCCATCGTTTTTAAGTCCACAAATCCCGTTCACGAGGTGTTTATGGGTCGTGAAGCAGGTGAGGCCAGTGTGCAAGTAAAAAAGCGAGCGGCTGGTGCTGCGGGCGGCACAGCATCGCCCATAGTTGACACGGCAGGTCCACATAGCTCTGAAAGTTGTTGCCCCAGTTTAGGACCAGGTTACATCGTCCGCGCCCCAGCACTGCGCACCAGAGCGCCCCTCAGCCAAGCAGCAGCGCGCCAGAGCGCCCCTCAGCCCCCCGGTCCCAGCCCGTGCCAGTGGCCAACGCAACAAAGCAGCAATCCCGGGCGCCCGGTCTACGCCGCCGCGCGCCTCGCACGCACATGCTGCACTCTTTCCCTCTGCGCACCTGCTTCTCACACGGCCGCACCCATGAACCCATGAACCGTGTAGAATCAGTGAGTGCAGTCGCGCCACCATGCTCCGCAGCATCATCGATCCACACCGGCCGGTGGCGCAATCAGCACTGCAGCCCTTTCTCTCTCTCCAGGTCACACAGGGCACGATCGCACTGCAAGATCGCGGTTGTGCGTGTGCATGGGGTGCATGCACATCCCACAGCCACATTCGCTCCAACCACTCTGGTGTTTGGTGCCTTTGCTCCCCGGCCGCAGCTCACACATACGTCACAAACATGCATCACGCGCACGCCATGAGGAGCGGCGCGACGCCGCACACGCATGGGCCGCATGCATCACACGCGCATGCTGCCGAGCGGCGCGATGTCGAGTGCGAGGCCCTTGCCGGCGAGCAGCACGTCCCAGAGGATCATGCGCTTGTAGGCCTGCAGCGTGTGCACGAGGTACTCCTCCTGCGACACCGGCCGCACGCTCGAGTCGCCGGCGGAGCGCATGTAGGCCTGTACGAGCTCCGGCGCCGAGGTGTCGGCCACCGCCAGCTTCTGCAGCCGCTCGACCTTCGGGTCGAGGTCGATCTCGTTCTCGGCGCAGAAGCGTGGGATCGCCTGCATGCCGGAGGGAGCACACGTTACAACAGAGAGTGTGTGTGTTTGTGCTGCCGCTCAAGTGCCACGATGTATACGCATCCCACGATACTGTGGGGGTGGCGGTGTGCTAGTGGGAGTGGCAGCGTGAGAGTGTGCGAGCCGCCGATGAAGTGCCGCGATGCATACACATCCTATCCTCATCAGGTGACAGGTGAACCTGCGGGGGTGGTGCATTCAGGTCAACACCCAACGTATGCGTCAGGCGCCTCGGGGCTGCTCTGCGGGAGCGCGGCCGAGGACGAGGGCACTAGCACGACGTGGACACAATGCAATCGGGCCAGGCGTGGCATGGGAGAGATGCGGCGATCGTGGATGTGACCACCGGTGCGTTTACCGTTGCGATGGGGTGTGCAAATATGGTGCATGCATATACTGTAGCGGACGAGGACGTGTGGAGGGGCAACTACGTAGGGGGGGGTCATCACAGGCTGCATGGAGAAAGGTCATGGGGCATTGCGTGCATGGGTCAGCTGCCACGCCTACGCGGCACAAGCACAAAGGCACAGAGGCTGCTAGGCGTGTTCCGCCGGACGCATGACAGCAGTGACACCAGTGGCGGCTGTGGGCGCTGATTGCTAGCCGGGACCATCACGACTTCTGAGGTGGCGCGAAGTGGGAGCGGCAGAGGCGAGGGTGCCGTACAGTGTCAGCAGCATGTGGGTCAGCAGGTGGCGGCTCGGTTGCAGCCTGGATGGTGCTGTGCCGCTGGCTTCGGGTGGCTACGGGCGGCTGCGGGCGGTTACGGCCTGCTACGGCCGGTTTGGCCGTAGGGATCACAGGGCAGGTCCCCAGACAGGCGGTGGGAGTATGACTTGTGCCCGGTGCTCACATCAGGGAGGCCTGTGTGAGGGACGTACGGTGCATGTGGCTGTGTGTTACAAGGATAACTACAAGGATAACTACAAGGATAAATGGGGCAGAAGCGGGCAGAACCGCGGCACCAGGCAGCTGCGCGAGAACACAACCACCCACCATTGTTGCTGTCTATTTCGCACTTACCTTGCACAAGCGTCTGTGATCGATGCGGTGGTCCGCCAGGGCATCCACGGACGGACGCGGCCACCGCGGCCCAAGGTGAAAGGGCGGGCAGGCGCTGCGGACATGCATCGTGTTGCCAGGAACACCTGCTGCTGTGCTGCGAGGCTACAAGGAAGAAGGCAGAGAGGCGGGGGGCACTGCTGTAGCACACACCTGCTATGCATGAGCCGCTAGAGTAATTTTGCGTGCGCTTTGGGGAATCGAAACGGCCGTACGTGACCACCTCGCTTAGCACAGGAGGAGGCCCTGTGACTTGCGTACGGTCGTCTGAAGGGGGGTTTCCAGGTGGTTTACCCCTTCAGCACATGTGGCCCAGTAACTTGGAGTTGTCAATGTCCAATCGGATACGGCTCAGTAAATTCAAATTTACTTTCCTTTGTCATGACGCTGGGGAGTCAGTGTCTGCAGACACTGACCCTTGCACAAGACACTTAAGTGACACAGGCACAGGATCATGCACCAGCAGCTGTTACGCAGCTTCCTCCGGGAGAGTATGGTTCACTCGCCTCAGATGACACCCGGGAGCCTTCTGTGACATCATCATCACACAATGCAGCCACGTGGGAGTGGGAGCAGGGAGCAGCAGCAGCGGTGGGGGTGGGGGAGTGGAAGTGGTAGCAGCGTGGCGGTGGGTAGCAGTGTGAGTGGCAGTGTGGTGGTGGGAGCGCTCTCACAGCTTTGGAATTAGTTGGTGATCTGATCAAATCGATGAGTTGAGATTAGATTATAGGAAACTGACTGGCTGCATGGGGCGATTACTGCCTCGAGCATCATCCAAGAGAACCAAGTGTGTGACACATTGCTCTGTGTAAGCTGGGTGACGAGATCTATGGAGGATCTGAGGAGGGCGCCCTCCCTGATGCCCTCATTGAAGCTCTGTGAGAGCTGGCTTTGACATGTGCTCTACATGGTGTTGGTGTAGACCAGTTTTGGGTCATCGTGCCCGATCACATAGAACAATTCCGAACATGCAGGTCTAATATCTGGGTGGTAGCCCCAGAAACGCTGCATCGCGATCCAACACTAGTGTAGAAGCAGGCATGAGAGGTCATGTGCTTTGCCTGTAGGGCTGGCAGGAGGCAGATGACCTGCTCCAGAGCGGAAAGCTTGGTCATGCATACTGGCTTGCTCCGATGCAGCAGCATCAGGCTCACATTTCTGCATCCTGCATCGGCACAAGCACTGCGCACTGGCGTGGGCATGCTTGTGAATGCTTGTGAACTGACCGCAGGTTTGTGCATCACCAGCTTCTGAGCTCTGCGTAATGTAGCCTGGGGCCACAGCTAGCAAGGCCGCACCAGTGGCAATGGTACGCATTGCTGGAGGTGGCATATATGGATGTGATGTGGGCAAGTATGTCCACGCTGTGAAGCAAACCAGCAGGACTGCAGCACAGAAGAGGTGCTCCACAAGGAGGACATCAGTCATGGACAGGACAGCTGGTATAGCTGCCTGGGCTGGTGGCTTGGATGCTCATTTCTCACATCAACATGGTTCACAGCATCTCATGATGTACAGCAGAGAACAAGCATCTCATGGTCAACAGCAGAAGACAAGCAGACTCGAGTCGGAACGCAGCATGCTGACCACGTTGTTGCCCATGCAGCATGCTGACCACGTTGTCTGCAGGCTAGCCAGCATCAGGTGGTCAACATATGTCAGCAAGCTTATTCAGGTTGTGCAGATGGCATAGACCAGGGCAACTTCCATGGCGATGGAAGCTGTGCAGAAACCACACATGAGCAGGTTGAACAGCAGCGATGACTTTAGAGGCAGTCGACTCTCTGTGACACATGGGTTGTGCAGAGCTGCTTGTGCAGATGGAGGCATCAGGGCACCCCAGACTCTGGTTAGGCACTCCCGCATGACAACCAACATGCCCATGCACGAATGAACATTCATTTAATGAAGTCATCTCGCCGGTGTGTCAGCCCAACAAAAAAAAACCACCTCTCGGCAGTGTCCCTGGCTTGCAGAGATGGCACCATGCATGTGCCACCTGTATGTACCATGAACCATCAAAACGGCCGTGCGTGACCACCTCGCCTAGCACACGCTGAGGCCCTGTGAGTTGCGTACGGTCGCCTGAGGGGGGTTTCCAAGTGGTCCACTCCTTCAGCATATGTGGTCCCGTTAACTCGGAGTTGTCAATGTCCAACAGGATACAGCTCAGTAAATTCAGATTTACTTTTGCTTTACTTTTACTTTTTTACCTGTGGCTCAGCTGCATGGATGTCCAATACCACTCGCATGACCATGCGATCGTAGTTCGCAGTAGTTCGCAGTCCGCCCGCAGTCGGCCAGATGCAACTGTGGTGCTGAAGGGGATGCCACTGGGAGTGATTTCAGGTTTGTCCGCAGATGCAATGAATGCATGGACTTTCCAGGTGGCTACTCAGCAAGCTCACCTCGTGAGTGCTCATGCAGAGCCCTCATGCCCTCGCTGCCAGCCTCAGCCAGCCTCAACGTGGGGAACATCACAATGCAGGCCCTCTTATGATACACCTTTCAGCAGCAGCTGCCTTGTTCAGCACAGCGCACAGGGCAGCCCTGACTCATGACAGGCTTCAATGGGCAGGCTCAAGGTTGCAGACGTGACTGCACCTATGGGGCATGGGGATGCGGAGATGTGTCGACCAAAACGCGGCAGGTGATGCATGAACAGGCATGTGGATGCGGACGTGTGGTGCCCCAAACGAAGCGGACAATCATGCAAGATGCAAGATGCCATACACTGGTGCAGGCAAGTGCATGGTGGATGCAGCCGTCATGCCATGTTCTGTATGCAGCACCACCAGGCATATGAACGGGTTCCCCTCCCGGGGGGGCATGCATGCAGATGTGTACGTGGTAGAACCGAAGAGATTCATGCCGAACAATGGCAGCAATGGCAGCGTGTGCACAAGTACAACAAGCAAGAGCCCACATACATAGACGCACGTGTAAAGTCAAGTAAAGCAAATCTGAATTTACTGAGCCGTATCCTATTGGACATTGACAACTCCGAATTAACGGGACCACATTTGCCGAAGGGGTAAACCACCTGGAAACCCCCCTCAGACGACCGTACGCAACTCACAGGGCCTCCTCCTGTACTAAGCGAGGTGGTCACGTACGGCCGTTACGATTCCCCAAAGCGCGCGTGTGCTTGGCCACAACACCCACGCCACCGCCCGTCGATTGCATGCAGGCACGTGCAAAAAACCACAACACGGCGCGGATCGGGTATCGCCCCATTCGATCAGGCGACAAGAGGTGAGCACGCGCAGCGCCGGCCGTGAAGTGCACCTGCTGCCTCAAACCAACCAAACCCAACACCAGAGTTGTCAATGTCCCTACGTACATGGCTTTGCAACCACGAAATGCTGCAGCCGTGCATGCATACATATGTACATTGCCCGGCCTAGTGCCATGAACGAGTGCGTGGATTTGCGAGTGGACTCCGAGAAACGGCTCCATGCCCGGCCTCTGTCCGTTGTCACTACATACGTACGTCATAGCAACTCAGCGACACCCCTACACCACTCCGGACCTCTGCACGCCGCCACACACATGCCACCCCACACCACAAGCACGCACCTCATGGTAGTGCACGAGCAGGAACTCCCAGAAGCGCTGCTCGCTGTCCTCCCCCAAGTCGCCGCGGCCGTGCTGCTCGCTGTGCACGGCCAGCAGCGCGAGGTCTTGCCGCAGGCCCTCGCCGCCCCAGTCGCGCAGCAGGCTCCACGCGCGCCGCGCCACCGCCGCCTCGGCGTATGCGCGGCGCCCCCCGGCCACCGACGCAAACATCGACAGCAGCTCCGGCGTGACGAAGCAGCCGGCGCGGACGGCGAGGCGGCGCGGGTCGTTCGGGCCGAGGGTCGCTCCGGGGTTCTGCGTCTCCCAGACGCCCTCCTCCGAGAGGCGGTTCTCCATCGCGCGCTTCGCGTCGGCGGCTACATCGCATCACCAGTGCCGGTCAAGAGACACCAGTGCAGACACGCGCGCATATGCATGCCTGTGTTACGAGACAAAGGCGAGGCTGCAGGGAGCACCACGGGTGCAGTGCATGAGATAAAACCATTAGCAACAACACCGAACACCCGAGCGAGAGCAAGCATGTAATGCAGGCAGGCACGGGACTGTGTGCCCCCGAGGAGCAGGCGAATGGCATGCCTCGCCAGCTTGCTGCGTGGACTGCAATGAGCTCTTCGGTCACAGGCTACATGCATGGCTTGTGGCCATTCGTTGAGGAACTGATTCAAAACATCACGGTCTTGGTGCCAGTGTCATACGTTCCTTGCTTTGACCGCTCAGGCACCCGCGCTGCCTTGCATGCGGTGGAACACTGCCAACATGATTCCAATTCCACTGACCGGATCGCATGCCGGATAACAAAGTACCTGCCGTTGGACACATGGAACAGCTCCTGGGCACCTCGACGGAGCGGCACACTGCTCTGACGGAGGTACACCCAAGAGAAAGAAAGTTGCGAGATGACGTCGGGCAGGGTGCAAACACGGACAGGGTCGACAGCAGCCTGGGGCACAGGTACAGAGGGTTGGCCAGCTAAGGACTCGAGGCCTGAGCAACTGAGACACCTGGACCTCTAAAAAATGGCGAGAACGTTGAGCTCACCGCGTCAGCCCCGGAGGCTCAACTGTTCATTGATGAAAACGGGATGCATATATAATGCTACTTCAGTGGCAGCCTGACTCACAACATAGAACACGGACACAGAGACAGAGACGTGGCGTGGGCGCGGGCGCGGACACAGAACACGGACACGGACACAGAACATGTTGGGCAGTGCAAACATGGACAGGGTCGGCAGCAGCCTGGGGCACAGGTACAGAGGGTTGGCCGGCTGAGCACTCAAGACCTGAGCAACTGAGACACCTGGACCTCTCAAAAAACGGCGAGAACGTTGAGCTCACCGCGTCAGCCCCGGAGGGTCAACTGTTCATTGATGAAGACGGGATGCATATATAGTGCGGCTTTAGTGGCAGGTTGACTCACAACACAGAACACGGACACGGAGACGTGGCGCGGGCGCACCAATGCGGCGGAGGTCGCGCACGAGGACCTCCTTGTCGGCCTCCTCGTCGCCGCTGCTGCCGCCGACGCCGACGGGCAGGCCACTCTCGAGCGCGTACCAGTCGACCGCGCTCTCGACGCTCTCAAACAGGATGACCTCGTCGCGGGGGTTGCGCAGCGGCACGAAGCCGTAGTGCACGAAGAAGTCGTCGTTCGAGCGCTCGCCGTACGAGAAGCACAGCTCGTCGCCCTCCAGGATGTCCGTCGTCGCGACCACCTACACACAGCAGCAGGTCGTGGAACGGGTTTGACAGTGCCCGTCCGCTGCAACTCGTGGCCCTTGAGTGGAATGTAGAGCACGCGCTCCCGATGCTCCGCCATTCGGGTTCGGCCGGGGTCTCAGAAAAGGTGTGTGGAGTGATGTAGCATCGAGGGGACGGCCCCGGCGCCGTCGCTGTGCTTGGGAGATTGTATGCGTTGGGACGCAGTAGATGGAATGCCGCAGAGGGTGTGAGCCTGAGAGACCGCATGTGGGAAAGTGTGGGACGGAGTGCGCAGCCGCGCCAGGCAAACAGGTGCCTTTGTTGTACCGAGCTCAAGATTGTGCTTGTTGTACGGAGTCAGCCCGGAGGTGAACGTGCATGCATGAGATTGAGTGAACGTGCATGCATGAGACCGGCGAGGCACGCACGCAGCTGAGTAAGCATCAGGCACATTGGGGTGTCCCAAATCTACCCACAGCGAGCGGCAGCCAGGCTGGTGTGGTGTGCACCAAAACGCTGCTTGGTTCGGGTGTCCGAGTTTTGGCCGACCTCAGCAAAGGCAGGAAGGTGCACAGCACCGCGACCGTCGCTGCATGAGAGATCACTGATGCAGGTCACAGCGAACCATGGCTCCCATTAGCATGCATCACTTCATACACAAGCCCCCGTGAAACCGCACAACGTGCTCGATTCCAATACACAGCACACCATCAACCTCTCACACCATCAACGGCCAGAGGAGGGCGTTTGATGGTGGAAGGGTGAGGGGGGGGGGCACCTGCATGACCCACTCGCCGACGTGCGTGTTCTCGGGCGCCACGGCCTGCCACCGGCAGTTGTCGCACGGCCGCGAGCGGCTGGTGAGGAGGTTCCGGACCTCGTCGCCGGCGTGGTTGAACATGTCGAGCACCGGCACCATCACCCGCACGCCGACGCCGCCGTCCTGCCCCGCCGTCGCAAACGTGCGGGAGTGCACCAGCGCACACGCCCACCTGTAGCCACACGGATGTGTTGAGCTGCGAAGTGTGCGGACGTGCGGTGGGCGTCGGCGTGGAGCATGTGTTGCATGGCGCAGAGGCCGGGAGGTGCTGCCATGCAGCCAGTAGAAATATTGGTGGGGACAAACCAGTGGAACATACGCGGGCTTACACTGTGGGCATGAACCCACAAGTGTCATGGTGAAGATTTCATGGCGGCAGCAGGGGTAGGTACACCTGCTGGCTGTGGACATGGTGACGGCGAGGGCGAAAAGTGTTCTCTGGCATTTACAGCGGTGCAGCATGGCACACCGGAAAGCTTCTTTGTCCTCCTCCGTGAGCTCCTCGTGGTCACCACCCATCGCCGCGCCAGTGAGCTTGTTTAAAGCGGACTCGATCACCCAGTGGGTCTCAAAGCAATGGTTGGCCGCTTGCTGGTATTTGATCTGGCTCAGAAGCGACCACGGCCAGTGCACGGGGCTCGGCACTTCTTGCGGTAGCACTTTTATATATGGGTGCCATTGAGACTCCTTTCCTTTTGCGCTTTCTCGCAACAGGCGGCAGGCGAGGCGGGCAGACCACGGTGCCTCTGGTGATAGCAGCTTGTTTGACTCCTGGTCAAACGGATGGTCAGCAAGGGCTATACGGAGAGGAACCTGCAGTCAGCTGAGCTCAGTGATTTTGCGAAGGCTTGAGAGATATACCATGAGGCCGCAAGCTCTGACAGGAGCTGGCACATCAGCAACCGCGTTGTTGCCTTACGGCATCTGGCCTGCGTTTCATTGGCGCACGCACATCCGAATACAGATGTATACCTGAACAATTATTTTTCCTTTTCGCATGTCTCTTTGAGCTAGCACGCCACGTTCGCCGTCTGATCCGACGAACAGGCAGGCATTGCTGCCCTCCTGGCCGAATCCTTCGACACCTGCAATTGTAGCGTAGATTTACACAGAAATAAAACAAAATTTGTGAAGGGGCCCGATCGTCGAAATTGCTACTTAACTAGCATATCCAGGGAGCCACGGTACCGACGCGGGACGCACCATTTGCGCATGCCCAAGTAATGAACTTATCTAGATCCTCTCTAATCGACTGCGATACTCCTTCTGCCACTGCACTGCAGCGAAGTCTGACCTTTTGGCGTGCCTCCTTCCGCCTAAATCTGTGTTGACAGCTGCGACGCTGGTTCGACAGCCCCCGGCCAGGACATTGAAGCGCAGCCATCGACAATGAGCTGTTGTACACTTCCGAAAATACAGCCGTATTTTTCGGAAACGTCAGTAAAGATATTGGTCCCCTAGGGACACGCAGTCCAGATCGCAGCAGCACACTGCACGCAGTATCTACACGAACACGCTGATTACGCCACGTACTCAAACAAAGCTAACGCAATCAGACATAAACCGCTCATCGTGGCTACAGCATATCGCCGATGCGTCGGTTTCGACGCGTATGAACACCACATGGCTGTCAAGCACTGTTACATGTGGCCATAGGGGTACCCGACCCCAGCATCCCAAGCGTACAATACTGGACAAAAACTGCTGCCGCCGGCGTCTCAGCAGGATCCACAGCACACTGCTAGCTCGATACTGTCAGACTACAACCACACTGTGCACACCAACTCCTCCGCACTCGCACAGAGCCCTGCCCTAACGAGAGTGGCGTGCCCTCTCACCGCGAGTGAACGCCCCACGAGCTACGCGATGCGGAACGTGGACTCCTCAGACGAGGACGACATGACCTCCTCCACGGCGGGCATGAGGCGCATGTCGTAGTTGGCGAGGGAGTCGAGCTCGGGGGCGTCGGTGAGGATCGCGCGGAACTCGGCGCGGCTGATGAGGCCGTCACCGTCGCTGTCCATCTCCCGCATCATGCCCTTTGCGCTCGTCTTGCTGCGCATTTGCTGCGTCTCCTCGTCCTCTGAGCCCCCCGCGAAGTTCGGGTCGAACACCGGGACGTACCTGTACAAAGACATACATTTGGACAGGGCTATATACCGGTGGGACGGGCGCGACGACTCGAGGAGGCAGCAGTAGCAGCGAGGCGTGCCAGCCAGGGGTGCATATGGAAGCAACGACGACCGAATTCGACTTGTGTAGCGCGTAATCTACTTTGCGTGGTGGTGCTAGGCGGTTGCTAGTTCTGCGAGAAATTCTGGCTGTGGTTCGAGTGTGCTGTGCATGTGTCCATTTTGTACGCTACATGCTGTTCATGTGGTGCAATCTGCCTCCTCGCCAGTGCAACACATAGCTGCACAGACGCAAGTTCTGCGCAGACGTCGCGCCGCTGCAGTCCGAGGCCCACCAAATCATAGAGCACGCGGCGCGGCAGATGACCACACACCCCGACCGCGCGCAGGACATGCATGGTGGGGATCGGGCGCGCACGACATGATCTCCTGGAGGTCCACGTAGCCGTTCTTGTCGGTGTCGAGGCGGTCAAAGACGCGCTCCAGCCACGAGTCCCACTCCTGCTCGACCGCCTGGAACTGCTGCCAGTCCAGCAGGCTCGCCGCGAGCTCGCTGAAGTCCACCAGGCCGTCCTGCACCCACCCACACGCTGTTGGCATACAAGCGGTGGAGTTCATGCCCGGAGGTGCCACCGCTGGACCCGGTCGGATACGTCATGCCCAACCGCAATCCGCAATGGCTGACTCCCAATGGGGAATGTAATGCCATGCGCCTCCCGGGGACGCCGTGTCTGCATCTCAAGCCGCCGGGGCAGGCATCCGTGGAGAGCAATGCCAGGAGTCGTGACTATGCAAGCTCTCGATGTGGAAACTTCCACCGCCTTGAGCAAATCACTGTCACACAGAACTTTGGCGCCGCAGCCACGTCGCACCTTCGTCGTTGCGCCTTGCTTGGAGCCAGCGGGCCCTGCCGCGTGCAAGCTACGCAAATCGATCAAGGAAACGATGGTGCAGGAACCGGCAATGAGCCATGATTCGCTGGCAGAGCGAGGAACGCGCCTGGTTAAGGTCCATGCGGGCCATCAGCTGCTCCACCTCCGCGTCCGCCAAGCTGTACCCGAACGCCTTGAGCCCCTTCCGGAGCTCCTTCGTGTCGATGCTGCCATCGTTATTCGTGTCCAGGGTGACAAACAGGTTCTTCACCTGCACAGCACGCTGCCCCGTCAGCCTCACAGCGCCAGTGGCAATGCGTTCATCATGCAGCCATGCCCCGACTCGCATCGAGTGGTCGGCAGTGACAGCAAGGCTGCAAACAATGGTCTTGTCTCAGTCACAGTGCACATGTGTGAACCCCCGACCGGTCTCACATCCAGACGTACATGTACCCCGTGCCCATGCGAGGCGACAAGCATACATACTGCAAGGCATAAAGCCAGGCAGGTAGCCTGTGATCACGCGCAGGGCAGCAAGCGGAGCGCCGCACCTTCTCGAGGGCGGCCTGCGTGGTGTCGTTGTTGTTTGCCGCGAGCTCGTCGGTGATGATGCGCAGAACCTGCTGCTTCAGGGAGCCGTACGTCGCAAAGCGCTGCAGCCGCTGCACGACGCTGCCCTCCAGGGGGTGCGTCGCGCTGCGCTCCCGCACATTCTTCACCCACTGCATGCCACCCGCGACGTTGACCCCCCCCGCCACTGATGCTGCACTGCCCGGCCAGGCACACCCACAATCTAGGTACTGGTTGTTAAGCCATGGGCCAGATACGAATTGAAGGTTGTGAAGAATGCCCGAATCGGGCAATCCACCGCGATGGTGTCGAAGAGGCCATCCAGCAACACCGTGATACCATTGCTGACCTGTGCGCCGACCAGGAGGAAGCATTCATGCACTCCAGAGATGTGCCTCACCTGTCCCATGAGCAAAGGAATCAGCGTTCCCGAACACACAACTCTAATCGGAGAGTTGGAGTGCACCCCGAACAGGAACTCGCCCGCCCCTCATGTAACACAACTCTAATCGGAGAGTTGGAGTGCACCCCGAACAGGGACTCGCCCGCCCCTCATGCACACACAGGCCTGGATGGACGACCGTCTTGAGGGTCGCGGAGGCATGGCCCCATGTACAAGTAACACTCGTGCTGCTTCACAGAGCACCAGCCACATGTAATCAAGTCTCTGTGTGGCACACTGGTCCGCGAACAGCTCGCGCGCTTGTCGTGCCAGCGCAGGACAAGCAGGAGAGGCCGAGCTGAAGAAGCGCAGCCCTCCCAGCCGTTCCTCTTTGCACATCAAACAAGCGTCGAGGGGGGAAAAAGTGGTGTCGCACCGGGAGCTGCAGCGCCTGTGTCGCCGAGAGGCGCTTCGAGGGGTCCCGCACAAGAAGGCAGTGCAGGAACTGCTTCGCTTCGTCCGACACATCGAGCACGTCGATGTAGGTGCTGATGCGGCCGCTCTCGCTGAGGATGGACTTCCACACGTCCTGCAGCGAGCATGACCGGATATTCTCGCAGAACGGGAACTTGCCCGTCAGCAGCTGGTACGTCACCATACCGACCGACCAGATGTCGGCCTTGCTGCTGTACGACTGCATGATAACCTGCACACAGACACACAAATATCAGGGCCTATCCTTTTGGTGCGCATGGCCTCAGTGGAGCCATCTGCCTCCCCAACTGAGTCTTTGCAAACATAGTTGGGAATACCCATCGGCCATCTGAAGTGATGTATACAAGCGAGCTTCACACTGGGTCTGATGGCCACAGTGGGAGCACGGTCGCCATCATGCCGAGTATGAATTCTGTGGAAATGGCCCGGTGTGAATTCAATGGACATGGGCTTGTAAAACGCGGTTGCCACATATGTGGTGCCGCAGCACAGTCCACGCTGTATGAGCTGCACGGCATGCGGACTCATGCGTGATGGACCAGCCAGCCTTCATAAGGCATCATTGTGGTAGCCGGTAGGAACCAGGTGGCAGCGGGCGCTTCACCGTCACATGATCATCAAGTTAGCGGAACCAGCACAAGCCGTCGAATAAGCAGGTACAGCAGGGTATTTCTAGCATCAGGATGGCAACTGCACCATCACACGTCGCAGCTGGCAGCAGCGGTCATGAGAAGCGTGATTCTGGTGTGGCCTCCGCGCAACCCAGCGCGCGACGCGACATAAGCCAATTCCCATCTCTGCATCGCCTCTGCTACAGGGTGGAGGCTGCAGGCTGGTGCACACCTCTGGAGCCATGTACGCCGGTGTGCCCGACCGCGACGTCAGCGGCGCCTCTCCAGAGCTGTGCCTGATGGAGAGCCCAAAGTCGGTCGCCTTGATGGGCGAGGTGACCTCATCGCGGACAAAGAGGAAGTTGTCGGGCTTGACGTCGCGGTAGACGATGCCCTTGCCGTGGCACTGTGCGATGAAGCGGAGGATGGAGGAGACGATGATGGCAACGTCCCGCTCGTCCGCGAGCCGCCCCGCGCTCACCGCGTCCGTCAACGCTGCGCCCTCGCAGAGCTCCATCACAATGTGCACATCCCGTTCGTCCTCAAAGACATCCTGCAGCACCGCTGGCCATGAGGCTGTGGGGATCCCCAAGCAGGGGATATAGGGGAATTAGGGGATACTTTGGACGGTGGGACTGTATGATTGTTGAGTGGAGATGGCGGTGGGTTTGCTGAATGCGCCAGCACAGCGTGACCACAGGTGACCCGCCTAGTGACACACCCACGTCAAGAGTGCACAGTCACTGCTGCGAAAGTACTGGGACTGCCGAAGAAACGATCGCTGGTATCAGGAGCAGATGAACCCTGAAACTCAAAGACTTGAACGTCACTTCAAGTGCACCGGTACCGATCGCATCATGCGTCGAGGATCCTGATGCAGCATGTTGTTGCACAATTTTGAACAAGGAAGTAGGAGCGTCGATGTACGTCGCCGACGACAGCCGCTTGTGATCAACACCGACAGAACTCGGACTTCAAGCCGAATACGGTGTTGGCACAGCCGTAGATTCGTCAGGCAGAACATTAAAGCGCGCTGAGTTTGAGTCTGAGCTGCGCCTCCGGCGACTCCTAGCAGGTGCACACACGCGATGGCATCTACAGCAGTTCTAAGTTGCTCCCAGAGCTGCATGTATCTCGCCACAGAACGTTCTAATCGTGGGACACACCGCTAAATAAACTGCATCAAGCGACGCTCCGAGCTGCTGCATAGCCTCGACCTCCTGCCGCAGCTTCAACAAATATCTCGGCGTCGCAACACCTCTTTTAGGCATTTTTGGGACAGATTTGACTGCAAATCTGACTCCGGTTCCACGCTGCACCGCTTCTCTTACAACGCCGAAGCTCCCCGCCCCGATGACTTTCCCAACCATGTACCTGTAGCGCCGCCGAAGCATTGACATATGACCTGTTGAATATATTCTGCTTGCGCAAGAAAGCATAAATTTTGTTACCCACAGCTGCGAGCGGAGTGCCATCCCCGTGGTAAGAAGTGGGAGTCTGGGTAACAGTTTCTGCTCAACACAATCGCAACATACATCGAGAGGAAAGCATTTTCAAAATATGTCAGTTGTGCCACAGCGGTGATAGAACATTGTTGCATATGGCAGAAAGCCAAGTTCCTTGGCTTGGACCATACTTTCCCTGCAAGTCCCGGTCATATCCGAAAACATGAACAAGCTCTTCCTCTGATAGCGGTTGCTTAGCAGGAAGCTGAAGGATGCCATCGTCAGTTGCAGTCGCCACATAGTCGGTGCTGCGAGCGATATTGAGCGTTCGACATTGGACTAACTTGCACACACGAAGGCCAGAGCTCCGTCGGGAGCTTGGTATCTGTGCTGGTACCCGCACATCATGCTTCGTAAGAGAATAAGGCAGTGCCATGGGTAACAAATGGCTAGCACATCACTTGCATTGTTTGGCAGGCTAAATTCAATGCCAACTGCTCACACGACGTGGATACAATTGCAACTATGGTGTATTGGATAGCAGCAATGAGCTTTGCAGCTCTCAGTTCAAGCTGCTTTTGCGCTTGCAGAGGCCTCTCCTGCCGAGGAACTGTCGAGCCATGTGCCGCGCCTCTGCCGTGCCGATTGCCAGCTGGCCGAAGGCTGAATTGGTATTCATGCGGCGGCGCCGCCCAGGTCCCTCGCTTGCACGTCGTGGTGACAAGTGCCATAGGCAGTGTTTCGTCTGTCAAAGGGAGCACCGTCCTGATGCCTACAAAGTGCGCTGAAACGGCAGGGGTATGAACATACCACGTCAGGTTCCCTCAACAACTCTCCGACCGTCGAATACCTGTCGTGTCATTGATGAGGACACCATCGCACTGCATTTCAGAGCACGGCCATCGCAAAATGTAGCCTGGCCAGCGAAAGCTCGACCCGTCTGATCAGCTGCACGAAGGCTGGTATCTCTTCTCAAATTGCTGATCATATTATGAGCTCGTCCAAGGCGCACGAGCAATGGGTGGACGACCAGCTGCACACCATCCTTGGTACGCTCGCGATCAACGCTCCAGCATCGAATATGAACTTCCCAGAGCTCATCATAATCTGGCTCTTGACATTCTGTTCAGCCAGGTCTTTGCTTTGAGTCAGGATACCGGAAAGGACTTGGCATGCACACACAATCGCAGTGGAATGCCACGGTCAGCGTCTGATATTGTCCAGAACTGTGCATGATTGCATCTTGGTTCCTAGCTCTTGCTGTGGGCGTTAAATGCAACGGATGCGAGCCTGATTGCATTTGACCACTTCCGTCACACTGATTGCTATGTGCAGGGGCCGCACAGCGCACCATCAGGATGTTCGTCATATCCAAGTCTCGTTCAGCCAAGTCGAATGTAGCCTTAGCGACGGAACTACGTGCGCTGGGGTTCCCTGACAATCAGCAGACAACGGCGTTTGCATCACAACTGCTCGACCGCTTTGCTACGAAGAAGCAGGCCTCGGTGTGCCTCGCACTGCTTGCTGCCTAGTGAACACACCATTCCGACGCTTCTCTTGCATCTGAGCTCTTGATCCTGTCATGATCCTCTGCATCGTGAGGCCACTGCTGTGCACGGCGAAGCAACTTGTGCCGCTACCCGGGGCCTGGAGCACGGCTGCTATGCAAAGCGATCTCCATGCTAGCGTCTACTGGTCACAACAATATACAGTCGGTACATCCATGACGATGACGTCATGCTGCGTCTCTGCCGGCGAGAGTTTCCAGCACTTGCTCTCGCATTTAGATGGAGGACGGCATACCCACATCCCCCCTCTCACCCGTGGCCTCTGTAGAGTCACTGCTGTCTTCATCTTAGGTCTGCGTGCTGTCTCAGAGCAGGAGGATGCAACATGGTCGTGTCGGGATCGCCGCCGGCACCGTTGTCTACGATCTCCTCCCGGGATGAAGCAGCTGGCTGCTGTGATGCAGACAACCCACAACAACAGGCTTTATTGGGCCTCAGTAAGAAGCGCGTGTTGGTTACTCGGCAGCCTGCCAGCGTTCTCAGCCTTTCTCTCTCCTGAGGCACACACACAGTGCACGGCGAAGCGCCGGAGCAGCCAAACCGCACACACGCACTCTTTCGCCTGGCCGACTTGACCATTGTCGCAAACAGCCTTTTCTGACCCTCCAGCTTGGCCCATGCGCAACACACACGCTTCAGCCCTGATATGCGTCGGCGACATGCAGGCTTACGAGACCAAGCACCGAGAGGCGGTCCGCGCCGCCGCGCTCAATGCAAGGCTCAACACGTTAGAAGACGACGACCCGCCTCAACCCGCCGCCCCGACGACCGACGCCCGCACACCACCCGACCGAGACGCAGGGGAGGGGAAGTCCCGTAAGCACAAGGAGAAGAAGAGCAAGTCGCGGAAGCGGGACCGCAAGCGGGACCGGGTCGAGGAAGAAGATGGGGAGGATGACACTGCTGCCAGGCTGCAGCGGCCGCGCGGCAAAGCGCAGTGGCAGCTGGACGACGAGCAGTTTGACCAGGAGTGCGGGCCCACTACTAGCCTGGTAGTTGCCGCCATGGCTGCCCTGTCTGCCGTGCCTGCCCCATATGAGCCTGAGCATACGCTGTTTTCAGTGTCGAGCGAGGCCACGGCTAAGCACATCAGCAGCGTCCGCCGTTCATGTTTTGCCGTCGCTCTGAAGTCAGGCCTGTTAGCCACTACGCTCGGCATGATTCGCCTGTGCCTGCCAGTTGTCCGAGAGCTTGATTTTGCGTTTCGGATCAACGACTGAGTGTGCCAGTCCACAATTCGGTTTCGTCCCATGCTCAAATTCAGCTGCATGCGTCTCACCGCCATCACGCAATCGTGCAGGGAGACCGCGGAGGCGCGGCAGAAGCGCGAGGAGGAGGAGGCTGCGGCCGCGGCCGCGGCTGCCGAGGCCGCAGACTTGCAGGAGCGTGACGACTTTGCTGCGCGGCTGCGCGATCGCGACCTCGAGGAGCGCGCGCGGCGGCGGGGTGGCAAGCACGTCGAGGAGGAGCATGAAGGCCTCGCCGACAAGCTCGACCTGCAGAACAAGGCGGCTCTCGTCGGCCAGCTGCGTGTGCTCTCTGAGCAGGTGTATCTGGAGAAGCGCCAGGAGAAGGAGCTCACGGTGCGGGGCCGCGCGTTGCGCCGGCTGCTGTGGACTGTGCTGCCTGTGTGTATGCATGCGCGGAGTGCTGTGGCTACGCTTCGGGGTTCCTGTGGCTTTGTGGTTGCTGTGGGGTGCGGCGGTCTGCAGAGTTGCGTATGCATGCAGCTCCTGCATTGCGCCCGTGGAAACGGATGTGGGATGTTGCGGAGTGCCGGCCGGTCACGATCGACATGCGTCGATGGCCATCGACGCATGTCGATCGTGTTGCATGTTTGTTGAATTGAGAATCGCGGACCAGGATCGCAATTGGCATGAGAGGGAGCACCGGACAAAAGCAGGTCAGCACGTGTGAACCCTCAGGGTCAATCGGAAGGCTGCTGCAGCGCTCACATCGCGTGGGCTCTGCAATGCCATGCGCTGGTCCGCGGCGGGAACACTGGTCTGTAGCGTGCAGCCCGTGATCCGGTGACGCGTGACACGATCTAGTATGCATGCAATGACTGCCTGCATAGCACTGCAATCGATAACACTACATCCGCACATCCAATATGTCCACGTAGGCCGTAGCACAACACCTAGCCACATGCACAAATCTGGAGCCTTGAAATTATGTGTTTCATCTTTTCACACGACACACCATGTTGGCCACAGCGTAGTTTACACAGATATTCACATTTTCAACAGAGCGCCACGCGGCTGGATGTGCGTGCAGCTGCTGATGGAGGCGATCGAGGACGAGAAGCGCATGTTCGGCGACGCGCCGCTGACGCGCAAGGAGCGCGAGGAGAACGCGGTGCGCGAGCGCATCCTCGCCATCGCCTCCGAGATCAAGCGCTCCCACGAGGCGCAGGCCGAGGAAACGTATCACCTGCCGCAGACGTACGACAAGGACGCCAAGGGACTGTCAGACCGGCAGAAGCTGCTCAAGGCCCGCTATAAGTGCGCCCCCGCTTCGCTCCGGAGTGTTCCCAATTCCAAGAGCACGTGCGACTGCGTGGCACAGCACCAAAGCAGACTGCAGTGCATTGTAGCAAACGCCCTTGATCCAAATGCATGCACTCTGGTGCCGGCTGCAAACCGGACTGGCCCGCTCTCGCCCGGCCCTGCCATCTGGAGTGTGTGTGTTGAGATGCTGCACGTGCCAGTGCTGCTGTTTCGTGGTGCAGATCACAGTGTATGATTGCAATGACCGTCGCAGTGGCCTGTGTGAGCTGAAGGTCGTGGGTGCACCATGGGTGGGCTGCTTTGTGTGACAGACGTGCCAGGATGGAATTGCGTTTCTGATCGCTGCTGTGGACCCGCTCTTGAGCTATCAGACCCCGCACCTGAATGCGTCTTAGGTACTTGGGTAGCTCTGACACCACTGGCTCGCCACCTGATGCAGTCTGTCAGAAGTATGTATATTCTCTGCGAGTCTCACACCGCGAGCTACCGGTGTTAGTGTCTGGGCCCCCGTTCACCAACGGTTGTGGCTGAGGTGGTATCTAACGCATCATTCCCTCAAAGCGGCTGCCTCGCCTGCCGTGGATCAGTGGGTGGGGCCCTGCAGTGTAAAAGAGGGAGTCACGATGAAGAGCAATGTGGTGTGTGCAGGGACGACAAGCCCTCAGACGAGGGCACGCCGTGGGGGGAGCAGGAGGAGCTAGAGCAGTCCATGCTGCGCCGCACCGGCGCCCGCGCCGCGGCCGCGGGTGCGGCGGCCGGCGTCGGCGGCGCGCAGGAGCAGTTTGACCTTGTGTTTGAGGACCAGATCGACTTTGTGAACCTTGACGCAATCGCCGGCGACGACCTCAGCTCCAGGTACGCGGACTCGGTTCGTGTTTGGCCTTGCACATGTCGCAGCCTTGTGCCTGCATGTACGACTGTGCTCTTTAAATGTATGTGCCACTGCCCGGCTGTGCACGGGTTGCCTATGCTCAAGGTGTGCACTGTTCAGCTAGCAGTGAGTCTTCATATAGATAGGTCCGGTCCTCGGGGCGGTGTTTCCACCATGGCCTGTGTTTCACTTCCCCCGCTGCTTTGATTTTCGCTGTCGGGGAACTTTCTATGATGTGCAGTCGTGGTCGACATCAGCAATAGCGAACTTCTAGATGGACATCCTCTGCATTTATAACGCCTGAAACGGTATGAGCCCACACGATCCCACACCCCCTTCCTCTCCTGCCCTCCCTGGGACCTATTGCAGGCATCACACGGTCGTACACCGTGGCTTGAGTGCAGTGAGGACGAGGAGGAGAAGGAGCGCAACGCTGCGGCTGCCGCGAAGCTGTCGGAGCGCGAGCGCATCCGCACGTCCCGTGAGGCGCTGCCGTCGTTCGCGTACCGGCAGCAGTTCCTCGACGCGGTGTACCAGCACCAGGTGCTCATCATCGTCGCCGAGACGGGCGCCGGCAAGACGACGCAGCTGCCGCAGTACCTCCTTGAAGAGGGCTTCGGCAAGGCCGGTGCGGTGCCGCACCTGTCTCGGATGCACTGTCCTTGGAAATGGCGTGTTTGCAGCAATACTGTTTGCAATACTGTTTGCTGTTCCGCCCTGTGCACAGGGGCCTGGTGCTGTCCTCTGCTGCAATTCACATTATACGGTTCGCTTGGGGGTCGTCCTGTGCACGGGGGCCTGGTGCTGTCCTCTGCTGCAGTTCACATTAGAGAGTTTCACATCATAGAGTTCGCTTGGGGTCGTCTTCGATGGCTGCAGTGTTGCACTGTGTCCGAGCATGCGTTGAATTTCCAGCCCCCACGTCGGGCAGAATTGTTCTCTGCGTTGTTTGGTGCTGCATCATGAGCGAATGGCATCGCTCCAATAGATTCGTCGATGCTCAATCCGAAGCACGTGGTCGTAACATCAAGCGCGTCATGGGCTCTGTGCATGTCTTCATCGTCACCACATTCTGAAACTGAGTGCACAGCACAACAACGTGGACGACATGCAGCATTCCCACCAGACTTTGACAACCACACGCCCCGCTAGCCACGCAGTCACGCCACACAGAACACAAAAGGTTACCCCGGTGCGACACAGCGCAGGCATGATCGGGTGCACGCAGCTTCCATCCGAAGCACGCCCCCACAAATGCAAGCACGCCGGGGGTGCTGACCCATTTCTGTTTCAATCATCACCGGGTCCTGCCACTGAGTGCACAGCACAAGAGACTGAACCTGGGTGGCGTACAGCATCCCCACCGGACGTTCACGCTCGCTCGGCCCGCGAGCCATGCACTCACATTACTCACAACGCCAACCGTCACCCTGATGCAGGCATGATCGGGTGCACGCAGCCGCGGCGCGTCGCGGCGATGAGCGTGGCGGCGCGCGTCGCCGAGGAGATGGACGTGCGGCTCGGCCGCGAGGTCGGGTACTCCATCCGCTTCGAGGACAACACGAGCGACAAGACGGTCGTGAAGTACATGACGGACGGCATGCTGCTGCGGGAGTTCCTGACGGAGCCGACGCTGAAGGAGTACAGCGTGATGATCGTCGACGAGGCGCACGAGCGCACGCTCCACACCGACATCCTCTTCGGCCTCGTCAAGGACATCACCAAGGTGCGGGCAGTGGCGGGATGTCGCATCATTGGTCTTTTTTTTTTCAAATAAAAACGATCGGTTTGCTTAATCCCTTACACACAAACGTTTGTACAGTATGCCGACGATGAAACGTTCTTTTTTTAATCATAAACACAAATCCCCGTACCAGTGCCATGTGTAGCAGATCGTTGGATATTCGATTCGATTTGGCCAGGGTATTAGTTCAGTGTACGCGCTCAGGGTTCTAACAGCCTGCAACGGGCATTTGGCGACCGGATCAGCGCAACATCACTTTAGCTTGATGCCGGTTTGCATGCTGTGTAGTTGTAGGTGTCCGTGCTGATGCGGGCCGTTTGCCCACCTGTGGCCTCGCCTCATGCATGGCGCCCATGCACACACCCTTAGTGCAGGTGCGGCCGGAGTTCAAGCTGCTCATCTCATCGGCGACGCTCGACGCCGAGAAGTTCTCGTCGTACTTTGGCGGTGCGCCCATCTTCAGCTTCCCGGGGCGGCGCTACCCGGTGGACATCTATTACACGTCGCAGCCGGAGGCGGACTACATTGAGGCCGCGGTCGTCACCGTGCTGCAGATCCACGTCACGCAGGATGAGGGCGACGTCCTGGTCTTCCTCACCGGCCAGGTGCGCCACGAACTGGGTCATGGGTGCGTGCCGGGCGTGGCGACCGGTGGTATTTGCACGCAGTGCGGCATTCCGGGATCATATCCCTGCCACTTCATGAATTTCAGAGAGCGTGCAGGGGTTGCTTGTTAGGTCAATGGGCGGCTGTAATTGATGTCTTGTTCTCCGCTTTTTGCCATATCAGGTGTGTGTGAGCTGTGTGGGCCTGGGCTGGTGATGTGGGGCCGGGGGCATCCATTCATGCCTCTACATCCTCGCCTGAACACGCCTTACTCGCACACGCAGTCTTCACACGTTAACCTGTCGCCACCTCAGCCATGCCAGGCGACAATCGCGCGTCCGACTCCACAGCTTCAACGTGTGCTTACCCCAGCCGACAACTCACCCGCAGTATGCTGGTCCCCGACACTGCATTGTCCATGGCTGCCCTGTAACCGACTGCAAATTAGGGCACAAAAGATTGCGCCGCCCGCGCCCGCGACGGCTCGTTGTCATGCAGGAGGAGATCGAGGCGTGCGAGGAGCTGCTGAAGCAGCGCACGCGCGGCTTCGGTAGCAAGATCAAGGACCTCGAGATCTGCCCGATCTACGCCAACCTGCCGACGGACCTGCAGGCCAAGATCTTCGAGCCGACGCCCCCCGGCACGCGCAAGGTCGTGCTCGCGACCAACATCGCCGAGACGTCGCTCACGATCGACGGCATCAAGTTCGTCATCGACCCGGGGTTCCACAAGATCAACTCGTTCAGCCCCAAGACCGGCATGGAGAGCCTGCAGGTCGTGCCGGTGCGTGCTGTCCACACATTCGCGGCCGTGTTTGGTGCCGCTGCGTGCTGTCCACACATTCGCGGCCGTGTTTGGTGCCGCTGCGTGCTGTCCACACATTCGCGGCCGTGTTTGGTGCCGCTGCGTGCTGTCCACACATTCGCGGCCGTGTTTGGTGCCGCTGCGTGCTGTCCACACATTCGCGGCCGTGTTTGGTGCCGCTGCGTGCTGTCCACACATTCGTGGCTGTGTTTGGTGCCGCTGCGTGCTGTCCACACATTCGCGGCCGTGTTTGGTGCCGCTGCGTGGCGCTGGATGTGGGCTCTCTGGGATGCAGCTCCAGCGGCGGACTGCATGCGCGGCGGGGCCTCTTCGGCCAAGACATGCACAGGCGGCACCTCATGGCAGGATGCGTGCGCAGCGGGGCCTCTTCGTCGCCATGGCTCCTGGACGTTGGCACCTCCACCGTCTTGCAAGGATGTAGCTCCGCCCGCAAGGCAGCGCGGTCTGACACCCGCACCTGGGTGCCGATGCAGCCCCACCACCATGTGGCGAGCAGTGCAGATTCCCGGCATCTGGGGCTGTACACGAGGTCGCAGCGCCGTCTTCCCCCACCTCTCCTCGAAAATCGGACAGAGGAGAATCGCCACGTGCACCACAGGAAACCTCCACAAGCCACAGAAAGCGATCCTTCCTGCGGTGCTACCGGTCACTCCGACTTTGCCCCAGTAACACAAAGCGATCCTGCCATGAGCCGCCATATGTGCGTGGCGCAGGTGCTACCGGCATCCGCACGAAGCGATCCTGCCGTGAGCTGCCATGCGTGCAGGTGTCACAGGCGTCGGCGAACCAGCGCGCCGGGCGTGCGGGGCGCACGAGCGCCGGCAAGTGCTTCCGGCTGTACACGCAGTGGAGCTACCAGAACGACATGGAGGAGTCGACGGTGCCGGAGATCCAGCGCACGAACCTCGCGTCCGTCGCGCTGCTGCTCAAGTCCCTCGGCATCAACAACGTCGTCGACTTTGACTTCATGGACCGCCCCCCGACGGAGGCCCTCCTCAAGGCCTTCGAGCAGCTGTGCGCCTCCTGCCGTGACCGCCGGTGGCTAGAGGTGGATGAGCCGAGATGGTGATCAGCCACGCAGCGGCATATGCCCACATCTCGCTTGTTGACTCCTGAGACGGATCTGGTAGACCGAAGTGCTGACATGCGTGGTGTGTGTATGTGTGTGATGTGTATGAGCGTGCACACCTGTTGCTGTCCGCCTTGATACCAGGGCGTCGGCGACGGTATCGACATGCATTGCAAGCGGGTGCGAGCATCCACGCTGTCGTCCATGTGCACAAAGCCTCCACCCCCAGTCTCTCATTTCGCAGCGCTAACTGCGACGGCGCAGTGACAGCTAACAGCGACCGTTTCGTGACATGGACCGGGCTGATCTGCGCTCTCAGCCACGGCACCACGCATCAACCACAATGTCGATTTGCTCTGCAACTGTGTGCGAGCCGCCGCACTGTCGCAGGTTGCGTCGCCCATGTATGCATGCGCCCTCCGCCCACCACCCCTCATTTCGCAGAACTCACAGCGACCGCTGAGTCAGAGCTGATAGTGGCTGCCCACCGTGCAGGTACGCGCTCGGCGCGCTGAACAGCGGCGGCGACCTCACGAAGCTCGGCCGCCGCATGGCCGAGTTCCCGACGGACCCGCAGCTCGCGAAGACGATCCTCGCGGCCGAGCCCCTCGGCTGCGCCGTCGAGATCGCGACCGTCGCCGCGATGGTCTCCGTCGGCAGCGCCGTCTTCTACGCGCCCAAGGACAAGAAGGTCATCGCGGACAACGCGCGCCGCAACTTCTACCGCGGCGTCGCCGGCGACCACGCCGCGCTGCTGTCCGTGTTCCGGGACTGGGCCGAGACGGAGTTCTCGTCGCAGTGGTGCCTCGAGAATTATGTCCAGGTGCCCCCCCCCCCCCCGAACAGCCTGTTGGGCGAGTTTGGATCGCAATGTACCTGGAACGAATTTTGTCTGCCCGCGCATTTGGTGGTATCACATGGCCCGTGGAGGCCTGCGCCAACAACGCCGCCAGTGTGCTCACAGACGTTCCAACTCTTCTGCAATCCACATGCACACGCATGTGTTGCATGCACAATTGTACATGCACTAGACCCCTCGAAACAACAAGCTGAGTGTGCGGTGCAGCTGCGAACGATGAAGCGGGCGCGGGACATCCGGGAGCAGCTGGTGGGGCTGATGGAGCGCGTCGAGATCTCGATGGAGTCGTGCGGCGATGACGACGTGCCGGTGCGGAAGGCGCTCACCGCGGGCTACTTCTACAACGCGGCGCAGCTCAGCAAGCCGACGGAGGCGGCGTACAAGACGGTGAAGCAGCGGCAATCCGTCTTCATCCACCCCGGCAGCGGCGCGCCCCCCCCCCCCCCCCCCCCCCCCCCCCCCCCCCCCCCCCGGCCCCCGGCCCCCTGCTGTCTTTTGCTTCGTGAATCGCTGTAGCCCCTCTCAGTGCCGCAAGCCGTGCCCTTTTTTCAGAAATATGGCAATGTGGTCAGGATGAATCACCTGCGCTGCTGTCGCGACTGCTGTGCATGGCCACATATGTGTGTGTGTGTGTGTGTGTGTGTGTGTGTGTGTGTGTGTGTGTGTGTGTGTGTGTGTGTGTGTGTGTGTGTGTGTGTGTGTGCTGTGCACATCGCTTGGCGTAGCACAGCATGATGCGGCCCGCGCTCCACAGTCCCACACATGTATGCAGTTGTCCACACCTGACTCTTTCTGACAGGTAAAGGCCATTTCTGCACGATCGTTTCAGAGGCCACGCCCTGTGAGAGTCAGACGTTCACGGTGCGCGTGGTGCAGGTGTGAAGGAGAACTCCGAGGGCATGCTCCCGGAGTACGTCGTGTACCACGAGCTCGTGCTCACGAGCAAGCAGTACATGCGCACCGTGTCAGAGATCGACGGAGCCTGGCTGCGCGAGCTCGCGCCGCACTTCTACTCCGAGAAGGACGTCGCGGACAAGAACAAGAAGGCCGTCAAGGGCAAGGGCCGCAGCGAGGCGGACCCGGCCTGACCTCCGCCAGTGACCACGAGCCCCCCACCCCTGCGGGACGTGTGAGGCACCGAGGAACGCCGGGACCTCAGCCCTGACGATGGTCAGTGATAGCGGCTGGGTGTCCCCAGGTGACACGACAACCTCTGCAATAGACAACGACCGGTACCCCACCCCTGATGACGGCCGGGTTGCCACAGGTACACTCTCCGCAAAAGTGAACTTTTTGGCGGGCACACAAGGGCGCGGCACACAAGTGCGCTACTCACCGCCTCTCCATGCTGAGGGGCGGGTCGACGAGCAGGAGCTCCCCAAGCGCGGAATCGCCGGCCGTGCGAGACAAACGTCCTGCGTGACCTCAGTCAGAGGTGCAGTTGCGCTGCCCGTTTCCACCATCTGAACCGCGGTATCCAGCCAGAGGGTGTTGAGAGACATGCTGATGGCATTGCAAGGACAGGAGTGAGAAGGCCGCCGGGGGAATGGGAAAGGACAGGGCCCGGGGGCGTCGGAGCCCGTTTTATCACTCCGCCTCCCGCCTCGGCATACAAGGCCATGGGGAGGCGCGGGCGCACATGCATTGTGGTTGCTCCGGTCCATGTTGTGAGCTTGGAGTATCTCCATTGACAGGTGGCACGCCGACTCTATCATGAGGTGTTGTTGACGCTGCAGTGAACAGGGCATGGCACACAGCTGAGCGGCGAGGTGGGTGAGGTCTGTTCAGCATGCCTGTTAGTGATGCAAGAGTTCAGCGTGAATGCTGGCTGCCTCTTCACGTTTCCAAGCTATAGAAACAAACAGTTACGGCACACCCGGCTGGTTCACATTCCAACTGTGCAATCCACGGTGTGGATCTGCATGAGCAAGCAATGCAGTTGTAGCTATGATCCCTGCCCAAAAATCCCAGGCTTCGCGGGACGTCCATGGCTCTATCATCGATCAGTTCAGATCATGCCGAGTGCAGTCATGCTGAAGTTTTGACTGGTAAAGGAACTGCGGAACCGTTTCACGCGTGATCGAGCACGCAGATCCTTTGCGAATGACCAGACATGGATCGCGATGGAGAAGACTGTGCATCATCAGGTAGGGTGCTGAACACTTTACATTCAAACCACGTATTCAGAGCCGGGACTACAGACCATGTCTTGCCTGACGCCAGTAGTTCAGCAACAATACCACAGCCGGGCAGCAGTTTACGCAGCATTGTGGCACTGCTCAGGATTCAGGCTAGGATTGCACATCCCCGGAACATCTGATAGTGGAAGTAATACCGAAAACAGTACACCTTACAAAAATGAAAGTACACCCCTGCTCTGTGCGTGAGCACTACCGCCATATGCACCACCAAAAACGCACAGGCCAACGGCCGTGCACGTGTGCTGCTACTCCAAACAACTAAAGCACCGTGTGCAGGCCTGTCGAATGCACCGGGCCCATGCTGCACTGTGCATGCCGCTGTCCACCACCCACCATGACGCCTTGGCTGAACCGTGACGCCGCCACAGCCACCAGACGCACTCCGTGCAGACGCTGGCAGCTGCAAGCCAGGGCCCGGACTTGGATTCAGCCCGTTCCAGACCCACAATCGCACAGTATTGATAGACACACGGCCGCACAGTGCATCAGCCCGTACCACAGATCCGCCCCCAAAAAGAAACGGCCAGGCCTGTCACACAGCCCGGAACTACAATTAACGAGGCAAAAGCGCCTCTGCTGTTTGTATACCCGACCAGGGGCCCTGCCCTGTCGGTCAATTGATCCGCGTGGTACTGTAAAGACCTGCCTGCAGCTGATACCACACCTATCGCTGCAGACAGGGTCGATGAGTCACAATATTAACAGTGTGCCCGTGACGCAGGCCCCGGAGCGCTCTATGCACCGTGTGACATGGAAATGGAAAGTGCCTGTAACATCTCCGAGGCCAGCTAGCACACATCGGTGCAGATCACTCCGGTACAGAGATCGTGCGCTCGACCGACGCCCCGCCGGAGCGGCCTCGCGTGACGCCGCCTCTGCCACTCACCGTGCCCTCGACTTCGCCATCCTCAGCAGACTGAGTCACCTGCAGCGCACAGCTGCTTGTTCATGATCAGAGAGCTCCCACCTGCCCTGCTATGTCCACCAGGGTCCCCTCCTGTTGGCTCATGGGTCATGCTCTGGGCGTGGATGCACTGCGATCAGATGCAGGCACCGGCTGAAAGCGCCGGCAGCGCGGCAGCGCCCCGCAGCGGCGGTGCTCCGCCGCAGCACTATACAGTACGCATGGCTCCTCCCGGGCGCCACCACCCACATCATCGACTGACTGTCCCGGACCGTCTGTGTCCGGCTCGGTGTGCGCATGGCCCTCACACCCGCCAGACAGCCTGAGATCTGAGAGCAAATCACGTTGGTTCAATAAGCGAAACCTCAGACCTCCAGCGCTTGACACACAGGCATGTAGCTGTACTGAGTCGCCTGGCAGCCGCCTTCCAGACACCATCCCGTAACATGCGGAATTGTCCCATAGGAGCTGGCACGGCGACCCAACACGTGCGCACCCCCCATCGGCAGTGGGGCTTGGGGGAGGAGGGTGGGCGCCGCACCTCCCCCAACGTAGCAGAGGAGACGAATGACCTGAAATATATCACGGTAGACAGCTGTTCGCTTCAAAGTCAATGGCAGTGTTTGAAGGCTGCTGTCAGCTTGTGGACAGATTGTGAAGAGTGTTGGCACTCACATGTATGCACGCATGCCATGCGTGTCGCGTCCATTCATTTGGAGATTCTCCTGGGTGGAGCCTGCGGAGGGCGGGCGCCGTACCTCCACGGTAACAGGCTCCTCCGGCTTCGCGGCAGGCCCCCGTATCTGTGGCTCCCTACAATTGGACGCCGCCTCGGCCTCAGCATCACCACCGCCCGCCGTCGCCATGTCGGAGGTGTCGGGGGCCTTGCACTCCAGCACAAGCTCCGCGGTTGCGGCATCGACGGCGGCGCGCATCTCGTCGTTGGAGTAGCCGCGGTAGCACCCGGCCTCGGCGGAGGCCTTGGCGGCGCCGTGCGCGAACGAGTCGGCGACGACGGTCGCGAAGCATTCCACAAACGCCTCCTCCGTGGATGACTCGTTGCCTGCACGTCACGTGAAGTCAATCTGGGACACCCAACTCCTTGACACAGCTGCAAAGACTCCAAAGCATCAGGACCTGGGGGGGGGGGGGGGGGGGGGGGGGGGGGGGGGGGCGTAGCCCACCGGTGTCAGCGCAGGCAGCGCGCTTCTCAACCCGATCTCCAGATGTACAGCAAAACGTAGTAACCCATACGAAGTCGTAGAGCGGTAACAGCTCTCAAAGCACCGCAGAACATGCACATTTGCTGCGAGCCCAACGCCACAGCAGGTGCAGGCATGCGTGCGCCAGCAGGGGGCACACCGGAAGCGCAGACGGAGACATCAGCGCCGGCGTACGCCGTCGCCAGGATCTCATGGAACTCCTCGGCGTCCCCAAACTTCCACTTCCACTTCTTCGCGCAGCTGCAGTGGCGCTCCAGCGCCGCCGCGACCGCCTCGGCGTGCGTGTCGGCGAGCGCGTCCTCGAAATCGGCCTCTGACGTCTTGACGTTTGCGCAGCCCTGCGCGGAGCCCGCGCCGGCGACGCTCGTCACGCATGACGCCTTCGTGCGCACGAGCACCTGCACAATGCATGCCATGCGCTGTGAACATGAGAGCCTGCCGCGTCACCAAGCGACGTGTGTGGTCGGCAGTTGCTCAGCTCAGGTGGTCGCTCGGTCGTGGCGCGACAGGAGGAGAGTGTACGGGCTCCAGCAAACAAGAAAAGCATGTACAGAGCGGCTGGTGGGGGCAAAGCGTGACCGCAGAATGACGTCCGGCGCAACACAGCGCAGGTATACATGGCCCCGCCTTATGCTGGAGTCCCCTGGGGAGCTCCGTAAACATTGATGACTGGATACATACAGAGATATGCAGGTGCCACGGCCTGGCCCTGGCGCTCTTCGACATCTGTGTTGTACACGGAAGCCTTGCAGCTTGAGTCCAGTGTTGGTTCGTTGGGCGCGATCATACGTAACAATTCCGATTATTCAGGTATACTTTCGCGGTGGCAGCCCTGGAAATGCTGCAAAGCGACGCTGCACCGCTTGATCACCATGACTCGAGTTATGCAGGGGTGGTGATGCCGCGCGCGCAGGCGATATCGGCGCCATGTGGAGGCATGTGGCAGGTGTGCCCGCGCCAGCTGGCGCTAGCGTGCAACATGCGACCTGAATGAGGTCCCCTGATGGCAGCCCACCAGGTGGGCGCAGGAGGCAGGCAGTGGCGCGCAGGGGGGCGCCGCACCTCGCCGACGGGCAGTGTGAAGTTCTTCATCGCCTCCGCAGCCGCGGTGTAGTCGCCGTCCCAGTCCCTCGCGCACACCACCTTCACAGCGTCGTCAACTGCATTCACACAGGTCATCATCCGGCAGCCAGCAGACAGAATGGCGCTGTAGCAGTCCGGTGGTATACGGCCACATCATTGGATTGTCACAGGTGCCATTGGGCACTGCAAAAGTTTGGCTTCGGAGGGACCGTCCCTCCGGTGACCCCAGCTGCCCATGCGGGCTCAATGCACGGCACGGTCAACAATAGATAGCGTTAATAGTTCCGAGTTGCTGACGTCTTCATCACTAATAAATTCTGTTCAGTCTCACATCGAGGTACCTTGCAACAGGGGAGCCCATGACCACAAGAAACGGGAACCGTGTGTCATCATCATATGGATATGATACTGACGTGGTAAGATGCTGTGGTAGACACTTCCGACCTCGAGGCGCGGTTCGCCTCGTCAATTCTTAAGCTGAACAGCATGCATCAATTGCAAGAGACGCACTGGCTGCGGTGTAGTTGTCGGCGAGGGCAGCAAAGGGCCGGACGAACGACGACGCCGTGCAGACCGCGGACGCCGTGCTGCGGATGGGCGTCGTGGAGGGGCCGCCGCTGCCGGTGGTCCGCGTCGTCGCCCGCTCCCGCGCCGCCGCCGCGGCCTCCTCCAGCGAAAGGGTGGCCGAGAGGGTGCGCGCGTGCGCCGCCAGCATTGACAGCGCCGCCGCCGCCGCCGCCACAAAGAGCAGTCTACACATGGCCGCGGGGATGGGGGGGTTTGGGCGTCGCCTGCCGGTGATGCTGTAGTATGTCAACATACAAGCAACTGCAACGGTAAGGGTCCGCGGGCTCGGAAAGAGTGGGCATCCACGAGCGTCGATGAGCAGCAGCATGAGTGTATGCTGTAGTACAGAGACAGACCAGATGGGGTCGACATGTGGAGCTGGTGTGGATGGCATGGGAGTGTGCTAACGCCACCTCTGGACACAGGACCTGAAAGGGGGGAAGCTTAAGGTGCAAATAGTAAAAGTAAATCTGAATTCACTGAGCCGCATCATATTGGACATTGGCAATTCCAAGTGAACGGGACCACATGTGGGGGGGTAGTCTCACACTGCAAAGAAATTCACCGCAACAGCGCTGCTAGCAGCAGCATCATCAGCCGCGCTGTGTGCACGTGCCAGTGCATCCGCTCTCATCTGCGGTCGAAAGCAGCTTGGAGCATCCTGGTCACGATGTGTTTCTTCCCTAGACTGGAATATATTATTATATCTATAGAAGATTCGGTGACGCATGAGAGGTATATGTAAGCGGTGGATAGCATGATGGCATCCTCGTGTACATGAGAAATCATGTGCAGAAACGCTCTGCCGGGAGCGGACGTGATTGCGAGCGTTGTATCGTACTTGGGCGACAGCCCCGTCAACGGATGTCCGATGACAACCTCGGTGTCGATGACACGCTCCGTGACATATTCACAGAACAGTGAACCGGCATTGACGAAAACTACACACGGAATGAATGTGGGCCGTCGTACATGCACATGAGAGCTGGCGAGTGTGCGTCGTGTCGGGCTCCAATGGCGGAGAGCATCTGAAGTTTGGAAATCGCTCCGAGCATCTCTCCGAGCACACCGCGGTGCTGTTGACCGAGCCAGAGCAGCTGCAGCACCTGGCGCCATAGGCCCGAAGCTAGTACGGTCGCTGAAGCGGACATGTAAAAAGCTTACATGGACAACGATGAAGTGCATACGAATGTGCAGTTGGCGATGCGTCTCATCGGCGCTTGTCATGAATGTGGGAGAGCGGCGTGTTCCGGGCCCCTGCTATCTGGAACGACAGCCAGCTGAAGCCGTAGTCTACACATGATGAAGTACATACGAGGCAGCCAGCAGAGCGGCAGATATATGCAAGGATGGACACGATAAGGTCACGTACGCACCTTGCCCGCATCAAATTGACGATGCCTGCTCTATACTTTGTGTGCTGTTCTACCTGAGCCCCCAGCGATTTTGAATGCAACGCGCATAGAGTGATTGGTCTGTATGCTGCATGTGACAGGTTCCTGATTTCTCCATCAGGATGCGCATCCTTTTACGCTGGGTGCGCAGTGGCCAGATTCATTTCGTCGCGCAGACTCGTCACATGCTTGTATTGACGCTTCGGACCAGATTTCTACAATTTATCTGCTGGCTGAGATACGTGCCCATGTTCCTGTGATCGTGAGCATGGTCAACATTGCGAGCGGGTCCATGTCAGCATGACTTTTGCGATATGCTTTGTCCTTGCGCAGCCCGTCTACAAGAACAATTCAGAGTACCTTCATCAATGTTGTACGTAAGGAGCGTCAGCATCAGTTATCAGGTCGAAGGGAGGACGCTTCGAAGGAATTCCTTGACATGCCTGCAGCCCTGCTGCAGAGAGATATGAACTATGCGCTGACTTTATTGCATACTTGTCTGCAAACTCCTCTGTTGTACCTTGTATGCCAGATTATCCAGAGAACCGCGGGCGTGCATTGCATGCTGCAAGCTGTCCTCCGTGGTGCCAAGCCTGCGTGCAAGTGTGGCTCGCTTTCATGTCTTCGAGAACAAGCGGACAACAAAAGCACCATGGCAAATTGTCACATATGCCGACGCCTCTGTCGGTTGAAGGTTGCCATGTGCGCATGATCGTAGCCATCAGCGGGTGGATCGTCTTCTCTCGTGAGCCGCAGCGGGCATGCGCATGGCGACAATGCAGCGTGGCCAGTGGCTGTTGGTCACACTGAAAGCACATTTTGCCCAAACGGGCACCACGCTTCGTCCATACACTGCAGACCAGTGACATGCTGCGCGGCCATTGCAATTTTGCTCGAGTTTGGTGTTGCGGGCTGCTAAATGCCCAAGCCATTGGAGATGATCTACAGGGATGCAGACCTCATGATTGATCAACAGAGCTCTGCTGAGCACCAAGCTGCTGAGCACCAAGCTGCACAGTCCATCTTTCTCCGGCAGTGAACCACAGTCACCTGCACAGCTCTCGCTGTCTCTTCCAGCATTCAGCACTGCAGGTGTGGTGTGCCTGCACAACCGTGCTTGCACATTCAATCTGCAGCTAGCACAGCTGTGACGGTGCTTGCATTGCTTGCACAGGTCGCTGACATAAACCACAAGATGTGCCATATCGTATGACTATAGATATATCGTCGCATCAGTAATGTCCTGATAGCTATGAGGTGAACTGAATACACGCTGTAGGTGCTGAAAGCTTGTGCCTGACTAGGCAACACCTGAAAAAATGTGTGATGAGTTCACACCCCACGGATGTGGTGTGGTGCGATGCCCCGATGCCCCGTGGCGTGATGCCTGGTCGATTCTGGATGTTTTATCACAGATTTTGGGCATGCACCTGGCCTTGTCCACGACAGGCCTGATGCCCCCCCCCCCCCGAAATCAACGCTACACTGCAGTAGGTCCAACCTTCTATGTGCAACATGTATCTCTTTACACAACCAACGAAGCGGTGCTGGATAGCACGTGTGCTATGTCTCAGGCTATGGCAATGCCATAGTGAGTTGATGAAGTTACAAGTATGAACGGGTGTGCACCTCCATACATACATATGTATAACTGGGGGGCGATTCCAGGCAATGGCCCGATGCCCGGCCTCTGTCCTTTGTAACTATATGTGTAACTACATATGTATGCATGGAGAGAGAGGACGATGCGTGTGCCACCCTGCACCCAGTCAGTGTACCACAACATGTGTGCAGACGTGCCAGTGGCAGGACAATCTAATAAGAAGCACAGTCACAGACCGGCGGCAATGGCTTTCATGATCATGTTGGTATCAATCACTGGCAGTGTTGTGTCGTCGGGCCCGATCACCTAGAATTCCAAATACCTCGCTCTAATTTCCGAATTACACTCGTGTGAATCCAGCAAGGCGATGCAACGCTGGTGCCTGCATGTAGGAAGAGAACACATCAGCAACCGCACACAGGCAGTGACGGTGTGTGGGCATCCGTGTTGGGTCGCTTTACAGCATTTTCAGGGCTGCCACCCAAAAAATAGACCTGGATATTCGGAATTGTTCTATGGGAGCAGGCCCGATGACCCAACACAGGTGGGTATACATGTGAGGCTCTCGGGGTACCGGGTATCCGACAGCTTGCAGCGACTACCATGTACGGGCAGTAAGCCCCGTGGCCGCAACCACTCTCGGCATGAGCGGTGGCACTGCAGACTTTCCGAGGCCGCTCTTTCTGAGGCCGCTCCGAGCTGGCTCCGACGGCCGAGTGAGGGGTGCGGTCTATTCTCAGCGGAGCGCACTTGCGCACTTGCTCAGCGCCGCCCGCCCTGTGGTCCTTCGGGCTTGCGCGGTGACGCCGGCATCCTTGTAACACACGCACAGCGCTTCTTCAAGTTGTGCAGCGCCGCGGATGCCGTTGTGGCCGGGTGACCGCCGCGTGCCACCAGAGGTCGCCTAGTCAGTTCTGAATGGAAGTAGAAACGGTTGGTGCATGACCAAGGCATGCCCTTCCCTGGAGTCGATTCAGCGTGTCAGTGTGCTGTCTCGGCTGAGGATACCGCCCGTGTGATGGGCGCTTCCATGTGGTACAAGCATAAACGCGGCGAGGCAGGCAGCACTGCGAAAGACGCAGGCACATCAAGCACAAACCCAGACACCTACGCAAGACACACACAGTACTCAGTGCGAGCCCAGAAAACGACGTTGTACACAGAACCTCAGACCGCTACACACCCACACCCCCACACATGCAGGCAGCCAACGCCCCACACACACCCACACAGCACCCCACTCCACAATGCCTGTCCCCGCATGACAGAGGCGCGCCCGAGGCGCCGCCCGAGGCGCCCGTCCGGCCGCCCGACCGGCGCTTCTGTGTTCGCAACGCCATTGCCCTTCCTGTACTCTCAAGGACTTGCCGTGGGCTTGAGCTGATGGCGTGCTTATCATCCGGTGTTAGGCCGGCGTGTGCTGCCTGTGTCTGCATGGCTGGACTGGCCGTGTGCGTGACATGGTTGTCGAGAATTTCGAACCAGTGGAGCGACATGCATAGTGATGCGAACTGGATGGCCGGCGTGTGCCCAAGTTGTTCCGGGATGCCTTGTTGGCAGCTGACTGCGGGTATGTGGGGGCTGTGCGTGAGGCATGCATGCCGTGGTGGCTGGCCATGAGTACTGCAGCCAGCTCAGCGGTCAGTGTGTGCTAGCGCTTGTCGATAGGTGTGCTCATCACTCGAATCTGGCCACTCACTTCACTTCATGAGTGTATGCGCTCCAGCTCCCGCACCACCACCCCACCACCCAGCGACTGGGGGCATTGATCACACCATAAATACCGAAAATTTCAGGTTTTTTTTTTTTTTTTCGACAACTTCTCTGTTGGCAGGCAGTGGTAGTAGCGGCATCCAGTTGCGCATCCCAGCCCTGCAGGGGGACTGCGTTGATTGATTGATCATTTCAAGTTAACATTGGTTGCATGCATGTGTCAACACTGTGTCACACCATGGGTGCTGTGGTGCCACGGCAGGGCCAAGGCATGGTCACGCGGCATCATGAAACATCATGAACAGATTTGTGTGGGGAAGACAGGGCCTCATTCATAGGAGATGGGCATGGTCATCACGGCTGGACATGCAGGGAAGACAGGGCAGGAACACAGCGAAGACTGTTCGACGAAAGAAGAATAGTTGGGTACTGAGTGTACAGCCAGAGTTGCTGGTCAATTGCAGAGACACATAACCCAATCCATTACACAGACTCCACTTCTGATGCCACCACCTTTCTGGTGCTCCCAACGTATCCTCCAGGACACAAAGCACACCATTTGTGGGACGGCAATTATGAATCACAAGGTCCGAAATTCCAGGACTAAAAGACTGCTTGTCGCCTGCACCAGCGGGTGCTCTAGCTCAGCAATGTAAGTAGTTAGGCAATTTATCACCTCTGGGTGACACTCTCAATTCTCAATGAAATATTTCACATGCCAACCAAAGTCACATGCTGCTCGCAATTAATAAACACAGTCTCCCCTCAACCCCTTCTGTCCGCCGGTGGCTGCCATTTATTCCTTTCCTCTCCAGACCCACCACAGGCCATGCTCTCGAGAGCACCAGCTAGAGAGAGCCGTTGCATCGTCCATTGTCCATCACCGTTGCGTGGCAACACCGACGGATATTCAGCCGCCCCAGGGGCGATGGGGGCCGGCGAGTTGCAGCCGGAGCTTGCGCATGGCAGGGGAGGCTGGAGTCTGCACTATAGCTATAGTGCGCCTCTCCAAGGGAGGCAGCATCGTAGGCTGTTCCACAGCAATCCCTTTACAGCTTCTTCTTGCGGTGGATGGACTTCTGCACACCATTCGTTTCTTGAGCCGATGCTCGCCCAGGGGATAGCACAGTTGTGGTCAATTGTGTTGTCAGCACATACAGCATTGCGGCCGTGAGACCTGGGCAGCGCATATGTATCCACTACATGATCATTGATTCAACAAGGAGGAATGACTGCCCGACACAGTCGACTCGAGGCAATGATCATGTGCGCACGAACAGAGGCTCCCATTCATATTGTCCGGTGGAATGTTGTTGAGCTTGTTTTGACATTTCTCGCGCAGGAATGTGACTCGCAGTATGTCGACTGCACAGACTGCATGTCGGCACAGGCGCTGCATGCGGCAGATGTGGGGGGGGGGGGGGGGGGGGGGGGGGGGGGGGGGGGGGGCGCACGGAGCGGGTGCGGGCTCCGCCCCTGGTCCTGTTGCCGGAGAGGCCCTTCTTCTTCTCCTTGAAGACGCACTTGCTCTTGTCGTAGATGAACGCGTCAACCTTTGCCTCGATCTCGGTGCTGGCCTTGGCGTTCTTGTGCTTGCCGTAGCACTTGCCGGCCACGACAGCCTTGGCAGCGGCGTAGGCGTACGTCTGAGCAAAGATGTCGGCCTGGCAGTCCACAGAGGCGGACGCGGTGGAGATCTGGTTGCCTGCACACCTCACAGAATCAGTCATATCATCCATACCTGTTTATGAAATTGCTGGACAGTGCATCTTCTGAGGTGCACACATGTTGGGGTCTCTTGAGCCTACAGCTATCTCCACATGCATGCCAAATGATGTAGGGTGCATGCTTTCCATGCATGACCTGGCAATAGATAGAGGCATGGACACAGTGGCTATTTCAAGACTTTACACCACAGGCAATCAGCCCAAAGCTCTAGCTCCCGAGCTAAAAAAAGCTCGGGTATATATGGATGGGGCGCACCGGAGGCACAGGCGGTTGACTCAGCCTCGGCGAAGGCTGAAGCGGTCAGCTTCACAAAGAGGCTGGCATCGCCGAATGACCAGGCCTCGGCGTTGGCGCACTTGCAGTACTTGGCAAACGCCTCGGCGGAGGCGGAGGCGTGAGCCGAGGCGAAGGCCTTCTCAAACGCCTTGGCAGAGGCTGATGCGTAAGCACAGCCGCTAGCCTTGCCGCCGTTCTTTGTCTTGGAGACACACTTGGCTGAGGTCTTCGCTGTTGCCTGCATGGCACAGGGGCGATCAGGCCAGTGCCAGTGTGTATGCTGTGTTGCCACTACAGGCAACATAGGTCTGATGGGCGACTGAGTGCTAAAGTGCTACTCGCTGCTAGCATAAGAGGTGGCCTCCAGCGACTTGGGACTTGCCCCAATGTCGTCACAGGTTCTGTGACCCTAGAAATGCAGCCTCAGATATTGCAGAAAGCTAAAAAAACGTGGTGGTTCAGTTGCATCTGCGGGGCTGCCGTCCCGGGAATTGGATCTGAATTAACCGGATATGAAGCATTCTATGCGATCGGGCGAAATACCCGGGAATCTAGTGATCGCGGGGACAGACAGCATGGCCAGGCAACTGAGAGCACAGGTAAGGCAGAGGCTGTAGCATCGAGAGTAACGGGGGCGGGGGCGCACGCGAGCCCAGGCCTTCGCAAAGCCGACCATTTTCTGTGAAGCCTTCTTAGTGTCGCCAGTGAACTTGCTGCTGCACACGTCTTTGACCACGTTGGCCACTGCACATCACGGGGGCACGTGTCAGCATCATCATCAGCCTGCAGCCTGGTTGTATGTATGCATGATTACACAGCCGTATCCATTTGGACATTGACAACTCCGAAATCCGGGACCTGTTTGTGCTGTGGCTTGTGTACTGGAGAAAGCATGTTCACTGGAGGAACTGGATGATGGGGCATCGATTAGCATCACACTTGCCCATCACAATCAACAAAGTCCACAGAAAAGAGGTCGCAAGAGCACAGGTTGCAGATGGCGGCGGAAGGCGTAGACGCACCAGCCTTGATGTAGGAGCTCTTCCACTTGGAATACGACTTCGCCTCAGCGCTGCTGCTGCACGAGATGGACGCCGAGATATGCTTGGAGCCGCTGGAGCCGGTGGTCCTCGTGGTGTGGCTGCTGCCAGAGGTGAGGCCGCCAGCAATGTCCTTGAAACTCTTTGAAGCATCCACACCCCCCAGGGCGAGTGCCATCGTCACCAGGCTCAGGATGCCTCTGCACATGATCACAGACGTGAGACGTTAATCAGATGTTGATCAGGTGAGATTCATCAATCATTATGGCTTTCAAGGGCCAGAGATCAGCCAACTGTTTTCATAGCCTGTCAAGCACACAGGCCTGTGCCTCCGTGGGGCTGACAGCATAGAGCCAGTATGGAACACAAGAATCGAACAACATAATTATCAAATGTTGTATGGCTTCGATCTAGCCACAATACTTGGTCTCAGCCGTGCGAAAGACGACAATTGCAAGTGCTGTAGGCTCGGTGCACAACGCCACCAGCAGCGAGTATGGTCGTTGCACGTCAAATTCAAACCAATTCCAGATCAATGATGTAATGCTGGTGGACGCGCGTGAAGGGGTAGACGAAACTCCTGCGGCGAACGTCGTCGAGGCGAGTCGTGGCGGAGGTGCGCACAAGCGCTTACGCAGCTTCGCGGTACAACGGTGGCAAAGGAGCTACACGCAGCTGCAGACTGCCACGGCTGTTCACGATTGCCGCAGCTGGAATCGGCACGGCATTCCTGCGTATCCGCCAACATGACGCAAAGATATCACCGCAGGGAACATCGCGCGTTTGACCATGACTGGGTTTTTAACTTAAATTCCCAAAGTGTTGTGTCCTGACCACCGGCCGCAGGGGCAGACGCAGATGCAGATGCTCGTAGTGCGCCTACCATGGCTCACTCGCAGCTGTAGATGCACAGCTATGGATGCATAGACAACATCATATCTGCATATGGCCATGGGGGCCCAGGCTGGCAAAAACGGGTCAGCTGAGATGCACAATTGGCAGCAGCTGCAGCAACTAGCCTAAAACAGGCAAAATAGCGAGTCTAAAACATCGCTGCCCATCGCGAACAAAAACATGCAGGAGACGATTAAGATGGATTTAACCACTGCAAGACGCTGTGCAATGATGACATACTTCAGCAGTTCTGGATTTATGCAGGGCGAAGCTTCTGTGAACATCCGTGCATCATGCCTGGAGATCCGTTTGCATCCACAGAGCACAACAGCGCCCCGCTGACACAATGGAAGTGGGCTCTTTTCCTCGCATGCATGCGTGATGCTCGTGCCCACCACCGCCACATATGCATGCGCGTTATGGCGAGAAATATGAATCGAAGCGCCCGCCGCGCTGGCCAGCAACGCAGCAGCTACACGACGTGTCTACACTCAGGCATGTACATTTCAGGCCAGCTACAATACATTGCACCGATACACTATGCTACATGGAAGATGCATATTCACCTCGCAGTCGTCATTCCGGACTGCGATCAATAGGATTATTCTTATGATCCTGCTGCTAGCCACTATGAGCGCATGCACCTGCAAATCTGGCGCATGCATACAGCGCAGGCATGCATGGCGCTCACAATGCAGCCGCGCGATTCGCCGCTATCACCTGCTCCACGGCCCAAGATCCGGGGCACTCTTGAGAGATGAATGCACGGCAGTAGATGCTATTAGCAATGCTTGAAACGTTGAGCATGAAAAGGTGCTTACCCGACAATCATGGTGCTGTACTATAGGCTTGGTCCGTTCGAACGTCCGCGAAGAGCGTCGACTTGAGTGCCGACGTGGAGGCGATGAGATGTGGCAGTCCAGAAAGGAATATACTCCAGGCTTGCTGATCAAAGCAGCGGTCGGCGTAAGAGGTGATGGTATGCTGAATGCAAGTGTCTTGCTTATATATCGGTCAGGCACCCGCTACTTCGGGTGCAGCATGATCGAGCAGCCCTCCGTTCGCTTGTGCGCCTGCATTTGGATCAATGCAGAGTCCCGCGATATGTCGACATATTTCAGTAGGTGTGGCGCATGCTCAGCTCACGTGCGGACCGCGCGCGCTTGTGCTGTGATGAGTTCAGCACGACGCACAGGACTGTACTTAATGTGCCATCGCGCATTAACATGATTTCGTGCGTGCGCTTGGCGCTGTCGTTGTTTCCGTCACGCTCACCGGCAAGCGCGGCCAGCGCTCCCTGTATTGCAACGTTACGTGCGGACGTGTGATCAAACCTGGCGCCGAGATGTGGGCGGCTGTGATCATGCATAACGGCGGCGGCGTGCAACGGGTCAAAGCACTCCTAGCGCGCGAGTCTGTGCACGTCCGCCGTGCCACGTGTCAGATCCGGATAGTGATGCTGCGTTTCTTCGTGCAGAGTTTTCGCACGAGGCACGAGACAATAATCTTCAAGCACAGTAGGTGAACCTTTTGCTTTTAGATCTGCTAGACGTGCTGGCGGGCGTGATCGCGGCACCTGCATGTGGCACTTGTCATGTGACGTGCTGTGCACTCTGCACTCCACGCCCGCGACGTTCGGCCCTGCCTAACGTGAAGTTCGGTACTGCCAAGATAACATATTCACGACGCGGCTCTGGGCGGAGAGAACTCTTCCGCAACGTATGCACGACCTAGCTATAGCTTGATATGCAGTACGCATGTTGGAACGCCGTGCGTACGTACGTATACGGCGCGACACGGGTAGCTGTCCTGCCACGTGAACAGCCCGCCTGCCAGTGTTATCTGAGGCGGTTTGTGGCATCATGATGGCGTGCTCGAGATGCAGCTGCAGAGTGCCTCAAGATACTGGTAGCCGGGCGCCCGGCGCGGGGTCAATTGCAAATTGATTCGTGCCGCGGAGACGGCATGCAGTGTTGCGCTTGATTCATTCGCTCGTGCACCTGTACATGAAAGCCTGCCTAGGCTAATTATAAGCTTTACTCTTTCAGAGTTTGTAAAACATCGCGTAGGTATCGCTATACCTGTAGCTACAGGTATCTGGAGCGACATTGCAGAGAATGTTCAAATAAAGTCATCGCAAGCTTCCCCTTGGGAGATCTAGGTCAGAGATCTTGTCGTGTGTTTGTTTAGGCCCGATCACTCTGCCGTAAAACTTGCAAGAGTGGAAGATCACTCGTGCGTTATCGATATCCCGGTTGGAGGAGAATCCTGCTTAAGCCCGTTTGAAACGGGCACACACCTCCTCGTCCTCGTGCTGCTTATTCCAGCTCGATGCCGGTTTCGTGTATGTGCGAAGTTCGCCACCACCCGTGCACTGCAGCTGTGGCTGATGCGGCGTGCTGGAGGTGCCGGTAGCCACACCGTGATGACACACATATGCATGCATACATGTGCACACCTAAGCCTGCGGCGCAGAGCGAGGCGGTGGCGGTATGCACCGGCTCGCGGAGCGCTTACTCGCGGCATCTTTCCGGGACCTATCCACAAGTGGAGGGATGTGAACATATCCACACTCTCCGTGACATTCACTGGTGCTGATATGTCCAAGAGCATTCCATCATGGGGGTGCTAGCCTAGCGCTGCAGCACACGTCAAGCTGCAACAGTTAACATGATGCCGGAAGCCTAACGAAGCCTCGCCAGACCCGATGCCCCAGGATGATACTCAACTAGTGGCTTGTTGCCAGCTAGAGCAGTGCACAAGCACTGGCCCAGGAGGTAGACCTGCACCAGTGGTTTCATGATCTCACCAAGCATGGTGGCCTTGGTGGCCTCCTGACAGCTGGCTAGCCTGTGCCTCTGCGAAGATGCATGTAGGTTTTGCTTGACAAACTCTTGTATCTTTTGCTACAGCCTATAGCTGCGCTACGTACACAGCCAGTCCAGATGCCAGGTACTTTGAGTCTGGAGCTCTAGGTAGGGCTCCAGCTGGTCTAGACCAGCTAGCGCTCTCCTGAGTTGCAAAGGAATAGGATAATAGAATGACCACCGCCAGCAAGCACCGCCAACCACCACCAACCTGGTCCAGTGTCCCATGCCACAGAAACCAACTAGGGCATCCATGAAACTGAAACAACTGGAAATCCCCCACTCCCGAGTCTAGTCTAGATGTCTGGAGCTAGCTCATGCCACAGTGTGCACATGCCACAGTGTGTACACCACCGTGGTGTCCGATCATTGATGTCTGCACTGTCCAACTGCTGAAAGCCTTGCATGGCCCTCCCTGGTACTACTGCAGGCATGATGATATCTGGTAATAATATTTCAGCTGTGAATCTCTGTATGCATGCTATCTACATGTTTGGCAGCTTCTGGCAACACCTGCAGCTAGTAGAGCATAGGCGTCAGTGTATGAAGAAAATGAAGCTCCTGGGGGGGCCCATAGAAATGCATCACTAGAAGGCATCACAGAATGCAGGACCTGGCCCGGGGTGACAGGCATGGGCAGCGGACTGGTACGCTGGCCTGGCCTGCTCATCGTAAGTCGATTGCAATGCACATGACTTAGGGATGCTGTCCTGTACAGGACATGTCCTGTCCTGTCCTGTTTCATTGTAAGCCGATTGCAATGCACACAGCTGTGTGATTCAAAATGCACAGCTTCTTCGGAGCACAGTTGCAGGCACACAACTGCAATCACAGATCCAAATGCATCACATTCTGACTCGCCACATACAAAGATATGGCCATCACATGTATGATCTCCATAGGTGGATGTCTGACCGGCACATCCGTGCTGCACAGCAGCCGGCCATGCGGACTGTGCTGTGCCGGTAATGTTATGTTCTGTTCTGAGCGGATCCTTCGAAGGATGGCAGTGGGTTTTGAAACACAAGTCCGAAGCACTACTGCTTTTTGACTGGGGGACACTGCGGCATCATGATGCATCCCATACGGGTGAGCTGGTTGGCGGGCTGCTATATACTACTAGTATACTACAGCTGCACTACAGCTATGGCGGTATATGGACCGTATATGGACCGTATATGGTACCATACGCTGCTGCTGCTGCTGCTGCTGGTTTCGCGCCCGCCCTGCCTGCGCCAACTTGTTTGCCCTTCAAGAGCCTTGAAGGCTGTCGTGGCTGAGCCTGCAGCTCCACGCAAGGGCAGGGCAGGGCACGCCTGATCTCCGCCTCTGTGGGTAGCATAGCTGCCTGACTCAGAACTCGCCCTTCGGAAGGGAGAGCTTCCCAGTGTGCACAGCCAGATGTCTGCTGCAACACATGCAGGCACATGCATGCACTGCAGTGGCACCAGACCTGAAATGTTCAGGATGAACTACATGAGCATCGGCTTGTGGTCTGAAGGCCACACATAGCCACCTTCTGGCTGTTTGTCTGCTTGTGTCAGCATGTGATCAGTGAGGTGCAAAGGTGGGTGCATCCAGGAGTCATAAAATGTGACAGGAGAGCGATTGGATGGCATAGCAGTGGCTGTTGCTGAGGAAGGTCACGTGGCAACATGAACAGGTCAGTTCTGGTCTAGGCCAGCTGAATGTCGGACCTGACCCCGCGCTGCTCGCTGTGCGCAAAACAGCGCTGCCCGCCTTGCCGCCTGCGACCTTGCACCACCCCTCACGGCAACATACAGGGGCGGCAGCATCTGGCAGGCCCAGCGAACGAGACCGCGTGCGTGGCGATCTGGCCTGGGACACCCTGCGCCCTGCCGCAGTGAGTCACCATACGGAGCCAACACAAGGCAGTGCTGCCCGCTGTTTGGAAGGTTCGCACCCAACCCCACAAATCCAACTTGGATGGGGGAGGAGAGGGTACGTTGGCGGGCGGGCTCGCGGTAGGCATGATCTTGCCGGGGGGAGGGGGGGCGGGGGCTCTGCCTCACCAGACACAGGGCCTGCTTGTGACCGCGGCGTGTTTCCATGCTCCATGGCAATCCAATTAATCATATGACCGCTTTACCACTGGGCCCTTGCATATCGTGACGTTGTATAGCGCCAGAATGGTGTCCGGAATCGGGGTAGGTTGCGGTGATAGAAGTGGTGGCTAGGTGATACCTGGCTAGATCTATAGAGTGTGGCTACAATGTGCGTATGGCAAGGTGACTTTGCTTCAAATTACGGCGGAACACTGCATGGTGAGCAATCCCCTGCCCTCACTCCTCACCATTTCCTCAGTGACACACGAGTTGCATGAGATTCATGACAAAAGACAACGGGCAATCAGAAAATGCAGATCCTAAATTGCTGGCTACCTCATGATGCACACAGCACATGGAAGTCATGCATGGCTTGCTGGTGTAGCCCTGGCAGTACATCCATGGCCCTCAAGGAAGGCCCTACTTAGTAGTCCTGCATGACACAAGGTCAAGGTGGGCTGCAGTAAGTATCCACATGAGACACCTACTGTGGCACCATTCTGGCCAAAGCATATATCTGACAGCACACACCTCTGGTTACATGCGCAGCTACTTCTAGCTACTGCTGTGGCTGGCTGGCTGGCTGGATAGGGTCAGCCAGTGCAACTGGGTGCTCCATGGCAGCTGTGACTGCTCTGGCACTCCCAGCTGCTGATTTGGGTGACCTCTGCAGAGTACACCGCTGTGGTCCCTCAGCCATCTGTTCAATTGGAAGGATTGTGTCTTTGACCATCAGGCATGCTAGGCATGTCAGGCATGTAGTAGCATGCCACTGCACACACAGTTGCATGCATTACATAATCAAGTCTAAAGGATGCAGCATGCACATTCCCTCATGGCCCCTGCTGCTGCTGCTGCTGCTGCTGCTGCTGCTGCGTCTATTCTACAGATCATTGCCAATGGCTGGTTGAGGTTCTAGAGGTTCTAGAGATGACACCACTGCAGTGCACTGGAGGCTTCGTGAGAGGTCACCACTGGCCCAGGCCCACCAAGCCCACCACTGGAAGGTGTCAATGCTGGCTTCCATGCACAAATATTAATGTAAAGCAAACAACATCTGGATATGCACTGACGGAGTACAAACAAGCATGACTTGATGCTCTAGCTAGCCTGTTCGTGGCACTGTGCTCCCAAGTATGACAAATCAGAGGCACAGAGGCCAATTGAAAGCTAAGCTTGATCCCGATCTGCCCATGTCCCAATGGATATGGTCATCATGCATACATATCCACATTCACATATGCATGCACCAGGAAGATGAGTTGTGGAATGCATCACATTCCTCGTGCTGCAAATGTTGACCTTATATTTAAATGATTATATATACATTTAAAAACTGCCGTGACAGTGGACTAGGTATGGGTGCATTTATGCTGCCAGGTGCCAGCTGGTAAAAGTGAACACCAAGACACCCACGAACAGCTGGTAAAAGTGTCACTGGTGGTCTAGACGGCCTGGTGGTCTAGACATAGCTGTATCTGTGATTGTAACAATGCAGTGTACATGTGATGACCGATCGGGCCAGCTGGGAGGTGTTGGGTTGTTGGCCCGATCATATGGAACAATTCCGAATATTCGGGTCTAATAGCTAGGTGGCAGCCGTGGAAATGCTGCGCCACGACCCAGGACTGCAGCTTGGGAGGTGCTCATGGCATGACGTGAGGGGCTCAGATGGGGTGCTGGCACTGCTGTGCAATAGCACTAGTACTGCTGGTGGAGAGAGATGCATACTATAGTATGCATGGGGAGGCAGCAAGAGCAGCACCGAGGTCCCTGCCCCCCTCCACAATCATGATCTGCAGACACTAATTCTCTCAAGAGAACTGTGTTTCCCCAAATGTGTTTCCCAAAATTGTGTCCCCAAATTGTGTCCCCAAATGTGTTTCCCAAAATTGAATATGTCGTTTCCCTGAAAACAAAACACAGAAGTCACAGAATTCATGAATGATCAGGACACGGTCCTGAAGACCATCAGGCCAGCAGCGGTGGACAGGTGGACAGGTGCAGGGAAAAGACGCTCGGAGCTACCGGTCGTCACCTCCGATTGAGATGCTGGTGTGTGTTGGTGCATGTCACAGTGATATGCAATATCACTGGTGGGGAGAACTGTTCTGTAGAGGCACGTATGTGGCATCTGCTCCATGTTGCACAAAGTGCTGTGCATGGCGTGCTGTGCATTGCAGCAATTAATGCATTATGTAAAATATGCAGAAGCATAGGCAGCCGAAGCACAGCTGCAGGCGCCTGCACAGGCACACACAAAAGACAGGAAAGCAAGACTCAGTTTGCAGACGCTCTGGCAGGCAGCCATGATCAACCAAGTCATGAGATGTAATTTGTGTATCAGCAATTGTCAAAGGCACTGACATGCCTGTGCATGTGCATGTGGGCGTGGGAACAAGATAGATCTGTTCAGTTACATGAGATCTGAGCAGCAGAAAATTTTGGCACCACACATCGGTAGTAACCAATATATATGCTTCACAGCAGCCTGGCACTGGGCCCATAGAAATGGCCTGCGTGTTTCCCTCAACAGCCCGCATATCCTATACTATAGTACACACCCACATGCAGCAGATGCATCTGGTAACGTCAGCGCAACGCCGACACGTGGGGGTGTACCTGGTTCAACCAGAAAAAGTATGTTTAGAATCGAATCAAACAATATACCTCATCTTGCAATTATATCTCGTTGCATCATCTCCCGCAACTCGTCGTGCCCCGTCCAGCAGCATCCAGCCTCTGAGACCCCAGCCCCACACGTAGCCATGGCAAGCTGCAGGCCTCAGGTTGGCCTCAGGAGCCAGCACAGATTCTAGAATCTGGCAGAGAAGAGGCCGCAGGTATGCCGAACACGGCTTGGATGCTCCAGGCTAGTTGGAGGCGTGCTGCCTGGTCCTCCTGGACGGCGCATTCCAGCAGTGTAGGAGGACAAGGGGCCTACTTCTTGTGGACAGTCCTCTGCATGCCACATTGAGATCAGACATGAGGCCAGTTCGTTAGTCCTCTTCATCGGTTGGGATGCGCATGAGCTGATGCGCGCCCTGCGGAGGGCGCCCGACATGACAATCAATCTGGCAATCGTGATGACAACTGCTCAGCCACTGCAGCTGCTGCTAGCACAAATTTAAAGGCCCAGCAGATATCCATGCGTGTGGCAGGCAAAACCGGCAACATACGGCCACAAAACCATCACCAAACAGAGCTTGTGTAGCACAGGGACTGTATGAGTATGCATGCCACGGCCGCAAGGGACTGTGTGAGTAGGCACGCCACAAGGCCTTGGTACTGTGCTGATAGCGCAGGGGCAGGGGAGCGATAGGGGAGCGAGGGCGCACGGAGCGCGTCTTGGCGTTGGACTTGGTCTTGTTGCCAGAGAGGCCCGTCTTCTTTGTCTTGACGACGCACTTGGAGGTGTCGTAGATCTGCGCGTCGACCTTGGCCTCGATCTCAGTGCTGGCCTTGGCATTCTTGTGCTTGCCGTAGCACTTGCCGGCCACGCTGGCCTTGGCAGCGGCGAAGGCGTACGTCTGAGCGAAGATGTGGGCCTGGCAGTCCACAGAGGCGGACGCGGTGGAGATCTGGTTGCCTGCACGCCACACTCATAGTCTGAACTTGCCTGCACATGATTTTCCTGTGCCCCAGCGCTGTGTCCAGGCCCACACATGAGGCCTGTACTGTTTTTAGTACTCAAGGTCAGCCAGCTGCAGTGCGTTCGCAGGCTACCCAACCGATTCGAGATATCTAAGCAAGGCGCTTATGATCACCTGTGGCCGCTTCTCCCGTTCACTCTTTTGTGAATGCCTGTGACCGCATGTAAAGTAAAGTACAGTAAACCTGAATTCATGCATGTGATCGCACACCACAGGCAAGCAGGCCAGAGGTTGCAATTGCAGGCACGGGCCGCACCAGAGGCGCAGGCAGTGGACTCAGCCTCGGCGTAGGCCTCAGCGGCGAGCTTCACAAAGAGGCTGGCGTCGCCGAAGGACCAGGCCTCGGCGTTGGCGCAAGTGCAGTACTTGGCGAACGCCTCGGCGGAGGCGGAGGCGTGGGCCGAGGCGAAGGCCTTCTCGAACGCCTTGACGGAAGCGGATGCGTACGCGCAGCCCTCCGCCTTGCCGCCGTTCCTGGTCTTGGACACACACTTTGCCGCTGTGCTGGCGGTCGCCTGCATGCAGTGGCTATGAGCGATCTCCCACCTTGATGAAGCCGCAGCTACGTCGAGACCGTTGTTGCTGCGAATGCATTGTTTTCTAACTACAGATGTGGACATGGACGCATGGACTCCGGGCCGATCCCACCGAAAACCCATACAGCGTGTTGCAGCACGCACAGCATGCTGAAGCAGCAACACGACTGTGCTCATCAGCAGCAGGAGGCAAAGAGGGGGGGGGCTGCGCACGCGAGCCCAGGCCTTGGCGAAGCCGGTCATCTTCTGGGTGGCCTTGACAGTGCTGCCAGAGAACTTGCTGCTGCAGACGTCCTTGACCACGTTTGCGACTGCCTTGATGTAGGAGCTCTCCCAGTCGGAGTACGACTTGGCGTAGGCGCTGCTGCTGCACTTGACGGATGCCGAGACGGTCTTCTTGCCGCTGGACTTGGTGGTCTTGGTGCGGTGGCTGCTGCCCGTGGAGAGGCCGCTGCTGATGTCCTTGAAGCTGCGCTTGGTGGCCTCAGCGGGCATGCCGCCCATGGCCAGCGCCATTGTCACCACGCTCAGAATACCTCTGCACAGGCCGGAAAAGTCAGCGGTGTGGCTGGCAACTGCCAGAATACACCATGATATCATTATGTATACATATGTGTCTGCCATGGCAGATGCATTGGGGTGCCGTAACACATGCATGTGTGATCAGGTGAGCCTTGCATTCTGTGCACTGGCAGCTGACCGCTGGCATCTTCTGAGAGTAGCCTGTGGCCAGACTACAAACGCTTTTGTTAAAAATGCTGCACAATTGCAAACGACACCACAGCACACTGCATCCCAGTCTATGGCCGTCCTTACGTTCCAGGGCTTCATGTACGACCCCATGATCATGAGCACCAAGGAGAGCTCCGGCGGATCTTCTGTCAGCACGTATGCATGCAGGGCACATCGTCGAACGTTCCATCGTGACCAGCACCTTTCCGGCGCAGCATGGCCGACACGTCACGGCACGTTGCAATGGCGAGCTGCGTATCGAACTCAGCGCGAAACTAATCATAAGGGAAGATAATCTGCTGGAGGGAGGCATACCCAGAAATCATGATGTCTCAGCTGGGTGGTTCAAGTTAGGGACAGATATGATTGTCGGCTCACCGTCAACTGGTCGGTATCACCACAGTTGACAAGATCTGGTCGAGGTAGAGAAGCGTAGTGCGGTGCAGGCACTAAGTAGAATGTGAGTGGATGGTGTTTCTGGTGGCAGCGTGCTGCTTATATACTCGCCGATCGAGGCCGCATGCTGCTCCGGTGCTGGACCGGTTGGCCATGGGGCAAGCTCAGCTCTCGCAGCCCGGCCGCGCAACTGCGCCATGGCTGCCTCGTTGTCTCCACGAGAGCATGCAGTTCCGAAATCGTGACACATTGACTCAGGTGGCGCTCGCATGGCTGCATCATGGCATGCCTGGTCCTGTGCAAACTCGGCGACGCGGTTGCGGCTGCTTCGTGGAAGCACGGCGGCGGCGCGCTTTCGCTATTCACAGTGCTTTTGGCGTGTGAGGCTGTATACAGGAATCATAGAACTGCGTCATGGGGCGGAACAGGAATAGCTCAAAGTAGCGGCATTTGAAGCACATGCGAACAGGTTTTGGTCCTGCGAAATACTCCATCACCGTCTCGTGAGGCCAGCATCGAGCATAGACGTCAAGTTCTTGGTCCCGGTAATAACACGGCCACACCTAGTCTTGGGTGTTGCTATACCATCGCGGGGCGGATGCTTGCGCCGTGCGGAGCGTGCGGTGCGTCCGCGACGTTTTGACGTCCGGGACGGGAAGTTTCGAGACTGTCGGGATGAAGTAATCGTGATCGCGAGCTCTGTGCCGCGAACGCGCAAGTTTGCCGTGCTCTGCCGAAGCGTTGGGTAATTCTAAGCAACGCATTTCCTCAGCGAACTCTCAGACTATCTACATCCAGACTGATGCAATGTAGATAACGCGCGCGCGCTGAACTATGCCATAGTTTGCGTTGCTTCGATCGCATCTGCACTATCTCACGAGAGATACAGCTCGCGGGCTTTCGGGACCAGCGTACAGCATCTACCGGTTTGTCACAATCTCTCCGACATCCAGCCCTGAGCTTGGACAACAGCGAAAGCACGCCGTGGCGTGCCAGCTCTGCTCTCCTTCCAACTCGAAGAAGGTCCCGGAATGGACGCCGGTACCCTCGCTCATTCTACTGAACTTCAGTATTGAATGCGCAGACATACTCGGTTCGATCATCAGACGTCAACTCAAAGCGGTACCGGTATGGGGCAATTTGCGGAGATAACGCGCTGCCACAGCGAGTAGACCTCTGTATGCGCCAATTACTTTTCCAGATCATTTCTAGATGGTGTCCATGCGAAGTTCGTTCTTTCCCAGGCTGCCTGCACACGTCAGCGGAGGGCACGTGGCACCTGCTGCCACCTGGCATTTTGCGCAGATCCTCGAGGCATCAACCTGTCCGTATCGAAACGTGATCCAAGTTGTGGCAAGACCATGTGAGATTATTGATACTGACTGATGTCGCTGCCTCTAGTTTTTGCCTAATATTTTTTTTTTTGATGTGCCATGGTAAAGTATTTGCGTCATATGGTACTCACTTGCAGGAGTTCAATGTTCATGCATGCGTGGACTCAGTGTATGACGCAGATTACATATTGCACGTTGCTCATGTCTTCTTTCGCAAAGCCAAGGCACACCCCTGCAGGGAGACCTCCTAGAGCATCCTGATCATCTGGCTGGACAGATGTTTCAGGCGTTCGGGTCACCCGACGTCGACACTAGTACTAGCGCCCATACCCCTGTAGCGCCCACACCCCTGCAGCGCAGCAATCCACCCGCCACCCGCCACCCGCGGCGCTGCGGCGCGGCATGCATGAGACATATGTCTGTGGGTCCCACGCGTGGGGGCCGTTCTCTCTGGCAAGCACGGCTGTTGGAGAGGAAAACAGTCAAAGAGGGGGGGGGTGGGGGGAAGGGGTGATGTCGTTGCTGATGGCCAGGCCTGTCGCTGTTGCAGCAGGTCACACATGAGGTGCCCCAAATCCACGCGGGTGTCCTCACACATGTCCACAGTGGCTCAATATGAATTCCAGTCCGCTGACTGTGGACAGGTCTGCATTATGAATCCTGCTGTACAGCATGAGTCTACTGTGTTGCTGATGCTGAATGCTTGGTGCATATGCATGTGCACTCTGGAGCTCCTGCGCCTGCAGCTGCAGGCATGCAGGTCCCAGAGCCAAGCTGTACCTTTCGATGAATCAAAAGGTGCAGCTGCGAGACGATGATATGCACTGGTTCCTCTCTAGCCCGAGTCATGCTCTTGTTACAAGTGAGAGCTGGGCCCACTGCCTGGATCCATTCGGCCCAAACTCTTGGAACAGATGTGCCTCTTCTGAAGCGGGAGGCGCATCGGCCGATGCGCGGTCAACAGAGGTGGCATTTTTGGCGCTCAGGTTAAGAGAACTGCGATAGTCTAGTGATAAGACTGCTCTACCACTGGACTATCACAAGAACACGTACACATGGCCACACCAGGACATGGGACAGGTGACTGCTTTGGAGTTGCATGACTGCTTTGGAGTTGCATGGCTATGCTGCAGATCTCGATCTCTATCGTGTGTCATAGGACAGCATGCTGTCCTATGACACACGATAGAGATCGAGATCAGATCGCTATGTTTACCTGCCCTTCCAATTTGGTCCTTGCAACTTATTGTCCTTGTAACTTGTTGAACAAGTAACAAACTCTGTTGATGCCTCTCAAGCATTCGGCCAGCATACTGCATGTCAAGCTCAGGTCTGGAGCATATGCATCATCTCATGCATTTACCGGGACATCACCCGTTGGCAGCCACACATTTGAGATAAAATACTCCTGACGTTCCTAGTGTGGCCAGGGCTTGTGAGGCTGGCAAGCAGTGTTGGGTCATCGGGTCCAATCACATAGAACAAATCCGAATAACCAGGTTTATTTATTGGGTGGCAGCGCTGAAAACGCTGTAAGGCGACCCAACACTGCTGGCCAGCATGGGTTCATGGACGGGAGTTGTGATCCGATGTCAATGCCAACACCAGGGCTGGGATGGGGAATGAGCTACTGCCAACTTGAGCAGCACATGGGAACCTCCACCTTGCTTGGATGAGTTCCTGGTACCAGCATTATGAGCCTGGACAGCCCTCACACCTGCTCTCGCCCTGCTCAGATAGATAAAGTCTGGCTTGTGCACTGCACCTGGCAGGGGTCATGTTCACTGTGTTACAAGGACAAAGGCAGCAAGCCGGGCAGCACCGCGAAAGGAGCAAGCAGACGAAGCAAACACCAAGACACCCACGAACATCCCACCCATCACCGGCGCAGCAAGCGACACAGATCCGCAGACCGCCAAGCACACACCCACACACCAGCACACACACGCACAGACCCACACACCCACAAACCCAAACCCACACACGCATGTTCACTGTGGATCCCACACACATGAACCCACACACATGTTCACTGTGGATCACTGCTGCAGCATTGCATGCAATGCATGCATGCATGACACTTGACACCACGCACGTGCTCACAGGGCCAATCGGGAAGTGGCCAGTGCAGTGTATGTAACTTGTACTCTGTCTCAGAGAGCTGCAGCATCAGTAAGGCAAAGGAAGGATAGCTGTGCACAATTTAGGTGGGCAAGGCTAGCAATATCGATATTGCAGATATCTGCAAGAACCTACACCTAGGTTGCATTCCAGGCTCCTCTATCAATCACCCGGGTGGGGCCCCAACCCTCGACCCTCCTCGTGACTGGCATCATCCAGTGCACTGTGAAGCTCAGAGAGCATACAGGCTTCTGAAGTGGCGCGGGTGGCAGCATCATGGCCGTGCATGCGCTTCCATGGCAAGGTCAGTGCATGGAGCTGTGGTATACCTGACTTCTCGTTGCAGCTCCTACCTGTGCGCAGCTGTGAGCTCCAAAGATGATGGATGTGAACTTTGTGGTCCACATCATCATGATGTGCACAACCTGCAAAGGCAAGATGGCCTAGCTGCACAGCTCCTTGCCCCTGTACTTCTTTCCCTGATATCCAATACTCATGCAAACTCCTGAGCACATTCTCTAGAGGCTCATGCACACAAGTACAAGTGCATGCTATGTAGTAAGAACTCAACTGTCCAGAAAATGAAGGGCACGCATTCACAGATAACAACAGCACCCATTTAGCATGCACTGACCGCCACTGACTGAAAGTTTGCATGTGATTTGCAATGCCATGCCGTTTATGCATGCATGCTCGTCAATGGCATGCTGTCTTGGCTTTTTTAGTACCACACCGGCTGAGAACATGTCAAATGTTCGGTAGAAGATAGCAATGCCGAGATTTTTACCAGATATCATAGCATGTGGCAGGCAGCTGCCCATTGGCAGCTGGAACATTCAAATATGTCAAACAGATAAGATCCATCACAAATGCACTTGAAGCACCCTCCACTGTACGGACAATGGTTGAAATGAAATATCCCGGCTCTGTGAGATTTACAGACAGTTGCTTGTGCCAGCTGCTTCATGTCCCAGGCCACGCGTAGCCACGTCCCACGCCGCATGCATACAGACACTCCAACTATGTTGCAACCCCAGGTGGAAACTGAAGGTAGCTTGAAAGTTAAATGGAGCCAGCTTGATGGACCCCTCTGCATCTGATTCTGCATGCTCTGACTTGTGTTGATGGAGCCCACCACACAGATACCCTGTGGCTGCTGGTGGAATCCAAAAAGGTGGTGTCCAAAACAGTGATGTCGTGCTGGGTCTGGATTACTGTAGCAGAGGGGTTCCTTCCTACCAGAGGTATCATACCCTGGTACCCAAGCCACTCCCAGCATGGTGTGAGGGCATCATGCAAGCTTGTATGACAAGTAGCTTAGTGATTACTTGAAACTGTAATTATTACATACCCCATGGAGCTTGGGGTACTTACACTCTAAAGCTGGGGTGTTGGATTGTAAATGTGTATGTCACTAGCTGCACAGCAGCTGTGGTCACCTTGACTGCATATGCATTATGTGGTGCCTGCAGGACACTCCATGGACACTCGAGCTCCATCCTTGGACCTGTGAACCCAGGCCATGCCGAATGTTGGAATTACTGTAAGATCCTGGCTGCGTGGAATTACTATGAGCACCTGGATGTGTGAGGAGCCTGGGAAGGCATGTGAATCAATGTTTACATGATGGCACATGCATGCTGGGATATCAGTGCCGGGAATGGCCGCTACCCAGAGGAACCCATGCAATGCACACATACGTACACCATTCCCAGGTTGATTGACTGACCAGGCGGGACACCGCTGGCATGAATCAGCAGGTGGCATGGCTCACAGCAGACAAAGAGGACACCGATAGCCACGCAGCAGCACAGCACACACAGCATGTGGGCGTAGGTGTGGCCGCGCGCTGGGCTATACTTGTGCGGGCGTTTCAACATCACTCGGGATCAGTGCTGTGCAGTTGGCTGCTAAGCGGGCGGGGGAGGGGGGGGGGGGGGGGGGGGGGGATGCAGCCATGGCAGTGGCCTGCGCATGTGCTGCGTTCGTTACCGTGTTTTGTGGTGCTGCCTGTCTGTCCAACTTTTTGCCGGGTGACCGGGAGTGGGAGCGGCAGTGGGAATGGTAGCCGGGAGTGCTGCAGTAGCCGGGCGTGCCAGCCAGTGCTGTGACACCCCACAGCAAAACAGCCAGACACAGCGCTAGCTAGCACACCGCTAGCTGCCCACTCGCACTTCTTGTGCACACAGCATCTTCACACACTCACAAGCACACTTAAACGCACACTTAAAAGCTATCTCCTCCGTTTCAGGAGGTCGTGGGTTCGATACTGCGTGCGCTTTCGGGAATCGAAACGGCCGTACGTGACCACCTCGCTTAGCACAGGAGGAGGCCCTGTGAGTAGCGTACGGTCGTCTGAAGGGGGTTTCCAGGTGGTTTCCCCCTTCGAAATATGTGGTCCCGTTAGCTCGGAGTTGTCAATGTCCAATAGGATACGGCTCAGTAAATTTAGATTTACTTTACTTTACACTCATGTACAACAAATCCCACCACACCCGCATGCAGCAGCCGCAGTGTGGCACCGTCTCGACAGATCCCTCCAAACGCGCGGCCGCGGTGGCCAGACACCAACACACACCACTGCCTGGACACCTCCGCGCACAAATTGAGCCGGCCTCTTCAGCCCCCAGCCCCCGCGGCCGCATCCAAAGTTGTAGCTGCCACAAACGCCGATGATCCCCCCCCCCCCCCCCCCCCCCCCCCCCCCGCACACCGGGGCTGTACATGTGCCCAAGGCAGGACGTGCAGGCTACGGCGTGCCGGCTACAGGCTGATCCAGGCTGACCTAGGCTGATCCAGCACTCGGTGCTTTGCCCAATTGGCAGAGCCGCAGATCTAGAGCTGCAGAGCATCAGGAGTGCAGAGATGTTGCGTTTTCGAGGAAGAGCTGATTGGAAGCACCGCCCGAGCCTACACCAGTACCTACATCGGCGAGCCTGCCACTGCTGAGAAACGCATCCGCCGCGGGCCGAATCCATCCATACGTCACGCAACAGCAGGACCAAGGGCAGGAATCGCCCTATCGCCGGTGATGCCGATTGCCGCGCTTGCGTCGGGCAGCAGCCTCCGGCATAGAGCCACTGCGGACTTCCGCGCCGCAGCCACGCCGTCAGGCGCATGCGAGACGCACACATCGATCACCAATCGCCGGCGGACGAGCGTGTTCTAGAGATCTGGCAAACTTCTGAGTTGAACGCGATTGTTGCTCTCAATACCGAGGGAGGGCCTTTGACGGGGCACCCTGCGCCGATGCCGACCGCATGGCTGCAACAGCGTCCCAGGGGGCTGCTGAGGGCGCAAGGGCGCGCCGGCGGCGGAGGGTCTTTCGTCAGGGTGGGGGGGGGGGGGGGGGGGGGGGGGGGGGGGGGGGGGGTCCCTGACCCGTGCTACTATTAGTGCTGCTGCAAGGGCAGGCTCTAGCATCGGTGGCCCAAGGCAGGAGCTCTCGAGGGTATCCCTTGCAGCACCCGAGTATGCACCCTAAGCTTAGCTGCATGATTGGCGCGTGATTGGCGAGAATTTGCAGTGCCAGTGCATGCCAGGTGCACCGATGTGTGCCTGTATCGCCTAAGCAAATAATTGTGCAAACTGTTTTTGATTACACTGCAAGCACATATGTCACAAATCTGCAAAAGCACGCAGTGCTTCACACGCAACAGCCCATGCGCGATTGCCCATTCAGTACTACTAGTGGCAGCGCTGCTACTAGCAGCGTGTGGATTGTCAATCATAAGCATGACACTATAGCAGCAAAAATAGTTCATCAACACTAACATGACTCTGCCGGCTGCTCGCGCACCGGCGGGCGCGAAGGAAAAATCGCAGCGCAGAATCACTATAAACCAACCAGACTGCGCAACCATGGCCACATGTGCATGCGCAGTCCTCTTAGATCGATCTCCACAAAATTTGCTCCAACACAATTGCCGCAGTGCTTGTCAAGACCAATCAGATCTAGATGCTGCCTCTGCGCAGCCTATTGCCATTGCGCTCGAGGTTGGGATGCATGTGCCCTACTTCGTGCCCTTGTGAACAGACTTCTGCATGTCACCCACGTGTCAGATGATGTTGGTAATGCTCCAACAGGTAGGGCTGTGTGGCCGCTGTGAGGAGTGTGGCTCGGGATGCACAGCACAAAATCTTCCAGAAGAATGATTCTGCGCCTCATGATCAAGCAGCCGCAACTTCGAGGCGCAGGTGCAAGCAAGCACTGCACGCCTACCATGAAGCCAGAGCGGCAGTCCTAGCATACGCGATGGCGATGGATCTCGAGAAACCAACTTGAAGGTTTGGATCACTTTCTAGCCTACCCATACGCTGATCAATCGATGCGGAGCATATCTGCCTGGACCCGCAGGTGTGGGCCCGCTCCCTGGGTACGGCAGCCTACAGAGAAATGCAAGTGGTGCGAGGGGACTTACAGTGCGCGTGCTGGCCCTGGCCTGAGTCTTGGCCCCGGAACGCCCCTTCCTTTTCAACTCGACAGAGCACTTGGAGGTGTCATACACGTGTGCGTTGACCCTGGCCTCGATGTCGGCGCGTGCCTTGTCGCTCTTGTGCTTCCCGTAGCACTGACCGGCCATGCTGGCCTTGGCAGCGGCGAAGGCGTACGTCTGGGCAAAGATGTGGGCCTGGCAGTCCACAGAGGCGGAGGTGTTGGACAGGTCGATGCCTGCTCGGGCATGCTCCGAGTCCTCCGCCTCGGTGACATATCGGGGTCCAAAAAAGCCCCGTGTGCTGGCCAGGCGCCGGGCCCCGAGCACCAAGACCGCCTCTCGCTCTGCGGACGCAGTCGCGGACGACTCCTCGTTGTCGCCTGCACGCCAAGTAGCTGCCCTGAGCTACTCAGGCTGGTGGTGGTGTTACATGCTTCGGCATCGTCATTCGAGTCCAGGACACACGCTGAAGCTAATTGACGATGTCCGTGCACAGCCTGTTGGTCCGCAATGTGGACACGGCTTTGGCTGCTGTGCCTTTGACGGCCACGTGTGTGATACAGGAGACCACTAATGCTACCGCAGCCCGCATTCACAAAGTGCGGAGCCTTGCGTGCCTCTATGGGGCTGCCAATGGCCACCTGAGGCTCCTGCCATAAGAAAAGCACAAATTGACTGTGCCGGCGTTGCAGCAGCTGCGATAGGAGCTTTTCACTGCCAGCTTTGACAGCAGCCGTGTGCGACTAGTGCAGGGGCCACACCGGAGGCGCAGGCGGCGGACTTGGCCTCGGCGTAGGCCTCCGCGGCGAGCTTCTTAAAAACGTCGATGTCGCCGAAGGCCCAGGCCTCGGCGTCGGCGCAAGCGCAGTACTTGGCGAACGCCTCAGCGGAGGCGGAGGCGTGGGCTGAGGCAAAGGCCTTCTCGAACGCCTTGGCCGAAGCTGATGCGTAAGCACAGCCCTGCGCCTTGCCGCCGTTCTTGGACTTGGACACGCACTTTGCCGCGGTCTTCGCGGTCGCCTGCATATGCATGCCCTCGGACAGCCATGCTGGGTGTGTGTCCCTGGTGCAGCCATGTGAATCGCTAGCTTCAAATTTGGTCACAGCCTGGTGAAGCAGCGCATATGCACGTGCTACATACATGTACGCTCAAAAGCCAGTAGAAAAGGGGGCGGGCTGGTTGGCAGCAAGATGATGGTAGCAAGCATAAGCGCACGCGAGCCCAGGCCTTGGCAAAGCCGGTCATCTTCTGGGTGGCCTTGACGGTGCTGCCAGTGAACTTGCTGCTGCAGACGTCCTTGATCACATTTGTCACTGCACACAACATGCTGTGCAACACCCACATGTGACAGTTGTTGCTGTACACCATCCATATCACATGTATGTCTATAGAAGTGGCCACCCATCAACGCGCAGCTTCAGTGCATGCATGCATGGGCTCGGCCTCAGGCTGTGGAGCAGGCGCACCGGCCTTGACGTAGGAGCTCTCCGAGTCGGAGTACGTGTTCGCGTAGGCGCTGCTGCTGCACTTCACGGATGCCGAGACGGTCTTCGTGCCGCTGGACCTGGTCGTGCTGGTGCGGTGGATGGACTTGGTGATCTTGGTGCGGTGGCTGCTGCCCTTGGTGAGCCTGCTGCTGATGTCCTTGAAGCTGCGCTTGGTAGCCTCGGCGGGCAGGCCGCCCATGGCCAGCGCCATTGTCACCACGCTCAAAAGACCTCTGCATTTGAGATCCGGTATGTCTCAATCGATGTCGATCGATGTCCTTGACGTGACGGCAGGTCTGGCAACATATGGTGGACTGGCTGTGGCAAGTTCGGGGGGAACGGGCACGTGCTCATGCGTATGTCCCTATCTAGCTATCTAGATGTCTGCTGCAGTATAAGGCCATTGCTGATGTCCACTGGCATGTACTCGTGTATGGGCCTGCCTGGGAACAGGGAATTCAGACACTGTAGGGAAGTATGCATGGACGTCCATGCATACTTCACATCAACGGCCATGCATAGCTTGCATGAAAAACGCTAAATATCCTGGCGGTCAGCACATGCACAAACCGGCACTTCATGCGCAATGCCATATAAACATATCAAAACATGAGAGAGAGGCCTGACCGAGCCATGCACAGCGCACAGGGAGCAGTTTTGTGGCAATGCATGGGCTACGATGCCCTAGCAGGCGAGCAAATCAAGTAAATGAAAGACGTGACGAACGGCATAGTGAAATAGAGGGTGTCTCCGGTGGCCGACAGAATGCCCGCACTGTGTAAATGGTGGAGTACAGGCTCTTGCACAGCCGAGTGACCGGCCTAGTGATACAGGCACTCGAGCAACCTGTGGCACACCGCACTCAATTCCGACTGCAACAGCTATCTGCAAACTATATTTATAGACTTTACGCCGTGCTGGCGGGGGCGGCGAGGCGTGCACGCCAGCGACGCTACGTTGCAGGTACGGAGACGTGTACCGGCGAGCTCGAGTCAGGTGATGTCTTGGTGTGTCAGCTACATGTCCCCAAAGAATCAAGGCCATAACTGCTGCAGTGAACCTAGAGGTGCAGCCACAGTGTTCTCCTGTCATGGGGGGTGGGGGCTGCAGAGTCAGCCACACGACCACCACAGCAAAAAAGCTGAATAGTGCGATCACCAGTTCCACTCCGGAACTGCTCACACAGCATGCACATTTGGTTATCAAGGACGTGAACTGGGTTATCCGTATTGAATTCTGCTTTGCGGTTTCAGTGACGTGCAGTGTTTTCGAAATTTGAAAGTGCCCATTTCTGTGAAAGCTGACCGTGTGCACACCTGACTCGGTGTGTGCATATGCGCCGCGCTGCTGGCTCAAATGTGAGGAATACACACAGCACACATGATCAAGGTCACACATATGTGTAGCATACACCCTTCTCATCATGCACAAGCTGTCTCAGCTCTCAAGCTCCAAGGAGCTGTGCATGCTGCTCATTCCAGCAAGAGGACACACAAAGACAAAAGTGCCAGGACAGCACACGCAGGCGGGCAATAGCCAATGGTAAAATATCGCATGCCACCTCGAGTGTACTGTGGCAGCGAGCTGGATGCATATGTGACCTTGCAGTGGTCGGGGCTGTACCATATTGCTGGCACGTGCTCCATGAGCCACTCATGCAGCATGCTGGAGGTGAAAACTGATGCTTTGTGAGTCGCTAAACACATGAAATACTTGTATGTGCTCTGATGTGTTAAACAGCTGCAGCTGTGGTTAACTGGAGCCCGATAGCATTGTCAGCTCAGGCCTTCAGCAACGAGACCTGTGTGCAATCCTTTCAGCACTTCCGACCCGGAGAGCACGATTGCGAGCGACCATGTAGTAAATACGGGAATTAAATTTGGATGTAGCTGCGGACTGGGCCGATCGTGCGGCCATCCAGACACTGCTCCCTGATGAAGCGCTTGCATGCCACGGACAGCACCGGGTCGCGCTTGCAGGCCCTTGCGAACTCGGGCAGACCGCACTAGCCAGAGACGATCCACGAGAAGCAACAGAAGCATTCATGTTGCAACTACGCGCATGATCACACACATGTGAAGAATCATCAACTATTGCGAGCAGGTCATGTGCGACAGGCGCAACGGATACAGTGATAGCCTGCGCGACATCATCCCAGCGTGCATAGAACATACAACTGCTGCTCTCTCGTCATTAACATATCCGTCAATCGCTGTCTAGTACGCCAATGCCGGACAGGGAGCCGAAACTATGTACGAATGTGGCTGAGGTGACACGCCTCCAACAGGCGCGGGCGCGGGGTTGGCCGTGCGGCCGGGTTTGCGCCGGGTGCGGCGCCACCTGATCACCGAATTGTGCAATGCACAGCATCCCTGATGTGCCTGAAGAGGCGGCGGCTGCAACGGACGCTTAATACGGAATTTAGAAAATGAGAATACGGTCAGCACATGCACAAACCGGCACTTCATGCGCAATGCCATATAAACATATCAAAACATGAGAGAGAGGCCTGACCGAGCCATGCACAGCGCACAGGGAGCAGTTTTGTGGCAATGCATGGGCTACGATGCCCTAGCAGGCGAGCAAATCAAGTAAATGAAAGACGTGACGAACGGCATAGTGAAATAGAGGGTGTCTCCGGTGGCCGACAGAATGCCCGCACTGTGTAAATGGTGGAGTACAGGCTCTTGCACAGCCGAGTGACCGGCCTAGTGATACAGGCACTCGAGCAACCTGTGGCACACCGCACTCAATTCCGACTGCAACAGCTATCTGCAAACTATATTTATAGACTTTACGCCGTGCTGGCGGGGGCGGCGAGGCGTGCACGCCAGCGACGCTACGTTGCAGGTACGGAGACGTGTACCGGCGAGCTCGAGTCAGGTGATGTCTTGGTGTGTCAGCTACATGTCCCCAAAGAATCAAGGCCATAACTGCTGCAGTGAACCTAGAGGTGCAGCCACAGTGTTCTCCTGTCATGGGGGGTGGGGGCTGCAGAGTCAGCCACACGACCACCACAGCAAAAAAGCTGAATAGTGCGATCACCAGTTCCACTCCGGAACTGCTCACACAGCATGCACATTTGGTTATCAAGGACGTGAACTGGGTTATCCGTATTGAATTCTGCTTTGCGGTTTCAGTGACGTGCAGTGTTTTCGAAATTTGAAAGTGCCCATTTCTGTGAAAGCTGACCGTGTGCACACCTGACTCGGTGTGTGCATATGCGCCGCGCTGCTGGCTCAAATGTGAGGAATACACACAGCACACATGATCAAGGTCACACATATGTGTAGCATACACCCTTCTCATCATGCACAAGCTGTCTCAGCTCTCAAGCTCCAAGGAGCTGTGCATGCTGCTCATTCCAGCAAGAGGACACACAAAGACAAAAGTGCCAGGACAGCACACGCAGGCGGGCAATAGCCAATGGTAAAATATCGCATGCCACCTCGAGTGTACTGTGGCAGCGAGCTGGATGCATATGTGACCTTGCAGTGGTCGGGGCTGTACCATATTGCTGGCACGTGCTCCATGAGCCACTCATGCAGCATGCTGGAGGTGAAAACTGATGCTTTGTGAGTCGCTAAACACATGAAATACTTGTATGTGCTCTGATGTGTTAAACAGCTGCAGCTGTGGTTAACTGGAGCCCGATAGCATTGTCAGCTCAGGCCTTCAGCAACGAGACCTGTGTGCAATCCTTTCAGCACTTCCGACCCGGAGAGCACGATTGCGAGCGACCATGTAGTAAATACGGGAATTAAATTTGGATGTAGCTGCGGACTGGGCCGATCGTGCGGCCATCCAGACACTGCTCCCTGATGAAGCGCTTGCATGCCACGGACAGCACCGGGTCGCGCTTGCAGGCCCTTGCGAACTCGGGCAGACCGCACTAGCCAGAGACGATCCACGAGAAGCAACAGAAGCATTCATGTTGCAACTACGCGCATGATCACACACATGTGAAGAATCATCAACTATTGCGAGCAGGTCATGTGCGACAGGCGCAACGGATACAGTGATAGCCTGCGCGACATCATCCCAGCGTGCATAGAACATACAACTGCTGCTCTCTCGTCATTAACATATCCGTCAATCGCTGTCTAGTACGCCAATGCCGGACAGGGAGCCGAAACTATGTACGAATGTGGCTGAGGTGACACGCCTCCAACAGGCGCGGGCGCGGGGTTGGCCGTGCGGCCGGGTTTGCGCCGGGTGCGGCGCCACCTGATCACCGAATTGTGCAATGCACAGCATCCCTGATGTGCCTGAAGAGGCGGCGGCTGCAACGGACGCTTAATACGGAATTTAGAAAATGAGAATACGGTCAGCACATGCACAAACCGGCACTTCATGCGCAATGCCATATAAACATATCAAAACATGAGAGAGAGGCCTGACCGAGCCATGCACAGCGCACAGGGAGCAGTTTTGTGGCAATGCATGGGCTACGATGCCCTAGCAGGCGAGCAAATCAAGTAAATGAAAGACGTGACGAACGGCATAGTGAAATAGAGGGTGTCTCCGGTGGCCGACAGAATGCCCGCACTGTGTAAATGGTGGAGTACAGGCTCTTGCACAGCCGAGTGACCGGCCTAGTGATACAGGCACTCGAGCAACCTGTGGCACACCGCACTCAATTCCGACTGCAACAGCTATCTGCAAACTATATTTATAGACTTTACGCCGTGCTGGCGGGGGCGGCGAGGCGTGCACGCCAGCGACGCTACGTTGCAGGTACGGAGACGTGTACCGGCGAGCTCGAGTCAGGTGATGTCTTGGTGTGTCAGCTACATGTCCCCAAAGAATCAAGGCCATAACTGCTGCAGTGAACCTAGAGGTGCAGCCACAGTGTTCTCCTGTCATGGGGGGTGGGGGCTGCAGAGTCAGCCACACGACCACCACAGCAAAAAAGCTGAATAGTGCGATCACCAGTTCCACTCCGGAACTGCTCACACAGCATGCACATTTGGTTATCAAGGACGTGAACTGGGTTATCCGTATTGAATTCTGCTTTGCGGTTTCAGTGACGTGCAGTGTTTTCGAAATTTGAAAGTGCCCATTTCTGTGAAAGCTGACCGTGTGCACACCTGACTCGGTGTGTGCATATGCGCCGCGCTGCTGGCTCAAATGTGAGGAATACACACAGCACACATGATCAAGGTCACACATATGTGTAGCATACACCCTTCTCATCATGCACAAGCTGTCTCAGCTCTCAAGCTCCAAGGAGCTGTGCATGCTGCTCATTCCAGCAAGAGGACACACAAAGACAAAAGTGCCAGGACAGCACACGCAGGCGGGCAATAGCCAATGGTAAAATATCGCATGCCACCTCGAGTGTACTGTGGCAGCGAGCTGGATGCATATGTGACCTTGCAGTGGTCGGGGCTGTACCATATTGCTGGCACGTGCTCCATGAGCCACTCATGCAGCATGCTGGAGGTGAAAACTGATGCTTTGTGAGTCGCTAAACACATGAAATACTTGTATGTGCTCTGATGTGTTAAACAGCTGCAGCTGTGGTTAACTGGAGCCCGATAGCATTGTCAGCTCAGGCCTTCAGCAACGAGACCTGTGTGCAATCCTTTCAGCACTTCCGACCCGGAGAGCACGATTGCGAGCGACCATGTAGTAAATACGGGAATTAAATTTGGATGTAGCTGCGGACTGGGCCGATCGTGCGGCCATCCAGACACTGCTCCCTGATGAAGCGCTTGCATGCCACGGACAGCACCGGGTCGCGCTTGCAGGCCCTTGCGAACTCGGGCAGACCGCACTAGCCAGAGACGATCCACGAGAAGCAACAGAAGCATTCATGTTGCAACTACGCGCATGATCACACACATGTGAAGAATCATCAACTATTGCGAGCAGGTCATGTGCGACAGGCGCAACGGATACAGTGATAGCCTGCGCGACATCATCCCAGCGTGCATAGAACATACAACTGCTGCTCTCTCGTCATTAACATATCCGTCAATCGCTGTCTAGTACGCCAATGCCGGACAGGGAGCCGAAACTATGTACGAATGTGGCTGAGGTGACACGCCTCCAACAGGCGCGGGCGCGGGGTTGGCCGTGCGGCCGGGTTTGCGCCGGGTGCGGCGCCACCTGATCACCGAATTGTGCAATGCACAGCATCCCTGATGTGCCTGAAGAGGCGGCGGCTGCAACGGACGCTTAATACGGAATTTAGAAAATGAGAATACGGTCAGCACATGCACAAACCGGCACTTCATGCGCAATGCCATATAAACATATCAAAACATGAGAGAGAGGCCTGACCGAGCCATGCACAGCGCACAGGGAGCAGTTTTGTGGCAATGCATGGGCTACGATGCCCTAGCAGGCGAGCAAATCAAGTAAATGAAAGACGTGACGAACGGCATAGTGAAATAGAGGGTGTCTCCGGTGGCCGACAGAATGCCCGCACTGTGTAAATGGTGGAGTACAGGCTCTTGCACAGCCGAGTGACCGGCCTAGTGATACAGGCACTCGAGCAACCTGTGGCACACCGCACTCAATTCCGACTGCAACAGCTATCTGCAAACTATATTTATAGACTTTACGCCGTGCTGGCGGGGGCGGCGAGGCGTGCACGCCAGCGACGCTACGTTGCAGGTACGGAGACGTGTACCGGCGAGCTCGAGTCAGGTGATGTCTTGGTGTGTCAGCTACATGTCCCCAAAGAATCAAGGCCATAACTGCTGCAGTGAACCTAGAGGTGCAGCCACAGTGTTCTCCTGTCATGGGGGGTGGGGGCTGCAGAGTCAGCCACACGACCACCACAGCAAAAAAGCTGAATAGTGCGATCACCAGTTCCACTCCGGAACTGCTCACACAGCATGCACATTTGGTTATCAAGGACGTGAACTGGGTTATCCGTATTGAATTCTGCTTTGCGGTTTCAGTGACGTGCAGTGTTTTCGAAATTTGAAAGTGCCCATTTCTGTGAAAGCTGACCGTGTGCACACCTGACTCGGTGTGTGCATATGCGCCGCGCTGCTGGCTCAAATGTGAGGAATACACACAGCACACATGATCAAGGTCACACATATGTGTAGCATACACCCTTCTCATCATGCACAAGCTGTCTCAGCTCTCAAGCTCCAAGGAGCTGTGCATGCTGCTCATTCCAGCAAGAGGACACACAAAGACAAAAGTGCCAGGACAGCACACGCAGGCGGGCAATAGCCAATGGTAAAATATCGCATGCCACCTCGAGTGTACTGTGGCAGCGAGCTGGATGCATATGTGACCTTGCAGTGGTCGGGGCTGTACCATATTGCTGGCACGTGCTCCATGAGCCACTCATGCAGCATGCTGGAGGTGAAAACTGATGCTTTGTGAGTCGCTAAACACATGAAATACTTGTATGTGCTCTGATGTGTTAAACAGCTGCAGCTGTGGTTAACTGGAGCCCGATAGCATTGTCAGCTCAGGCCTTCAGCAACGAGACCTGTGTGCAATCCTTTCAGCACTTCCGACCCGGAGAGCACGATTGCGAGCGACCATGTAGTAAATACGGGAATTAAATTTGGATGTAGCTGCGGACTGGGCCGATCGTGCGGCCATCCAGACACTGCTCCCTGATGAAGCGCTTGCATGCCACGGACAGCACCGGGTCGCGCTTGCAGGCCCTTGCGAACTCGGGCAGACCGCACTAGCCAGAGACGATCCACGAGAAGCAACAGAAGCATTCATGTTGCAACTACGCGCATGATCACACACATGTGAAGAATCATCAACTATTGCGAGCAGGTCATGTGCGACAGGCGCAACGGATACAGTGATAGCCTGCGCGACATCATCCCAGCGTGCATAGAACATACAACTGCTGCTCTCTCGTCATTAACATATCCGTCAATCGCTGTCTAGTACGCCAATGCCGGACAGGGAGCCGAAACTATGTACGAATGTGGCTGAGGTGACACGCCTCCAACAGGCGCGGGCGCGGGGTTGGCCGTGCGGCCGGGTTTGCGCCGGGTGCGGCGCCACCTGATCACCGAATTGTGCAATGCACAGCATCCCTGATGTGCCTGAAGAGGCGGCGGCTGCAACGGACGCTTAATACGGAATTTAGAAAATGAGAATACGGTCAGCACATGCACAAACCGGCACTTCATGCGCAATGCCATATAAACATATCAAAACATGAGAGAGAGGCCTGACCGAGCCATGCACAGCGCACAGGGAGCAGTTTTGTGGCAATGCATGGGCTACGATGCCCTAGCAGGCGAGCAAATCAAGTAAATGAAAGACGTGACGAACGGCATAGTGAAATAGAGGGTGTCTCCGGTGGCCGACAGAATGCCCGCACTGCTGTAAATGGTGGAGTACAGGCTCTTGCACAGCCGAGTGACCGGCCTAGTGATACAGGCACTCGAGCAACCTGTGGCACACCGCACTCAATTCCGACTGCAACAGCTATCTGCAAACTATATTTATAGACTTTACGCCGTGCTGGCGGGGGCGGCGAGGCGTGCACGCCAGCGACGCTACGTTGCAGGTACGGAGACGTGTACCGGCGAGCTCGAGTCAGGTGATGTCTTGGTGTGTCAGCTACATGTCCCCAAAGAATCAAGGCCATAACTGCTGCAGTGAACCTAGAGGTGCAGCCACAGTGTTCTCCTGTCATGGGGGGTGGGGGCTGCAGAGTCAGCCACACGACCACCACAGCAAAAAAGCTGAATAGTGCGATCACCAGTTCCACTCCGGAACTGCTCACACAGCATGCACATTTGGTTATCAAGGACGTGAACTGGGTTATCCGTATTGAATTCTGCTTTGCGGTTTCAGTGACGTGCAGTGTTTTCGAAATTTGAAAGTGCCCATTTCTGTGAAAGCTGACCGTGTGCACACCTGACTCGGTGTGTGCATATGCGCCGCGCTGCTGGCTCAAATGTGAGGAATACACACAGCACACATGATCAAGGTCACACATATGTGTAGCATACACCCTTCTCATCATGCACAAGCTGTCTCAGCTCTCAAGCTCCAAGGAGCTGTGCATGCTGCTCATTCCAGCAAGAGGACACACAAAGACAAAAGTGCCAGGACAGCACACGCAGGCGGGCAATAGCCAATGGTAAAATATCGCATGCCACCTCGAGTGTACTGTGGCAGCGAGCTGGATGCATATGTGACCTTGCAGTGGTCGGGGCTGTACCATATTGCTGGCACGTGCTCCATGAGCCACTCATGCAGCATGCTGGAGGTGAAAACTGATGCTTTGTGAGTCGCTAAACACATGAAATACTTGTATGTGCTCTGATGTGTTAAACAGCTGCAGCTGTGGTTAACTGGAGCCCGATAGCATTGTCAGCTCAGGCCTTCAGCAACGAGACCTGTGTGCAATCCTTTCAGCACTTCCGACCCGGAGAGCACGATTGCGAGCGACCATGTAGTAAATACGGGAATTAAATTTGGATGTAGCTGCGGACTGGGCCGATCGTGCGGCCATCCAGACACTGCTCCCTGATGAAGCGCTTGCATGCCACGGACAGCACCGGGTCGCGCTTGCAGGCCCTTGCGAACTCGGGCAGACCGCACTAGCCAGAGACGATCCACGAGAAGCAACAGAAGCATTCATGTTGCAACTACGCGCATGATCACACACATGTGAAGAATCATCAACTATTGCGAGCAGGTCATGTGCGACAGGCGCAACGGATACAGTGATAGCCTGCGCGACATCATCCCAGCGTGCATAGAACATACAACTGCTGCTCTCTCGTCATTAACATATCCGTCAATCGCTGTCTAGTACGCCAATGCCGGACAGGGAGCCGAAACTATGTACGAATGTGGCTGAGGTGACACGCCTCCAACAGGCGCGGGCGCGGGGTTGGCCGTGCGGCCGGGTTTGCGCCGGGTGCGGCGCCACCTGATCACCGAATTGTGCAATGCACAGCATCCCTGATGTGCCTGAAGAGGCGGCGGCTGCAACGGACGCTTAATACGGAATTTAGAAAATGAGAATACGGTCAGCACATGCACAAACCGGCACTTCATGCGCAATGCCATATAAACATATCAAAACATGAGAGAGAGGCCTGACCGAGCCATGCACAGCGCACTAGGGAGCAGTTTTGTGGCAATGCATGGGCTACGATGCCCTAGCAGGCGAGCAAATCAAGTAAATGAAAGACGTGACGAACGGCATAGTGAAATAGAGGGTGTCTCCGGTGGCCGACAGAATGCCCGCACTGTGTAAATGGTGGAGTACAGGCTCTTGCACAGCCGAGTGACCGGCCTAGTGATACAGGCACTCGAGCAACCTGTGGCACACCGCACTCAATTCCGACTGCAACAGCTATCTGCAAACTATATTTATAGACTTTACGCCGTGCTGGCGGGGGCGGCGAGGCGTGCACGCCAGCGACGCTACGTTGCAGGTACGGAGACGTGTACCGGCGAGCTCGAGTCAGGTGATGTCTTGGTGTGTCAGCTACATGTCCCCAAAGAATCAAGGCCATAACTGCTGCAGTGAACCTAGAGGTGCAGCCACAGTGTTCTCCTGTCATGGGGGGTGGGGGCTGCAGAGTCAGCCACACGACCACCACAGCAAAAAAGCTGAATAGTGCGATCACCAGTTCCACTCCGGAACTGCTCACACAGCATGCACATTTGGTTATCAAGGACGTGAACTGGGTTATCCGTATTGAATTCTGCTTAGCGGTTTCAGTGACGTGCAGTGTTTTCGAAATTTGAAAGTGCCCATTTCTGTGAAAGCTGACCGTGTGCACACCTGACTCGGTGTGTGCATATGCGCCGCGCTGCTGGCTCAAATGTGAGGAATACACACAGCACACATGATCAAGGTCACACATATGTGTAGCATACACCCTTCTCATCATGCACAAGCTGTCTCAGCTCTCAAGCTCCAAGGAGCTGTGCATGCTGCTCATTCCAGCAAGAGGACACACAAAGACAAAAGTGTCAGGACAGCACACGCAGGCGGGCAATAGCCAATGGTAAAATATCGCATGCCACCTCGAGTGTACTGTGGCAGCGAGCTGGCTGCATATGTGACCTTGCAGTGGTCGGGGCTGTACCATATTGCTGGCACGTGCTCCATGAGCCACTCATGCAGCATGCTGGAGGTGAAAACTGATGCTTTGTGAGTCGCTAAACACATGAAATACTTGTATGTGCTCTGATGTGTTAAACAGCTGCAGCTGTGGTTAACTGGAGCCCGATAGCATTGTCAGCTCAGGCCTTCAGCAACGAGACCTGTGTGCAATCCTTTCAGCACTTCCGACCCGGAGAGCACGATTGCGAGCGACCATGTAGTAAATACGGGAATTAAATTTGGATGTAGCTGCGGACTGGGCCGATCGTGCGGCCATCCAGACACTGCTCCCTGATGAAGCGCTTGCATGCCACGGACAGCACCGGGTCGCGCTTGCAGGCCCTTGCGAACTCGGGCAGACCGCACTAGCCAGAGACGATCCACGAGAAGCAACAGAAGCATTCATGTTGCAACTACGCGCATGATCACACACATGTGAAGAATCATCAACTATTGCGAGCAGGTCATGTGCGACAGGCGCAACGGATACAGTGATAGCCTGCGCGACATCATCCCAGCGTGCATAGAACATACAACTGCTGCTCTCTCGTCATTAACATATCCGTCAATCGCTGTCTAGTACGCCAATGCCGGACAGGGAGCCGAAACTATGTACGAATGTGGCTGAGGTGACACGCCTCCAACAGGCGCGGGCGCGGGGTTGGCCGTGCGGCCGGGTTTGCGCCGGGTGCGGCGCCACCTGATCACCGAATTGTGCAATGCACAGCATCCCTGATGTGCCTGAAGAGGCGGCGGCTGCAACGGACGCTTAATACGGAATTTAGAAAATGAGAATACGGTCAGCACATGCACAAACCGGCACTTCATGCGCAATGCCATATAAACATATCAAAACATGAGAGAGAGGCCTGACCGAGCCATGCACAGCGCACAGGGAGCAGTTTTGTGGCAATGCATGGGCTACGATGCCCTAGCAGGCGAGCAAATCAAGTAAATGAAAGACGTGACGAACGGCATAGTGAAATAGAGGGTGTCTCCGGTGGCCGACAGAATGCCCGCACTGTGTAAATGGTGGAGTACAGGCTCTTGCACAGCCGAGTGACCGGCCTAGTGATACAGGCACTCGAGCAACCTGTGGCACACCGCACTCAATTCCGACTGCAACAGCTATCTGCAAACTATATTTATAGACTTTACGCCGTGCTGGCGGGGGCGGCGAGGCGTGCACGCCAGCGACGCTACGTTGCAGGTACGGAGACGTGTACCGGCGAGCTCGAGTCAGGTGATGTCTTGGTGTGTCAGCTACATGTCCCCAAAGAATCAAGGCCATAACTGCTGCAGTGAACCTAGAGGTGCAGCCACAGTGTTCTCCTGTCATGGGGGGTGGGGGCTGCAGAGTCAGCCACACGACCACCACAGCAAAAAAGCTGAATAGTGCGATCACCAGTTCCACTCCGGAACTGCTCACACAGCATGCACATTTGGTTATCAAGGACGTGAACTGGGTTATCCGTATTGAATTCTGCTTTGCGGTTTCAGTGACGTGCAGTGTTTTCGAAATTTGAAAGTGCCCATTTCTGTGAAAGCTGACCGCTGGTAGGCTTGTATGCATGCATGCTGCAAGTACATTGCCATTTGGCACTTGCCGAACTCAGCCAGGCCACCAAGCATTTATGTTGAGGATGCTTCGCGTGCCTGCTGTAGGCCGTACACACATACCACTGGTAGATGCAGCTGCCACTTGCTGGGGCTCAGTAGGACACGGAGGCGCTGCACAGCATGAGCGCTGCGCTGAACGCAGCGCTGAGCGCTGCACTAGTATACATATACTAGCTATATATATGGCCTATTAATATATCAATTGACTCCGAGTCATGCTTACAGACAGCAACGTTAACGCAACGGCGCGACGTTCACCATCCCCCAAACCTCGACGATGTAATGGTTTCAAGTCCTATATAGACACCTTAATGTCCACCTGGGGGCGGGGGGGGGGGGGGGGGCTCCCACAAACCAGCTGACCCAGAGCATTGCAAAACAAGCTCATGTCCTTGTGACATCCAGCTTCTGTTTGCTAGCTTGTAAGCAGCTGTTACGGGAGATCTAGAGGGTGTTGGGGTTGACAGCATTTTCTTTCGCTCAGACCCGCTCTCTGTGGCGCTCTTCTGTGTCGACGATGATCATGCCATCCGACTCAGTGACGTCCACGTTTCATACGGCAAGATCGCGAGCGGCATGCCTTCTGACACCGATCGCATGCATGCATGGACACTGGCCCCTTGGAACCGGTGTCGTGGACGCAGCAAGCCTGCATCTGTGGCTGCACCCCGTGGCGTCGAACCGCCCCCGCCGTGCCAGGTCCAGACCGGCGTCGTACGCGTTCACACATTGGCGGCATCCGTTTCACCAACAGAGTTTTATGCATCCAATCGCGCACCCCAAGACCATCTTGATATGGTAGCGCTGCGTCTCCTCAGAAGATGTGTCAGCTCGACTCGGAGATGTGACGAGACCACCCGGATGCTTGTACCTCGATGCAGAGGCAGCGATCTACACGACGAATGCTTTGCCCTGTGGAAGGCTTGCAGACCGCAAGGTAGCAAAAATGGTGCTGGTATCATATAAATTTGTGGGGTGGCAACCGGTTGTTTATATGCTCGTTAGCAAGGGCCCCGGGCAGAAGGCGCAGACGGCGCGTGTACGGCATGGTGAAATGGAAGCCTCGCAGCCGGAATTGGGCGTCATTGCAGCGAAGGCTGCGCTCGGCCGCGAAGTGTCGGGGCGTGCGCCAGCAAAGTTGCGTCGAGAGGCGGCGTCGGTCTTGACTCATGATGCGCATGCAACATATTAATTACATGATGCGCATGCAACATATGATGATTAAACCGAAGGCCGGCCGGCATGCCGCGGCAAGGACGCAACCTGGCTTGCCCGCAACTAATATTGCGTCGAGCTAGCTGAGAAAATTTGAGGTATCACTACAAGAAACCTGACTGGTCCAGACTCACAGAAGGGGCACATTGTGAGGCGCACTTGGGGCAGTTGGATGAGTCCGAGTTTAGCACTGGGGGCACATTTGCCTGAACTCTGGGGCTGACACTGGCAAGGGGCTGAAGCCCGCTGCGGCTTTGAGTGGCGTTATTCTGTACAGAATCGAGATCCATTCAATACATCAAGTAAATGAAACGTAACAGGTCCGTATGTGGTGGCAAGCGGCGACTCTGGCGTGCAGCGATCGCTTCGGATCAAACAGAGCCTAGCTCCGTGGGGCAATAACTATGGTTGGCCGGTCTACGCGCAATGCTTATGAATGCATCAAAGATGCGGAAGCAGTGGGCGATGTAGGTAGTTGCGTAAGTATATGCATCGCTGTGTGGTGTACGGGATTTCGGAGCTGGACGGCTGGATGCCTGCTTGGAAGTCGCAGATGTGGGTGGTGTTCGTGGTGGCGGGAGCGAGCTGGAAGTCTTTCACCTATGCCGCAAATCGTGGCAAACTTGTCAATTAAACATTGGTGTAATTTGAGTTACTTGTGACTGTAAGAGGGTGCTTCAGGGCATAGAAGTAGGCAGAAAGGAGGTTGTGGCACGTCACCATGATTCTGCTCCTATGTGAGCACAGATGTGACCCTTACCACCAGGGGGCTGAAAGTGCCCTTGGCCCAATGGCAGTTTCACAGGTATCAGGGCCAATTATTAGGAGCTGGTGGCGGAATCTGCCACTAATGCAATTAGGGTCACATTCCTCTGCACTGCTAGGAGGTGATCATGCAGGTGCTTCCAGAGCTCGAAAACAGGTAGCATGCAGCCGTACAGTACTGATAAGCAACCTACTGTTCTCATATGGCTGGTGAAGGTTACAATCTGTAGATTGGAGGCAGCTAATACCCGTCCCTCGTTCATATGACACCTGGTCGCTGCACACGCCACTACAGGTTGAGAGGGGGTTGTACTATCACAATAACACATGAAACAGCAAGCAACACAACACATCCAAAACAAGATCTTCAGATACCCTGCAGCCTCTCTCTGGAGCTGTGGTCTTGTTCTGCACCTCTGCATCTAGCCTCAAGACTTCTTCGAGCACTGCCGCCGAGACGTCCTCTTCTTCTGCATGCATGAAAAGCTGAATCAGAACTCATTGCTGCTGGCATGTAGTTGTGTGCACCAGAGCTGGACCGTCGTGGCAGGAAGATGTGGCCAGGGAAGGATACACCAACAAATGCCATAATTGCGATGGAAACCAGAAATGCGACATAGAGAGTGCCGCACGGCTACCAGCAGTTCCTAGTGACAGTGAGCAAACCTGGATATGGCTAAAACTGCAAAGTCAATGCGAGCAAGCATGCTCATTGCGCTCCCCAACTGCCTTATGCTGCAAGGCAGGGATCCGGAGTGGGGACATGCAAAGTTTGGTCACACACACCTTGGCACATGGCAAGCTTAGCTGTGGGTCTGTGTTGCACTGTTCTGTATTGGATTCTATGTCAGCACCTGCACATCGAAGCATGTCATCTTGGGTACACTGGTGGCAAACATGGCGCCACATGCACTAGGCTGCTGCTAGCTACAGGTACTACTATAGGGCAAGCTGGGCACACACATTGCAGTGGCCGTACCCATGGCAGCTCGTGTCGTCGGGCTCCGCCACCTCTGAGGTTTGGGTGCTGCAGGTTTGGTCTTCCTGGTTCGTGCGGACGCTGCACGCTTCAAAGCAGAGGTCTTTGCACCTGTCGTTGGGGTTGCCACTGGCGCAAGCTGCGCAGCTGGGTCAACGTTCTCAGCATTGCTGGACAATTCACCAAACTGCGTCTGCAGTCACTGTGTATTTGACATCGCTGAATAACCAACTGCTGTTGCAACTGGAGGCTGAAGTCACGCAATTCATGACGTCGACTGATCAGTCAGCTCTCACATGTCATCAGCATGCAGGCAGATTATTCTAGGTCAATCTGAGTATGCGGAACCCACCTTTGCAGTTGCTGCTGCTGTTGAAGCTGCTGCCGGCTTTGGCTTCCAGCGGCCCGCACCAGCCAGTCTCCGAAGCTGAGCCGGGTTATTCATCCTAGCCAAGGGTTGGTGACCGGCTACAGCGGTAGCTTCCCTTGCAGTTCCGCTGGTGGAATTAGTGGCAATCGCAGTGGTCACTGGACCAGAGGAGTGCATGGGCACCGAGCCCCTACTAGATAAGATATCAACGCTCGGCTCAGTGATCAATTGATCTTGCAAGAGGCTGGGCGCTTCTGCGGGCGCATTGACATCCATAGCATTGGTGCCGGAATTGAGAGCGGCTGGTACAGGCCTAGCTGTAGGCATGGCCACACCTGTGGCACTTGACATGATGGGAGGAGCAGCCGTCGTACTGATTTGAGCAAGCACAGTCCAAGGGTCCGACCCTGGAGGTGCTGCAAGAAGCAACCTGGCCATCTCTGCTGGAGTCATCTGGTTTGGTTGCTTCTCAGTCATGGGTGGTTGTGGGGCAAGCATACTAGCCACACCTGTACCGGGGACCGGCGGCAAGGCCATAGGTGCCGACGCCGTGCCCCTCGGAGGATGATATTCATCAGTGGAAGCCATACCTGAGCCACTGCTATGCCCTGTTGCTCGGTTCCGACAGGTCGAATGTGTCAGAGGTAGACCTGCTTCGGCTGCCATTGTCGGTAGCATCGTGCGGACATCAAAGTTCAAGACCCCTACACCTGATGTATCTGGGTCAACGATGGGAGGATATTTGTCCGCAATGTCAATGGCACCTCGATAGACATGCATTGCATTCTCGCTGTTGCGAGTTTCTCCGGGCTGTTGCTGAAGTAAAGCGTCAACGCCGTCCTCCATGTCGCTGTCACTGTGCCCTGGGAAGCTCAAGTCTGTCTGAAAGTTGCCATGTACATGTCTTGCAATGTCGGTGTCATGCGCATCTGCCAATGTGCCCGGCAGAGGCTCCATGAATTCGGCTACGCTGACATGCAAAGGCTCCTCGGTGACATCATCAAGATGTCTCAGTCGTGCGTGTGGCTCTGCTAGCAGAGCTGATGGTTCGGCCTGCACAGTGCTGGGCTGACGACCACCGTGCTGTGCACCTGCTCATGCAAGTGGTGTCCATGGATCCCTTTGCAGGGTCATGTGAAAAAGTACTTCGTGCATAGTTGGTCAACCATGGGTGAATCATACCTGCTCTTGAAATCTTGGTGCTGCAGCTTCATCGATGCCAAGCCACATGCTGAAGCAGTTGTCGAAGTACTTTTTCACATGACCCTGCAAAGGGACCCACTGTACGGTGGATGATTGTTGTGGTGCATTGTCAGCGTCCAGATCTGAAGCTTCATCTTCTCTAGCCTGCTCCTCATCCGCCTCTTCAATTGCATCAGCATGCTCTTCGTTTTCATTGAACTCTTCTCCATCTTCCTCCTCGTCTGCATTTTCATCTGCATCTGCATCATCTTCCTCATCACCATGCATCTCCAAGACAATCCTCCGCTCCTTATCATTGTTGCAGCACAACAGTCTCATGGTTAGTATTGAGACATCGCAGATCCGTTCGAGCGGTGTCACAGACCACAAGCGGTCCGTCCATACGCTCATGGTGTAAGGCACACTACCATTGAATAACATATGCGTGTCTGGCCGTGTGGTCCATGCCCTGATCGGTGCCGTGGTGAGCGTCCAGTCACACACGTGCCTTCTCGATACGCTGGGCTGCATTTGAATCATGCGGGGGGCTACTGATGGCATCGATTCTACACACTGCCAGTCCGCAAATTGCTGGTGGCCTTGCTCCCTCATGATTGCCGCCCTCTCGTCTATCCATTCCTCTGTGAGCTCTATCATTGCCTGCATGTCAGGCCCGACCCCGTGACTAGGCATACAGTTCTGCATACTATAGCTACGTACAGTTCTGCATACTACAAATTGGCATGCACATGGGCTCCATGCCCAAAACTATGCGTCATGAGTGCACTGCTAGTTGGCTGCTGTGGTTTGCTGTCATCATCTTTCAATTAGAAAACACCAAGTAGGCATCAATACGATGCTTGCAATTGTGAATCACACCTCTGCAGCTACCTCATCGTTGCAGATTTTAATTATGATTTTGTGCAGAAATTTTGACAGATCCTCGCTAGACTGTATGCTGTTGATACAGCTGTTGTCAAATAAAGCCTTGAACTGCTCTCTGAAGGTGCCCGGGAGGGGCTCCCCTCCTGTCAACTTGGATGTGCTCGGGTGTGTACCAAGCGCTTCTTTCTCTCCGATGGACAGTAAAAAGTCCATCAGACAAGCTGCTCTGGATCTCGAGCGCATGTTCTCTGTGGCCCTACATATGCATAGTCGTGATCAGTTGACAGAATCGCGACATTGGCGAAGGATACCGACATGGAAGGGGCTAAAATGTCATACTTGGACAGCGCTTTCAAATGCAGCTTTTTCGGCTGGTTATCAAGATGCTTCGTGGCCAACTCGCGCCGCATTGCCTCGCCATATGAGGCGAGCGCCAGCAACTTCTGGAAGCCAACGAAGGCGTCCTCTTCAATATTCTGCAAGGAGTGGCACCTGACTTTAGCAATCCGTTGCTTCCTAAAGTTGTACGTTCAGAGATCACCTCCGTACTGCTCATGTAAATTCTGTGGAATACAGCGAAGGCAGACTCGGGTGAGGACCTCGACAAACAGGTCTGAGCTCAGCTTGGCCCGGAGCCCAAGTCTGGCAACAGGCATTCCCGGTAGCCACCATCGGTCTTCTGGTCCCCAGAATGTTACTGCCTTCGGCAGAAACTTGACCTCAGCGCGACATTCGGGATCGGCCTTCAATGCTGCCTTCAGAGCTACCTTGGACAGGCTTGATGGCATGTACGCTATAGTTGCCAGCCCAGCTTCCCTCCTTCCTGGATTCTGCACGTTGAATACAGGGCACTGTTCACATCTCCTTATGAGAGTCCCAACGGCTAGACGGCGCGGGATGCGACTGTCGACCACTCGCGAGTGCGCGCCCTCATTTGAACGTGCAACGCGCTTGGTGCACATATGTCAGCTTTTTAGTGGCTGCGCACCGAGTCGTTGGCCTGCTGCGCAGCGACCTTTGGTCTGCTCTTGCCGCGACCTTTCTTCTTCGTCGTCAGACGTAATTCGTAGTGGCCCTGAATCTGGGTAGTGTTCTGCAGTCGCGTGAGCGCCTCGTGCACCGGCTCGGCTGCCTCGAGTCTCATGGCGTAAATTCGTTCCATGATCTTCCGAAGACTAAACTGTTTCTTCTCCAAGCTGCCTTCCACGCTGAACTCCTTCGACCCTGCCCTGCCGACATCGCTCAATATAGTCAAGATTACTTCTTCAGAGTGGCTGCGGCAATCTGCTGGCACCCCTAGTGGCTTGCTCGTATACGTATCGGCTGTCACGAGAAGTTTGCCATCTGAGTAAATGTCAATCACCTTAATAGACAGCGTATACGGCCGGAGCCCCGGAGCGTCTTGGCCTGCTTGCATGGTGGCAAATCTGGCAGTAACTCACACTCGACGATTAGACGGTCATACCACAATGCTGCGGAGATGCGCTCGCTTGTGACCGGATTCCGTCGCCAGATTCAGTGACGTTCGCTGGGCGTGACAAAGTTTTCCAGGCGCGTTGCCACCGCGTGCGTGTGGCGTAGGGGGAGGATACCCCACAGCGAAGGCGTAGGCAGCACCAGACCCCAGCTCCGCCATCTAGTCGCGACGGTCCATGTCTGCCGTCACATCATCGTGCTGAAGTCAAATGTCAACGTCGACGCCATCATAAAGATGGCACGAGCGGTATGGTGGCTGCTCCTTTTATGTGTCTGTGATTGCTGCCCTTTAGCACTCGTCAATGACACGACCTGTGTCTCGCCACAGCTAACCTGAAAAAGTCAAGAGGCTGTAATTATAATATATTGTGGCTGTGTTTGCAGGCGCCAGGTGCATCCGAGCATGATATAAATCTGAAATGGTGGAAACCCAACTCTCTGTACATTTGCCGAGGGGCAAAATCGATGCCATTTCCCATTCGTCAGGTCTCAAATTAAGAGGGAAGCGGGGAGTAAGGTTGCCTCCACGAATATTAGTTTTTCAAGCATTGGGGACATCAGCCTTGCTGATGCTTACCTCGAAAGCTAGCAAGTCAGAAATGTATGTGGGAATTAAATCAGCTTGACGCGGTGTTTCACACCAAATCATACTTCGATACAGTTTTCTAGGGAAGAATAAAGAGTCGTGGATGTAAACTGCATCAAATCCAAACGTGTCGCGACTCGTGACACTGATCTGTACAGATTTGCCTTTTCTACCGGCATGGACTCCTCTCCACTGTCCACCTGCCATACGCAGAGTTCACTTTCATGTCCACAAACCACACGTCCCACCATTCCCTGGGTGCAAATGTACATGTTACGCATGGCAGCTGTTACAAGCATGCTGAATTTTTTGTGAAGGGCCTGAGGCAGGCACTGGCACACCTGAGTTGCAAATCCATTCGGCGACTCACATGTGCAGTGAACTGTGCAGTTTGAACTCCAGCAGCCCAAGGCTGGGTTGGGTGCTGGCTGCTTGCGGCGCACGTGCCTGCTGATTTCCCGCTTCTGTGTACATGCTGAATTTTTTGTGAAGGAGCTGAGGCAGGCACTGGCACACCTGAGCTGCAAATCCATTCGGCAACTCACATGTGCAGTGAACTGTGCAGTTTGAGCTCCAGCAGCCCAAGGCTGGGTTGGGTGCTGGCTGCATACGGCGCACGTGCATGCTGATTTCCCGCTTCTGTGTACATGCTGAATTTTTTGTGAAGGAGCTGAGGCAGGCACTGTCATGATGAGTCATCAGCACTCAAGTATATATATGACCAGATCCTCAAAGGAAAGTAGTACACCTTCGGGTGGGCGCTTTTCCTGACATGGTATCGGTGAGAGTGGTCATAGAGAGGATCTTCACCTCCATAGACGCGGGTTCAAATCCGGGCAGCTGCACCCAGGATACGCGTCCGCCTTCCAAGCTTTCGGATCCTAGTCAACGGTCCTTGAGTGAGGGGGGGTGTCATGATGAGTCATCAGCACTCAAGTATATATATGACCAGATCCTCAAAGGAAAGTAGTACACCTTCGGGTGGGCGCTTTTCCTGACAGGCACTGGCACACCTGAGCTGCAAATCCATTCGGCAACTCACATGTGCAGTGAACTGTGCAGTTTGAACTCCAGCAGCCCAAGGCTGGGTTGGGTGCTGGCTGCTTGCGGCGCACGTGCCTGCTGATTTCCCGCTTCTGTGTACATGCTGAATTTTTTGTGAAGGAGCTGAGGCAGGCACTGGCACACCTGAGCTGCAAATCCATTCGGCAACTCACATGTGCAGTGAACTGTGCAGTTTGAGCTCCAGCAGCCCAAGGCTGGGTTGGGTGCTGGCTGCATACGGCGCACGTGCATGCTGATTTCCCGCTTCTGTGTACATGCTGAATTTTTTGTGAAGGAGCTGAGGCAGGCACTGGCACACCTGAGCTGCAAATCCATTCGGCAACTCACATGTGCAGTGAACTGTGCAGTTTGAACTCCAGCAGCTCAAGGTTGGGTTTGGTGCTGGCTGCTTGCGGCGCACGTGCCTGCTGATTTCCCGCTTCTGTGTACATGCTGAATTTTTTGTGAAGGAGCTGAGGCAGGCACTGGCACACCTGAGCTGCAAATCCATTCGGCAACTCACATGTGCAGTGAACTGTGCAGTTTGAACTCCAGCAGCCCAAGGCTGGGTTGGGTGCTGGCTGCTTGCGGCGCACGTGCCTGCTGATTTCCCGCTTCTGTGTACATGCTGAATTTTTTGTGAAGGAGCTGAGGCAGGCACTGGCACACCTGAGCTGCAAATCCATTCGGCAACTCACATGTGCAGTGAACTGTGCAGTTTGAACTCCAGCAGCCCAAGGCTGGGTTGGGTGCTGGCTGCATACGGCGCACGTGCATGCTGATTTCCCGCTTCTGTGTACATGCTGAATTTTTTGTGAAGGAGCTGAGGCAGGCACTGGCACACCTGAGCTGCAAATCCATTCGGTAACTCACATGTGCAGTGAACTGTGCAGTTTGAGCTCCAGCAGCCCAAGGCTGGGTTGGGTGCTGGCTGCTTGCGGCGCACGTGCCTGCTGATTTCCCGCTTCTGTGTACATGCTGAATTTTTTGTGAAGGAGCTGAGGCAGGCACTGGCACACCTGAGCTGCAAATCCATTCGGCAACTCACATGTGCAGTGAACTGTGCAGTTTGAACTCCAGCAGCCCAAGGCTGGGTTGGGTGCTGGCTGCATACGGCGCACGTGCATGCTGATTTCCCGCTTCTGTGTACATGCTGAATTTTTTGTGAAGGAGCTGAGGCAGGCACTGGCACACCTGAGCTGCAAATCCATTCGGCAACTCACATGTGCAGTGAACTGTGCAGTTTGAACTCCAGCAGCTCAAGGTTGGGTTTGGTGCTGGCTGCTTGCGGCGCACGTGCCTGCTGATTTCCCGCTTCTGTGTACATGCTGAATTTTTTGTGAAGGAGCTGAGGCAGGCACTGGCACACCTGAGCTGCAAATCCATTCGGCAACTCACATGTGCAGTGAACTGTGCAGTTTGAACTCCAGCAGCCCAAGGCTGGGTTGGGTGCTGGCTGCTTGCGGCGCACGTGCCTGCTGATTTCCCGCTTCTGTGTACATGCTGAATTTTTTGTGAAGGAGCTGAGGCAGGCACTGGCACACCTGAGCTGCAAATCCATTCGGTAACTCACATGTGCAGTGAACTGTGCAGTTTGAGCTCCAGCAGCCCAAGGCTGGGTTGGGTGCTGGCTGCTTGCGGCGCACGTGCCTGCTGATTTCCCGCTTCTGTGTACATGCTGAATTTTTTGTGAAGGAGCTGAGGCAGGCACTGGCACACCTGAGCTGCAAATCCATTCGGCAACTCACATGTGCAGTGAACTGTGCAGTTTGAACTCCAGCAGCCCAAGGCTGGGTTGGGTGCTGGCTGCTTGCGGCGCACGTGCATGCTGATTTCCCGCTTCTGTGTACATGCTGAATTTTTTGTGAAGGAGCTGAGGCAGGCACTGGCACACCTGAGCTGCAAATCCATTCGGCAACTCACATGTGCAGTGAACTGTGCAGTTTGAACTCCAGCAGCCCAAGGTTGGGTTTGGTGCTGGCTGCTTGCGGCGCACGTGCCTGCTGATTTCCCGCTTCTGTGTACATGCTGAATTTTTTGTGAAGGAGCTGAGGCAGGCACTGGCACACCTGAGCTGCAAATCCATTCGGCAACTCACATGTGCAGTGAACTGTGCAGTTTGAACTCCAGCAGCCCAAGGCTGGGTTGGGTGCTGGCTGCTTGCGGCGCACGTGCCTGCTGATTTCCCGCTTCTGTGTACATGCTGAATTTTTTGTGAAGGAGCTGAGGCAGGCACTGGCACACCTGAGCTGCAAATCCATTCGGTAACTCACATGTGCAGTGAACTGTGCAGTTTGAGCTCCAGCAGCCCAAGGCTGGGTTGGGTGCTGGCTGCATACGGCGCACGTGCATGCTGATTTCCCGCTTCTGTGTACATGCTGAATTTTTTGTGAAGGAGCTGAGGCAGGCACTGGCACACCTGAGCTGCAAATCCATTCGGCAACTCACATGTGCAGTGAACTGTGCAGTTTGAACTCCAGCAGCTCAAGGTTGGGTTTGGTGCTGGCTGCTTGCGGCGCACGTGCCTGCTGATTTCCCGCTTCTGTGTACATGCTGAATTTTTTGTGAAGGAGCTGAGGCAGGCACTGGCACACCTGAGCTGCAAATCCATTCGGCAACTCACATGTGCAGTGAACTGTGCAGTTTGAACTCCAGCAGCCCAAGGCTGGGTTGGGTGCTGGCTGCTTGCGGCGCACGTGCCTGCTGATTTCCCGCTTCTGTGTACATGCTGAATTTTTTTTGAAGGAGCTGAGGCAGGCACTGGCACACCTGAGCTGCAAATCCATTCGGTAACTCACATGTGCAGTGAACTGTGCAGTTTGAGCTCCAGCAGCCCAAGGCTGGGTTGGGTGCTGGCTGCATACGGCGCACGTGCATGCTGATTTCCCGCTTCTGTGTACATGCTGAATTTTTTGTGAAGGAGCTGAGGCAGGCACTGGCACACCTGAGCTGCAAATCCATTCGGCAACTCACATGTGCAGTGAACTGTGCAGTTTGAACTCCAGCAGCTCAAGGTTGGGTTTGGTGCTGGCTGCTTGCGGCGCACGTGCCTGCTGATTTCCCGCTTCTGTGTACATGCTGAATTTTTTGTGAAGGAGCTGAGGCAGGCACTGGCACACCTGAGCTGCAAATCCATTCGGCAACTCACATGTGCAGTGAACTGTGCAGTTTGAACTCCAGCAGCCCAAGGCTGGGTTGGGTGCTGGCTGCTTGCGGCGCACGTGCCTGCTGATTTCCCGCTTCTGTGTACATGCTGATTTTTTTGTGAAGGAGCTGAGGCAGGCACTGGCACACCTGAGCTGCAAATCCATTCGGCAACTCACATGTGCAGTGAACTGTGCAGTTTGAACTCCAGCAGCCCAAGGCTGGGTTGGGTGCTGGCTGCATACGGCGCACGTGCATGCTGATTTCCCGCTTCTGTGTACATGCTGAATTTTTTGTGAAGGAGCTGAGGCAGGCACTGGCACACCTGAGCTGCAAATCCATTCGGTAACTCACATGTGCAGTGAACTGTGCAGTTTGAGCTCCAGCAGCCCAAGGCTGGGTTGGGTGTTGGCTGCTTGCGGCGCACGTGCCTGCTGATTTCCCGCTTCTGTGTACATGCTGAATTTTTTGTGAAGGAGCTGAGGCAGGCACTGGCACACCTGAGCTGCAAATCCATTCGGCAACTCACATGTGCAGTGAACTGTGCAGTTTGAACTCCAGCAGCCCAAGGCTGGGTTGGGTGCTGGCTGCATACGGCGCACGTGCATGCTGATTTCCCGCTTCTGTGTACATGCTGAATTTTTTGTGAAGGAGCTGAGGCAGGCACTGGCACACCTGAGCTGCAAATCCATTCGGCAACTCACATGTGCAGTGAACTGTGCAGTTTGAACTCCAGCAGCCCAAGGCTGGGTTGGGTGCTGGCTGCATACGGCGCACGTGCATGCTGATTTCCCGCTTCTGTGTACATGCGGAATTTTTTGTGAAGGAGCTGAGGCAGCCACTGGCACACCTTTGCCAATGCTAATGTCACAGGATACGGAGTGCTTGTGGGTTGGTGTATGGGGCATTGATCCCCGCGGCATGTGCAGTTGATGCGGAACCCGGTATGGTTGTGCCAATGACTAGGTACAGACACCCAGCCACCACTGTTGTTAACATGATTCTATTATGGTAACAACATGGATCGTACATGTCATGCTGATCTCACTCCCAAGTGCTTCATAGCGGAGCGCCGTCCAGTGGTCTTCATCAGAATGTGCACTGCCGTGAACCTGACATCCACACGGAGTACATTGTAACAGCGACACTTCATTGCCGTTAGCAGGGCCTACGTTACAGCGTATCTGCTCCTTGTCTACGTCACAATGGTCATTCGCATGGTTGATAAGAGACCGTGCATCTACAACAACAGCGTATTTCAATGCCCGCAATGTCTAGGCCGCTGCCGGACGCGATACCGCCTGAGGTACCATCTGCGCTCTCAACAATTAATAAACGGCAGATACGTCTGCAGTAAACCACCACTTGATGAGGCGGAAATAGCTGCGGAAGAAGCTGCTAATTTACGTCGGGCAAGGAAAGCCAGGCGTGTGCAAGAGCACGCCGGTTGCTCTGCAAGTCGCCAGCACTGCCACAGTGGGTGCCCGAGTTCATGTACGGAGCACTCAACTGGAGAGGGCTGCAGTCATCAATGCGGACAAGGTGTGGGACTAACCGTGGCTTACAGGGGATCACGTCTCTCCATGTTGTCGCAGAATAGGATGTTTGCCCACATGTCAACCCTCCGATCGGTTCGCCTTCTGCAGGTAGCCAAGCAGCGGGGGACCCCTCTAATTATAATGATGCCAACGACATACCGAATGTTACTATCAGTGACATCGCTGCAGCAATGCTGGACTGCATAATCGACAACTGCAATGGAGATGAAACGAACCCGGTACCGGCTGTGGCCCCCACTGAGCTGATTGACTTCTTACAGGTGGGCAGAGATTCTACATCTCATTGTAGTGCATACACTGGCAGTGACTGGGGACATGAATCGTTGTGCACCATGGTCACCATGTACATAGTAATGGATCACATGCATTGTGCACATATCATATCAGACCAAGACCTGTTTGTGTTAAGAACGTGCAAGTGCATAGCGAGGAATACCTGATCATATATATATGTATACACTATTCGTGTTGCTGAAGGAGCTCCAGGCCACAGAATCACCGGAAACAGAAGAGGAGAAACTGCTGACACTCCGAGGCGGCGTTGACGATGATGTAGACCCCGCTCCACCAGCCAACGGGGCAGACGCAGAAGCATACTTCCAAGCGCATGGACTGCCAAACGTCCTAGAGGACGATGAGGGAGCAGAGGATGCGGGAGAGGAGGCAACTCTTGATGCGTGGCCCCTAGAGCGCCTCCTGAAGCCCCTATATCCGGGCTGTGAATTTACAGTCCAGCAATTCTGCTACGCACTTTTCAGGTTGAAAACGGGATCAATACATGATGACAGAGCTGATCTTCTGTGTAAACTCTTTGCGCAGGTTATGCCAGTAGGGTATGAGGGGCCCAAGTGCGAGCTCCGTACTCCCAGGCGATGAACAAGTGCATGTTGCCAAGTCATTGTTGCCGAGGTTGCCTTCAACCAATCACCGTCGATGGATGCAGGAGCTACCATGAATTGAAGCGTGCCAATCGCGTGCCTCCTGCATCAAAGTTTGAGCACCATGTGTGTCCTGTGGCCGAATGTAGCCATGTCTTTCCAAAAATCCAGAAGAAGCAATGGGAAGAACATCGGAATGACATCTGCCCACACTGCAAGGTAGGGCGGCGGTTCAAGAAGTCGCCTGGTCACCTGCAAGCGTCAAAGCGGTGTGCTCCATCTCGTCATAGTAGCCGCTGTCCACAAGCCGACAAGCTGTTCTCAGCATTGCATCACACGGCCTAGTTCATACAGCGACATAAGAGGCTGTGCAGAATGTGGGATCTTGGCATCGAGCGTGCAATGGGTCAGTTTCTCGAAGACCCTGAGATCCGGAAGTGCCTCAAGGACAAGCTGCACAGGACAACTGACGACCCCGGCACATTCTATGGATCCCCCGCTTACAAAGATTTGGACAAGGACTGTGCCGGTGCTCTGACAATGCATCATGTCCTGACCATGCTGATCAGCATAGGTGGTGACGGAGTTCAACTGTTGAATTGGGGGAAACGGACAGCCACCGTGATCGCTCTGAAGTGCGAAGACCTGCCCATACACCTTGTTCAGACGGCCAGAGCCGTGGCACCTCTCATTATTATCGAGGGCCCCACCGAACCCGGCAACCTGAACAGCATTCTGCAACGCACCGTGGACTTCCTCTGTGAGCACGCCCCATCACGCACCACTGAAGGTAAACAACCTAATGCAATTGTGATACAGATCAGGATGCACGAAAACCTCTGTGAATGAGTCCATGCCTTGCAGTGCTGGACGGAATCCCGATGTCATGGAGTGCACCGCACCCACTCCACGTGGCGGCGGACGAGGCAGAGGAGGCACTGAAGTCGGCGGAGGCTCGCTTCGCGGCAGCTGCGATGATCCTGGAACAGCATCCCGGAAGCCAGGCAGCTGTTGCGTCAGAGGCGCAGTGTCGGGAGTGTCTCACGGCTGCACAACTTGCAAGGCAGCAGGCTGTTGATGCTACGACCGGTGTCCTGCCTATGATCATGGAGCACTGGTTCCCTGTGTTGCAGGGTCTGCACGGGGACACACCATTTGCAGCAAAGCTACGACGCAGTGTGGGGATTGCCACCCCCGCCGGGTGCCCTCGCTGCATGCTGCTCGGGTCAAAGAAGCAGCCCAACGAAGACGGATCTCCCGGGAACGTCTCAATAAAAGCCACGTCATACGGTGGCTGCGGTTGCAAGGCTCAGCGACACGAGCCAAATCTTACTGCAGATGGTAAATGTGACTTTTTCACCCATGCTGACTTCCAATATTGGGCTGACGATGGCACGTTCGACAAAGAGGCGGCAGAACTGCTGCTCATCGATGATGAGCTGGACGACATCATAGCAGATGCAGCCATAGCGGCGACCGAAGAAGAGATGGTGAAGTACGTGCAGGCGGTCAATGAAGGACTCGCAGGGCTGGCACCGAATGCTAGTGTGCAAGCAAAAGCCAAGGGTGTGCACTTATGTAGCTTCTGCATGGCGCGTGCTGAAACTGAATTCCTTTGACGAGCTGTGGATGGGTAGTTGGCACATTTTGCGTACCACCATGCGCTGCAATCAACTGCAGCTGCGATTCTACATCTACTTCAGCAATCGCTCTCATGCAGTGTACGATGAAGAGTTTGCAAAGTTTCGCAAAGATTCTAATGAGAGACACAAGCAGTTGGGACGCAACGGCAAGTGTGAGTTCAGCAGGCTACCATATTATCGGTGTGGGTCCCACCTGTTGTGTGCCGCAGAGGCCTCCAGGGCTGCGGTGCTTCATGGAGAGAGGATTGGAAGCTTGCGCTTCCAATGCGAGTCAGTGCAATCAAGCCAAACAGCATAGTCTGATAGTTTATGTCCTTGCTGCATGAGCAGTGTGATCATCTGCTGATGATAGCGAGACGACTGTACAGGCCCGCGGCGATGCACCGCATCCCACTCGCGCATGCGTTCTGCAATGGCCTCATTAAAGGCTTCTGGGCTCTTATGTCACGCAGCGGGAAAATCCCACTGCGATGCGGCGACGACATCATCTTGACAAAGATGCAGCTGAAGGCGATCAAACAGAGAGTCCAGGAGCTGCGTGCAACGACGTGCTTCACTTCAGCGCTTCCAGACATCATTCAGTACGACGCTATTCATGAATCTGCTACCGAGGTGCACAGGTCGCGGCGGGCGCGTGTGATCGTATGTGCCAATGTTCGTGTCCATGTGTGCACGCCAGTGAGAGTCGATCCGGCTTGCAGCGGCACCAACCTCACCATGGAAGACAAGCTGACCTGGGCGGACACCGTCGCAGCCTATGCCCTTCACGAAGTAGGCGTGGACGAAAGAATCCTCGAGATGTGGGGACACTTACACACTGCTACTGTGTACTTCATGCGGTATCAGGAGGGGCAGCATGAGCAAGAGCACATCGATGCAGCCCAGGAGGCACTGTTTCAGTACAGTGTGCTGGTGCAACAGCACTTCGGGACCAACGAGCTGATGACATTCCAACTACACACGTGCATGGCCCATGTGGCAGAGCAGGCGCGGCACTGCGGGCCGACTGCGTTTGCTGCGGAATGGTGGCTTGAGAGGTGCATGCAGGTCTTCAAACGCATTACGAAATATCGTTCTACACGCCATCCAGAGTGTGTGGGCACCAACCATTTCCTGTCTGTTCAAGCCTTGGATAAGACTGCATCGTGCCACCCACAAGCCACTGCTCTGATGGACATCATTGACCCTCCCCTGGGGCGACCCACGAGAGGCGCCAGAGACGACACGTCAGGTGACGAGTGGCTGTCGGGGCCCATTGAGGATGTCAGCGACCATCACCTCACGGCGAGTCACCCTTGCCCGTGCCTGCATGAACTTCCCCACTGACATTGTGTGCCCAGTCGCAATTGCAATTGCGGGCTGTCCAATTCACCTGCGTACAAGTACAGAGAGTATAGTGTGCAAGGTCTGATTGATGAACTACAGCTGCAGGTGACTCGAGTGAAGCAGGCGCTTGAGGCCATCTCCGCACGTGCAGAGGGTGACAGTGAAGCTTTGTGGTCTCCCGAGGGCGGCTTGTTGAATCCGGAGCTGCTCGGTTCCCATGGCGAAGGGCAGCCCCGAGTCAGGCTGTTTCGCAGCAGAATGGCTTCCTGCAAAGGCGGACGCTTTCTCATACGCACGACCACAGCTAAGACGGCCAAGGTGGACTACCTGGCCTATGTGCCGTATCTTCTGGGTGATGGTGAAGAAGCCATCAACACTGTGTTGAAGATTTCCGATGTCTTCAGTTGGCATGAGACATCAGCAGATGGGCATGTTAAAGCCACAAGGTTCGCGCTCGGGCAGATGCATGAACTACAGCCAGTGGGAGACCCACGTCACGGATATGAGGTCCGTTATACGGACAAAACCACTGGTGACAGGGCTAGGAAGCCCTCATTGCTACAGAAGACTCCGGCAGCACTGGGCGGTGGGGGGTACACGTATGGAGTACAGTTGAAACAGATTGACTGCACATTGGTCAGCACTAGGGACGAGCAGTTTTTCATTCCCACTTTGAAGCTGTCAACCTTCGGCTGATAAATTATGACCATATATTACCATAGGTACTAGTGCTGATAATGTGGCTTACCCGAGATGGACGAAGTTTTGAGTAGAGACAGCAACATGTGATTTCTATCCGGGTCCATGCCTATCGCACGGAGTACCAACAACCAACAGGAATGCACCACCTACATGAGCAGCCAGAAAATGGTGTTCAAAGCATTTTGATGTATCACCTGGACACGACACGAGTTCCATGCCCTAGCTAGACATAGCAACTCTACGCATCAAGACTTCAGGGTGGATACTCTTACAGGCAATACTTTCCAGCAGCCTGCCTCATCACTAATCGGCTTTCCACTGCACGATACACTACACCTTGCGTAGCTTGTGATCAAGTAGCTTCTACTGCAACCATAATCATGATGCCTTGGGCTGGGTGGAGTGTAGCAGCGACCTGCCACTGCATCACATACACCGAAGGCCTATTCCGGAATATGTCGGTGGAGCATCACCACCTGCATGTCAATGTAACAGTCGTTTTCATTGTTTACATCGCAAATGGCGTTTTGCTGCAGGCGACATCAAGGAACACCAGTCACGAGCAACTGTGGCGCAACACACAAGCCCTGTGTATATGAAGCATGAGCATGTAGCCTACCGGAACGTACTACATTGCTTGGGATATTGGCGTCTGGCAGGCGCTGGGGAAGCACGCTGGTCACTAATTGATTCACTCGCAGCAACGCGAAATCCATGCCGACTAATCAAGTCCGTTCTCCGCGCATGAAGAAGACTAGGGGCGCATAAGCCATCCTGTGGCTCACCTGACTGAGCATACGCATCGGTGGGCACCGGTGCGATCGTGATAACAGTGCAGGCATGTGCGAGTCGATAATCATGTCGAGCCCAAAGCCGCATCCGCGTTAGCTGCATGCATCGGCTACAAACGCTGCTGGCTCCCTCCGGGCGACCGCAAGGATCGCCACGAAAGCCGACATCAAGCGAAGCATGACCAGGATTTACGCATTCATGAATCTGTATAGCCGACCCATCACACCACCCACGGGACACCTGCTCAATGTCCGTGCGTCGATGTACCAAACCGCCAGAAACAGTCATCAGCACTCACGGTGCACAGTTCGCGCATTCAATCGATTATGTGCCTTATCTGTCAAGATAGTAATATTCAATTCGGCCCGATTGTCCATAGCAGGGCATCGCACCGTTTCACCAATGTGCCATGGCATGGTTGCACAAATACGGCCCCTTATGGAGCAGCTTGGTGGATGCCCAAGCAAACACCCCCTCATCGTGGGGCCCATATGTGCCCCTGACTTTCAAAGTGACCCTGGAGCCGGAACCCCCCCCAGCTGCCGAATCCTGAAACCGCCCCTGAACTAGCATGGGGCACTACAGCCCTCTGCCAACGAGCCCCCAAGTCATAAGGGGCACCTTGTCCTTCCTTGGGCCGGTCAGGTTTCTTGTAGTGTATGCGTCACGCACTGCAAGCTGTACTTTGCAGCTGTATCTCGTGGCCACGTCGATGAAAACATGTGTGACAGAAGAGTGAACGGGTTTGAACACACACACAGCTAGTGTTGAACACGAACGTCTCTCCCGACACAGCATCCACACACACGCAGCCACACTGTCCAGTGTGCGCTGCGGGTGTTGTCGGTGTCGTTGCAGCGCGGCAATATTGCATTATAATGCGGATATGTATCGGAAGTCTGGGCTTGTCATCTCTCGGGAGCAAGGGTTGCGATATGATGCGGGCCTGGAGGCCGCGATCCTGCCGGACTGAGTTGTGAGTGCGGTTGTAGTGTTCGTGTGTGTGTGAGTGTATGTTGCAGTTGATTCGGATGAGATTCGGTTTCAGTGTTTGTTTTCTCCCGTTCACTCTTTTGTAATATACATAGACACACACAGCAAAAGAGTCGCTTCCGAGTCAACAGTCAAACTACGGCCGCGCAAGTACACACGCCTCACTCAGGCGCGCCGGCAGGCCCGGATCTTGCGTCACGGTGCTTGTTACAAAAGAGTGAACGGGAGAAAACAAACACTGAAACCGAATCTCATCCGAATTGCGTCACGGTGCTGTGATTATCTCGAGACGGCCGCGAGCGATCGCTCCTGATCGGTGCCATGACTGATATTCCGCGATGTGAATTGAATGTCCCGCTGCAAGCTCGTGGACCTACGGCTTCGTCGGTATCCTTTACAAAAGAGTGAACGGGAGAAAACAAACCTACGGCTTCGTAAATTCGGATAACAACGATATCCTGCCCGCTCTTATGGTAGGGCGCAAGATGTAACAGCGGGGCCAATGTCCACACCAGCGTAGAGCCGTTGCAGCCCCTCCGATGAGCATCCGCATGAATGCATGCGTATGTGCGTGTCCCAGCTGCGGCGCTGATGGCAGGAAACGTAGGAAGAATCATCTGATCACCGAGCATGATGCCAATACGCACATACACAGCCCGGAGCTCGACATGCGTATATACATCCTTCCTTTTCAAGTTTTATTCCGGGGCCAGTGCATGCGAACTTCGTTCTATATAGGTATCCAGCGCTGCAAGTCTTCACATTGGTGACTTCCACCGGTAGCCACGGTTTGTGCACATTTTGGGCTGTTGCGACTTGAAGCTCAAGGCAGCGCCATGACCTCGGGCTGACACCTATATACATGGGACAGCTTTCTGTGGCATTTAGAGCTTCTCGATGGAATTATTATCGATTGGTGATGGCTTTTGACTGGGACTCACTGGCATGCATGCTCACTGCAGCTCACTGACTCATCGTGACCCAGTGGACTGCCAGTACTAGTGGCCATCCTCACTGCCCAATGGGGCAGTGCCCATACGTATACGTACATACATGCGATACGTGAGTATGTGTATACCGTATGACGTGTGTACGGTATACGGCGCCGCATCTGACCGGCCGATCGAGTAGTACTGGTGCCATGGCGCTGTAAACAGCTCTGGGGCTTCTGTAGAGTTCTGTGGCCGACCCAGCATGACGGTCAGCCCTGGTAGCGGGTGCAAGCACTGCTGGCTACGGGGGCTGCGTGAGTAGTACCTGCTGCCACACTGCCCGCTTGACACCCTACTGAAGATGCTGGAGGTGATCAACTTTTGAGGCTGTTTTACGCGTGCGGACCCGCTGCTGAGCTGTCTCACCTCTTGCATGTCCACGCGGGGCAACATAATTTGTGCGTGCTCTCGCGGACTGGAGGTCCCATCATCCGGGCTTCCGAAGGAGCTCCGGGTGTCTGATTCGAGTGCCCTATGCCGCGTGATGTCATATCACCATGATGCGCCAATTTGTGCTCAAAGTCAATCCCGCCGTACCGATCACAATCAACTTGAAGCAAGAGGTGCATATGGGTACGCACGTGTGGCGCTGCGCTGTACTTGCGTGGATGCTGTTTGAGATCAAAGAGAGACGCGTGTATTGTGTTCGTAAGAATATGGTAAACTCGATGACTCTAGCTGCTGCCTTGTCAGTGTCGCCGTGTTTGATTGACCAGGCCGTGCGCCGGCCTCAGGCTGGCCATGCCGACCAGGCCGCACCCGACCGCGAGCTCGGGGGCCATATGCATGGCCGCTGCCAGGCGGCCGGCGCCGTGCAGCGGGCTGACCTTCCCACTGCCCTGCCCTCATGCTCCTCTTGTTGACTGTTGCGGCTGTTGTTCGATTTGGAAGGGTGCTTGCATAGGCCTGTGCATGCAAGAAGTGTGTTACAAGGACAAAGGCAGCAAGGCGGGCAGCACCGCGAAAGAAGCAAACAGACGAAGCAAACACCCAGACACCCACGCACGCGACACCCACCACGCCCAGAAAACCCATCACCGGCGCAGCAAACGTCACAGATCTGCAAACCGCCAAGCACACACCCACACACCCATACACGCACGCACAGACGCATGCAAGAAGTGCACCATGTGGTGGGGGCTGCAATTTACCGAGGGTTGCAGTGATTACATGATTATAGTCAGGGTGGCAGGAAGCACCGCAAGGCGAAATTAAACACACGCAAACACCAGCACGCAGCACAAAACAGTACATGCACACCATGGCACACGCCAGCACATACCCCCGCCAAAAGCCAGGCTCACACGCGCCCCCGCGCCACGGCTCGGCACCTTCTCCCCCGAGGCACACGCAGCCCACTTTGCAACTTGAAGTTGGACCACACACAGCCACACATAACAACACTGAGGAGGTCCCAGCCTCCCCAGCGAAACCCACCCTGACCCTAACCCACCCCGATCGGTGAGGGTCGACCCTCACGTCACGGTGCACCCGGCCCCCACGCCCACACCTCCTCCCGTATTCCCATGTGCTCACCCGCGCCCACAAACCCCGACCCTCCCTACTAGTAGCGCATGCTTGCGACAGGTAAACAGCCTGCGGGTGGCCAGACGGGCGCCTATGCTGCGGCATGCCAATTGCAAGTGTGAGCTCGGCCGGTCTATACCGGCCGACCCAGCGAGCGGCGCAGCAAGCGCCGTCACTGTCCCGCACGCGCCAAGCAGACGGGGCCGCGCGGGCAGGCAGCGACGACTCCAAAACCGGCATCCAGGGCAGGACGAGCCGCCGCTCACGCTGGGCGGCCGGAGGTCATCAGCCGGGACCGTCAGCCTTGACACACTTGCACATTGCGAGTTGTAGTGTGGGGGCTTCTCTAGGGTCCAGGGTTCCCCAATAGCACCAAGCTGTGCACAATATTGAGCTTAAGCTCTGCGCCTAAAACCATGCACATGAGTCCGACTGGTGCCATGCTGACACAGGCATCCGGCTCCTATGGGAGCCTGCAGGTTAGAGTCATACCGTTGTAGCAGCTTCCTGAAGGCAGGGTATGTGAGATTCTGCAGAAACCGTCAGCGTGCCAGCAGTGCACATCTGAGGCGAGACAGAATTCTATAGGATTAATCACCTTGGTAATCAACCAATTGTGACTAAATGGTGTTACAAACTTACATGTGGTTTTGGATACTTCGGTGGACAGCAGTTTTTGCACAGCAACAAAACAGCTCTCTCAATGTGGCTTGTGATAAGGCTGGTAACTTTTTTTTTCTCACAAAGAGTGTGCTCTGAAGAGTTCAATGCATATGGCCAGCATATCTCCTGCTGCCAGTGGACAGGGCCCCGACACCCAGACAGGAAGTGTGTGTCATAGCCTGAAGAGTACACACATGTATGTGCATGCACTGGAGGGGCGTTGCTGTACGCCGAGTTCTGCACGTCATGCTTGGAGTTCTGAGTTCTACGTGTGCTCAAGTGTATATACATATATGTGGCACGTGCTACTTACTGAAATCGCATGATTCCCAAGTTGGCAACTGGGACAGACACAGTGTCTGATGAGGTGAGTCAGCGCTGAATCTTTCGGGCAGTCATATGCAGGAATGGTGTGTTACATCCTGAGTGTCCAACTCAGCCAAAGCCTTCAAGCTCTGGACCACTGTGACCGCCCAACAGATTTTCTATGCACATGCACGGTATATGCACAGCGTCACGATACGGCACGGTGCTGGTACACCATGTGCAGCCACGTATGAGGCGTAGTCTGTACGCCTACATGTGCCTGTGAAGGCGTAGGCATGCCGCATTGCACAGGAGCAGCCTCATGCTGCCTTGACTCAAACTCGTCGGCTGCACCGCACTGAGCTCCCTAGGCCACGGGTTGGGAGACCATATGCACTCCATACTCCCTCCACACGCCGCGTACGCAGCGTTGTGTTAAAACCAACAGCCGCCGGCGGCTCTTCGAACGAGGCGAGCGCTCAGGCTGGCCGGGATCCGAATCGGAGTGCATGGTCGCGGCGGCCTTGGCAGCTCTGCGCATGCCACAGTACTGGTGTGCGCCAGTGCAAGGACGCACTGCCTGAAGTGCTCACGACTCGAAGTCTACTGGTAGAGATGGATTCAAGTTGTTGCATCACGTCTTCCTGAGGCGCCTCATATGCATGGCACCAGCGCAGTCCGGGGCAGCTGCAGTGTCTTGGATGGAGCTGGTGCTCCCTCGGCTGGCCCGCAGTGTTGCAACGTGTGCGGCTACTCATTCTTGTTCATGGGCCATTCTTGCACTGGCCAGCCAGTGTATACGCGAAGCCGTTGAGATGCTGCGGCCTGCAAAGCTGGTGTTTACAGTGACAAAGGCGGGCAGCTGGGTAGCACTGCAACAGCAGCATGCATTGGCCTGGGTTGGTGGCTGTGATCTTGCGATGCGCGCTGTCTTGGCGGTATTGCTCGCCTTGCGGCTCCTGTCCTTGCAATTGCAATGCAGCGCGCAGCAGCCCTAGAGGGAAAGGCAGACTGCCGGCCGCAATATTAATGTGAACGTAGGGGTTCCCAAGCGGCGTCCCGCCGCGCAGGCCGGAAGGCATGCGACCGGAGAGCGATTGTCAGACGGGACTGCCAGACTCGCCAATACTGCCTGAGGAGCTTGGGTCGGTGGGCCGTATTACGCGGTAGCCGGGCAGCGTCAACGTGCCTCTGCAGAGCTGAGCTGCAAGTGCATCCGTGAAGGAGGCTCGCGAGCGTGTACGTGGGAGTGTGCGCACGCCATATGCGACCTGCAGGTGTCAACACGGGCCGCAGCTGTGCTGCGAGGACAGACTCGGGAGAGGCCGGTGGCACCGCCGAGGCAGCGCTTAAGCACACCACACCACATACGGCGGGGGGGGGGGGGGGGGGGGGGGGGGGGGGGGGTGGCTGGGAAGCTGACTTGGGCCACCGCGGCCACGCAGGCGGCGGCGGCGTCGTGCTGTGTGTGGGTCCCGGGCTGGGTCTTAACAATAACGTTATTGGGGCATGTGGCTTGGGGTGCGTCGGTGTGTGGTTGTGGGGATCCATCGATCGGTGGGGGTGCACATGGGGGCGCGCGCTCTTGCGTGTGGGATCTGCAAAGAAATCTTGCTATGCTTCAAAGCCGCAGGGTGATAGTAAACAAGTTTGCGTTGAGAGTGGCCTCGAACGAGACGACTTCTTGGTCTCCGAGAAGATGTGGGGTGAGATGTGGAGGGCCTGGCTGCTAGCCTGGGGTGAGGTATGGAGGCCACTCAGCCACACAGCGGATGTGTGAAAGTGTGTCAGTCCTTTGATACACGACGTGCAATTGCAAGTATCCAGTGGTAGAGCGGTTTAAATCACTGCTCAATAGTGATGATGTACAATATTTTGTCATAGATAAATATGCACATACTATGTATACAAATGACATCATGACACATTGTCAGAAACATGACTGGTGTGGACAGCAGCCCTGCAAAGGCTGCAATACGATCTTCATCAGTGGGACTATGTCAGCCTGCTGATGTGCAATGGCTCTGTTCATGCAGATCAGAAAGAACAATGGGCACTGCAGAGAAGTGATGTGAAGAGCAGAAGAAGGGGGTCAAGTTGTCAACTGTGACATTGCTCACCATGCATGGTGCACATGCGGCTGCTGCCTTTGTCCTTGTAACACATGCGGCTGCACATGCATATCTTGCAATTCAGGCACTGCTGTGAATGCAGGATGCGATCACAGTGTGATGAACTGGGTGGAGGTCAGGCAAAGTACAGCTACCAAGTTACATCGATGCCTGGAGAGCTAAAATACGGCGCCGCACTCCAGCGGCGTCCGACACAAGCATTGACCTGGCTCATAGCAACAGCCGGGTGCATTTCCTCAACACGACTATTCATGTATCCTAGCCGCCCACACCAGCCGGTGTTTTGGAAAAGATGCAACGCATACACGGTGCAAGGCAAGAACCAAATGGGGGGACCTCAATCAAATAATCAAATCATATGCTTCCTGCAATCACTGGCAGGTCGCGTCACCGCCCTCAAACCCTAGGCCTCAGCAGCCTTCCAGCCTCACTGAACATTAGCATGGTTCGAACCATGTCGAAGCTCCAGCTCACCCACAGCAGCAACTAGAAGGTACACGCTGATTCGTGTGTCGCTGCGTGCAGCTGCCGAACATGTAGCTGCTGGAAGGTCTGCGGCCCTCTACTACGCGCTAGTAGTAGTACTACGCTAGTAGTAGTAGTACGCGCTCACTGGCCCTGTACCTGGGTAGGGCTGCGACCAGAGCTCAACCGGAGGAGGTGCCTACTTGTGGACGGTCCTCTGCACACCAGGCCCTAGATCAGGAACAATTTGCAGGTCACTGCTATCATTGCTATCATTGTTCGCAATGGTTGTTCGTTGACGCAGCCGATCAAGAACTTACCAGCGATGTTACACCCAGCTACTACAACACGATGTCTAATCATTTGAAGTCTGATCAAAACAGGGAGAGGTGAGGACATGTTGCTGAAAGCTAGAGCTTAGATACCGATGAACTGATGCATGCAGCGGAGGAGGGCGCACGGAGCGGGTCTTGGCGTTGGACTTGGTCTTGTTGCCGGACAGGCCCTTCTTCTTTGTCTTGACGACGCACTTGGAGGTGTCGTAGATCTGCGCGTCGACCTTGGCCTCGATCTCAGTGCTGGCCTTGGCGTTCTTGTGCTTGCCGTAGCACTTGCCGGCCACGCTGGCCTTGGCAGCGGCGAAGGCGTACGTCTGAGCGAAGATGTGGGCCTGGCAGTCCACAGAGGCGGACGCGGTGGAGATCTGGTTGCCTGCACACCACACTCGCGGTGAAAGCCTGACTGTTCACCATCACGTTTTACAAACCTACTGCACGATCGCCATACCCGGGACGTCTGGCCCGGCATGTATAGATGTCTTTGGTGCAGGCGGCGTGATGGCTGCAGATCTCAGCAGAATGCATCATGCATTCTACCTAGATGATGCTACCTAGATTGTCAACGAGATATCATAGAACGACCAAAGGACGGGCGCAGTGGTGACGCCGTCGTAGGATATATATCAGTCCACAGGCTCTGGTGTGGACTGCGTGCATGCATATGCACACCACAGGGAAGCAGGCCAGAGGTTGCAATTGCACACCGGAGGCACAGGCGGTGGACTCAGCCTCGGCGTAGGCCTCAGCGGCGAGCTTTACAAAGAGGCTGGCGTCGCCGAAGGACCAGGCCTCGGCGTTGGCGCAAGTGCAGTACTTGGCGAACGCCTCGGCGGAGGCGGAGGCGTGGGCCGAGGCGAAGGCCTTCTCGAACGCCTTGACGGAAGCGGATGCGTACGCGCAGCCCTCCGCCTTGCCGCCGTTCCTGGTCTTGGACACACACTTTGCCGCTGTGCTGGCGGTCGCCTGCATGCAGTGGCTATGAGCGATCTCCCACCTTGATGAAGCCACCGCTACGTCGAGACCGTTGTTGCTGCGAATGCATTGTTTTCTAACTACAGATGGACATGGACACGTGGAAGTCGTCGGGAACCTGTTACAGCGTACGCACAGCATGCTGAAGCACGACTGTATTCATCGGCAGCAAGAGGCAGAGGGGGGGGGGGGGGCTGCGCACGCGAGCCCAGGCCTTGGCGAAGCCGGTCATCTTCTGGGTGGCCTTGACAGTGCTGCCGCTGAACTTGCTGCTGCAGACGTCCTTGACCACGTTTGCGACTGCCGTGATGTAGGAGCTCTCCCAGTCGGAGTACGACTTGGCGTAGGCGCTGCTGCTGCACTTGACGGATGCCGAGACGGTCTTCTTGCCGCTGGACTTGGTGGTCTTGGTGCGGTGGCTGCTGCCCGTGGAGAGGCCGCTGCTGATGTCCTTGAAGCTGCGCTTGGTGGCCTCAGCGGGCATGCCGCCCATGGCCAGCGCCATTGTCACCACGCTCAGAATACCTCTGCATACAGTCCGGGTGCAGCTGAACAAACATCCCGGCGTGACTGGAGAAGGAGAGGTTTGAGAGAAAGCGTGAGCAGTCCCGGCACACACTAGCTACATCAGCTAGATAGCTAGATCTCAGCTAGATAGCTAGATCTAGAGATGCCAGGAGGAAGTGAGAAGACAAAGTGTCACCGTGTGAGACTAGCAGTAGGAGTACTTAGCAGCACAATGCTGTGTGTGTGGCACAATGCTATGATTATATATATGGTTCCACAAACTTGACGTCTGAATCCCACCAAGCTGAGATGAGATCTGAGTCTACTGACTACTGACCTGCTCCCTATAAGACGGCTGTCCGAAATGCTATTTCATATTCGAATCTGTGCATTCGCATCAGCAACAGCACACAAAGTCGCGGCCGGAATCATTGAGAACATAGAGAACAAGCTGTCAGCGTTCGAACGCTCTGCTAGGTAGACGATCGTCGTGACTTCGAATATGCATGTGGTGACAGGAGAGTGATGCCCTTGTCGACACTGGAGTGTCGAGTCACACGAACATGATATTACGGCATGAATACGGGATGAAGATGCACACGCATGGACAGCTTTTTAGAACATCAGCAACACGACGAGTTCACGTCATTGCTGGGAGTGCCATAGCAGCCATGGCGCACGAGCGGAAGGTGTGCTGTGAGGGGCGTGCGCGCAGCACGCGGGCTCGAGCTCGCTGTGCTTGGCCTGGCCACATGCATGCATGCATACCACGAGGGTGTGCGAAGAATGCGCGGAGCTGCGGCGCATTTACGAGAACAGTCGCAAGCGCGTTAACATCTCAGGCAGCCCAGCTTAGGAAGTCCACCATCACGGCAAGGCTCAGACATTTACTGCTGGTCTGAGATGTATCCTCGCGATAGCCAAAGGCGCGGGCTGCAGCGATTCGGATTGAAGCGCACCCGGCGATCATTGTGTTTGGACTTGAGCTTGCTGCACGAGACGAGATGGGAACCGGGCTGATGTTTAAACAATCGCTTCTGCAGTGCTCGAGATCACTGGTGTGGGAGCGGATGAGTTGATGGTTTCCTCTGTGGACGGCTGCTGCTTATATACGCTCGAGCTGTGGAGTCGGAACGAGCAGCCGGGCCGGGCACGTTGCTTCGCATGATCGCTTCTGCTGCGCCGTCTGTCCCGCTGTCTCGAGCTTTCCGCGCGCATGTGACGTCAAGAGTGCGTGGCCCAGAAGAGCGAATCGGCTCGAAAGAACTCAACACAAGAATGCCTCACGAAGCAGCCTCCACGCTCAACTCCATCCCACGCTGAAACAATGGCAGACACACACGCGCTCACACGTACGCATGTCTCTAGCAATACCTAGTACACCGGCGCGGTCCGTGGTGACCGGCGTGGCTGCGCAGCACGGCTCGCAGCACGGATCCTGGACGCGTAGCGGCGAACAAACTTCCCATCAAAAGTTCGGGTGGCTCCTAGGCGTGGGAGCATGTAAGCGGCCAGCGCTCGAGATTCACAGTGGCTTTGGTGCGCAGGTCTGTGCACAAGCTTCAGCTTGAGCCGAGATCGCGCTTGCCTGGGAAGGCACTGCCGCACAGGCTCAGTGGCAGATGTAGCCTTGAAGCGCATAGCCCCGTACATCAGCTGGATGTGCACATGCCACATCGATATCAGAGCGTAGCAGGAGTCAACTTGGCCTCGAAGTCACCAGCGCTTCATATGTGTCGATATCGCACCTACGGTGCATCTACGGCCGCACGCATTTACGAACACGATGTCGTGCGTCGCCTTCGCGGCTGCGTAGCGACGTTTGGAAGTCCATGACGGGAAGTTTCGGAACTGCTGGGATGAAATATGCAGCGCCACCGCGCAGCAGCTGCGCAAGCTTGCCGTGCCTATCCAAAACCTCGTGTAAGCCCTATAGCTACGAAAAGCCTTTTCTTGAGAGTTGCATGCAGCTAGGGCACCTAGCTACACCTTTCGATCGATTCGGCAACAGACCTCGACCTCGGATATTTAATAATCCGTCTGACTGATTTATCGGTCAATAAATCATGAGCTGCTACACGCTGAGCAGCAGTACCAACGTGATCACGTCGACGCACGCATGCGCAGTGTTGTGTTTGTTCACGCACTTCCTCTCACGCTTCTGTTGTATGCATATGCGATGGCATCACATCATCTTGGAAAGGGTCCCTGGGCGCTTCCGTGATCAGTCGTGCGCTGCCCTTCGCGAGCGGCGCCGCTCGTGCTTCGCGTCTGGCCGCGAGTCGCCACGTCGCACGCTCCACGTCACACGCTCTATAGCTTGAGGTGCCGACGTCCGGAACCGGCGACCGCGGGCGCAAGGCGCGCGGTGGCCAGCACGAATTTGAATGGCGGTGCCCAGCATCAATGGATCCCAAGCTAAAATTCAGTGGCCTGAGCAAGCTGTATGCAATCTCGTTGCATGCGGGGGCGCACGCAGCGTGCAGACCTCCCTCTGCGCCTCGCGCATCTTCCGCTTTCACGCGACGGCAAATGCATGCGAAGTTCGTTCCGCGCGGCGGTGCAAGTCCCGGGAGAGTTCCGGTAGCCACCGCCTGTGCACAAGCGCATGGAAGGCCATCGACCGAGATCGAGCTCCCGCGAGCGTCAGTCACGCTGACACGCAGCACGTGGCCATGCCTTCCCAGCACGACTGTCTGCAGTCTCGACCGTATGCATACCGATAGCTGCGCGCCGTGACCGCTCTGGCATACATTCCGACCTGACACATGCAGAATGATGGCCGCAGCTGCCGCATGCATGGGGCTGCACACAACCTGCGTCAGTATTCTTTGACAGGATCACGCAATCGTCCAGGCCTCCTCGTTGCCGATTGTGAACTTGAGCATGTCATTCAAGTTGTGGACTGTATATATAATAAGGATTATGATTGTATCCCATGATTTCAATGAACTCTTCAGCAAAGCCATGTACTACAGTATCTGGGGTAGAGAGTTCACTGGATGATGCTCAATTACATGATCATGGACCGATGTTTTTGCCAAAGCTATAGCCATGCCAAAGCATGCAAATGCGCATTTGCATGCTTTGGCAGGTGTCCCATGACCATACCTCAGTTGTGGGCGCAACTTGGCTCAGTTGCAATGTTGTGTGGCCCACCATCTGCTAGAGATAATCAAATTGCATGGGCAACCAGGATTCAACATCTCATAATGCTTTGTGACCTCCAGTCTTGTCCAGGCCTACTGGTACTAGAGGCATTGTGTGCAACCATGCATGGTGACCATGTACCACCATCCAATACTGCGCGCAGCCTGAGCTTAGCCTATAGGCTGCAAAATGTGAAGCTGCAGGATGCGAAGCCTTAGCCTGTAGCCATCACTGCCGAATACAGGTGCTTTGGGTGCACTATACACCAGGGTTGGGTCGCTTTGCAGCATTTCCAGGTCTGCCACCCAGAAATTAGACCTGAATATTCGGAAGTGTCACATATGATCGGGCGCGTCGACGCAACACTGCTGTACACGTCTCTTCTGTTGCAGCTTAAGCTTAAGTTCCCGTGACCCACGTGCACAGCCGCCCGGCAGGTGCTGTGATGCACCGACACACCGTGTGACACCAAGTGCAATTGCAACATGTTTTTAAAGACCCACTGGCAACTACCCAAGCTAGCACGGGCCGCGTATACAGTATACTGACATGCTTGCCAGGGCACCCACATGCATGCCGGGGCACCCACGCAGACTACAACGATCCACAGTACCTCCATACCACTCCATAACCTCCATAGAACTTCTCTGGTTTCCACGCATCTGCACTTGCTTCCCAGTCGCATGGTTGCCCTCACATTCATGCATATGCCGGGTGGCCCACGGTTCTGTCACACATAACTTATGTGTGTAGAGTACAAAAAAAAACATGTTCGTGGTCCACTGCAGGTGTGCCAGCGCAGCGCTCAGACGCTTCCGGGCTATATAGTATACAAGTCTGGCTGAGTCGCCTGCAGGCTGAGTCATGGTGCACCGTGACAGCTCAGCGACAGTGCCACCATGACAGCACAACCATAACAGTGCCTTATCCGCGAACCTGCGTGTACCCTGGCACAAGGCTCACACTGTGCATGGACAAGCCCTGGCATCAGTCACGGCGCCAATCATCAGTAACAGCCCATACAGGCGTGGCTTGAGCCAGGCCGCTGCCCTGTGGCCCTGTGTTGCAAGGACGAAGCCGCAGTGACAAGTCGCCAAGGCTACACAACGCACAGGCACAGAGGCACAGAAACACTAGCTACCGCCACCGCCACCAACGGCCGCCCTGTTGTGCCCTGTAGACCTGCGAGCCATGGCTTGGGTGGCTAAGCTTGCAGATGTGGTGGGCCGCAGCGGCCCGCCAACAAAGCTCCAGGACAGTAAATAGCATGTGCAGATAGTGTGCGACACAGCATCGGGAGTTCAGGCAGTGCTACAAGAGGGGTTCAGTGCTCAGGCGCATTACGTATGAATGTGCGCGGCCCGGGGACTCCAGACAAAGGAGCGCCGGCAGTGCGTGTGTCGGCGCACTGCAGTGTTGCGTTGCGCCTAGGGCTCACCCGGCGGGGTCCTACCTTGGCAATCGGCATAACTTCACAGCAGAACTACATTCGTGTCGGTGCTGATGTGGCGACGTTCATGGTGATATCCAGGGGGGGGATGGAGGCCTTCTGTGTGATGATCATGATCATGGCCTTCTGTGTGATGATGATGTGATGATTCGAATCTTGTAACAAACGATGCCCATATGGTGCGGGGCGGTGCAGCGCTCAAGCCTGCTGGTCCTGGGCCCGGGCCCGGGCGCCATGGGATTGCTCAGCTTGGTGCCGGTGTTGGGCGGTCGCCTGTTCTACGTCCGATGCTGGCTGCAGAGCCGCCGTGCGGCTCGAGCGGCTTTAGCTCGTGATGGCCCCGGTCTTGAGCTGCTCGCGGTGTCCTCCGTGGAAGTAGCGGGCAGCAGCTCAAGACCAGGCTGCTGCGCCAACCGCCCGTGCTACAAGGACCAGCTGCAGACCGTAGAGACGGGCCTAGCTGCACATGATCACAGCACAACCACGTCGCACCGCAGCCGATTTTGTATTCCAACGATATTTCGCACCGCGACTCCGCACCGCGAGTGAACGCACCACGACTCCCGGGCACCGCGGACACAGGCAGACACTGCCCTCAGTTGGAGCAAGCAACCCTGCGGCCAGCATGCATATGCAGGCACACACCCAGTGCTCCTAGCAGTTGCGCGTGGGGCAATTGCAAGCACTCTGAACCAGGCCTAGGGCCTATGCCTCAACATGCATAAGCAGGCCTCATATATATTAGGCTGTCTATTGCAATATGTTGCGATCGAACCGAATCGATTCAGCATACACGGCTGTGGGACTGCCACGCAGTGTGTAGTCTGTAGCATTCGGGCGACCCACACAAGGTGTATTGCGTTCTTGCGTTCTTCCCGGGCTCCCCGGTGATCGGCGACGTGTGTGTCACTCACCCACTTGCAGCTCGAGCTCCCACCGTTCGCTGCGGTGCTGCGCGAAGGTGCCTCGGCGGAGGCCGCCAACCGGCGGAAGCGCGACAAGTGCGGCCGCGCGGGGGGCGGGGGGCTCAGCCTGGTCCCGCTGTCGCATGAAACATACGGTCGCGTGGGCCCGGCTGCGTTTGCGTTCCTGAACAGGCTTACCGATGAGGCTACAGGGGCCGGCGCGGTCTCTCGGCGGCTGTTCCTGGAGAACGCGATGCGCGACATCTCCACGACGCCCTGCCGCGCCGTTGCGCGATAGCGACGCCGCTGCCCCGCTGATGGCCCGCCACGCGGGCAAGGCAGCCTTGACGGGACTCGCGGTCCCATGTGATGATCTCTCGTCGCTCACAGGCCATCCGGCCTGAGCGGCGAGCCACCCGCGGCTTCTTCGCCCATCACTCGCACGCTGGGCCTCGGCCGCGGCTCGGGCGCACCGTCAGACAGCGCGCGCGGCCTCTGCCGCGTGACCCGGCCCCCGGACACGGTGCGCCTTGGGCGTGCTCTCTTCTGGGCGGGCCGGCGGATGATGGCGCTCCCGTGCGTGTTGCTCTGCCGCTCGGGCCTGTCATGTTCGGGTGCGGGGGGTGCAGAAGACGCGTTGGGGGATGCATATGGCGGCGATGGGGGATTGGGTTGGGGTGGGGGGTCTGGGGGCCCCCGGCGGCTTCCGCACTGGGCCGGCGCCCGCCACGCTGCCACCTTGGGCTGTCGCGGTCGTGCGGGCGGCGGGGTCGTGTTGGGTGCTTGTTGTGCCTTGGCGTTGGCTGTTGCTCTCCTGCTACGTGCGCATTGCGTTTCTCGTGCTCTCCCTTTTGCTCCTGGCGGTGCTACCGGCCCCTCCGGCTTTGTCCTTGTAAGACATGGTGTATTACCCCATGGTGTTGCTACGTGGTGCTACCATGACAGCACCTAGATGCATGCGTATGTCTTAGCTGTGACGATTCTGTGGCTCTCACAGATTGGGGCCCATCTGGAGATAGAGATGGCCATGCGATGCATGCCAACATACAGTGGCAGACCAGCATGGTCTAGTGATTGGCCGTCAGCACAAAGGCAAGCTTGACAAAGTGCTACTGCTGCTGCAGCATGGTGTTGCAGCAGTGACTACATGCACATCTAGGGGGGAGGTGCAGATGTGCCGGTTGTGAAGTACCGCCTGTACACAGGCTCACGGACCTGTCCTCTCTTCTGCTGCATAGGCTCCCAGCTGCAGATGGGCCACAGCACTATGATCAACCCCCCTCACACAGCCATGTGAGCTCAGGTAGCCTGGCCTTGGGGTATGGTGGTGCTGCAAGGGTTGGAGTTGAGGGAAATGTGAGCAGTTTTTGTTCAGTCACACTGTCCATTCTCAGCACAACAACAAACCAAATCCATTGCAGCAGTGAGACTTTGTGAAACAGATGCGTGGCTGCAACTCACTGCGATCTTGATCACTTGAACTATGGCTTCTTCGATGTGACCAGAGAGCAAGGCATGCTGCAGCCAACTTGGTATGTCAGTCAATGATCAACACCTGTGAATAGCTCTGTGAATGCACAGTATGGCAGGATAGCTGCTCCTGGAACCTCAAGAGCCCACATGACGTCAGCAGTATTGGTAGTTTCGATGTTTGTGGTCAGCAAGGGTTGCAAGGGCTATTGCTGCTGGGACTGGCCGGTGGTGCACTTGCAGCAGATGGTGCATAGCACCAACAACTCAGCCAGAGCTCAAACCTGCAACTCTGCTATGCCATAACAGAAGAAAGTCACTGAATGCAAGATGCAATGGGGATCACGAGCAGCAGCTCTGAGCACCTCGAGGTGAGGTGGTCACAGCTGCTGTTTGTGACTGCCATGATTTCTGCATGATCCGTATGGCCTCGCAGGGCAGGATCAGCTGCCAAACAGTTCACTGTCTACTCAATGATAGAGCCAAAGTCCCAATCCTGAGTCGTGTGGCATGAACACAGTTCTGGCTGATCCAGCAAATTCGGAGTGTTTGACTGCGCGGGTCAATCAGGACGTCCCGCCGATGCTTAAGCACATGATATTGACGAATTCCCTTGCACAGACATCGCTTGCACACGCAGTGGCCCAATCTGTTGTGCGAGGCAACCTGGGGAACTGTGAAGTCCAGCGGGTGTGGTGTGATACAGTTGCATTCGCACGCGTAGCCTAACGCACGGAGCCTTCAGAAATTTCCAGGAGTTTCGTGGGCACGTAAGTTATGTTCGAGGGCGACGATAAATTAAAACACGTTATCAGAGGATCGAGCTCGGAACATTACGTCGAGGAATCTCAGGATAGCCAGCTTGATAGCCACACGCGTTCGGTAGACAAGGCTCGCACTTGTAACTCCTGCTCCTCGATAGAATCATCTGCAGAGATGCTCAGTTGACCGCACTGTGTGGCGCATCCTGAAAAAGCGCTGATTGCAGTGCGCACGTGGACTGTGCACAGCTGTGTAGTGCAACAAATTTGCGTGTACTGTTGAAAATTCATATTGAGTGGGTGCACGGTGCATCCGCGGTGCGTTCCAGTGGTTCGCACTGAATATGTAGGAAGCGTGTTCGCAGTGCACCAAGGCAGAGCTCTGCAGAGGTGTTGTGGCGATGCCAGATTCGGCCCGCAATGTGGCCCACGTACGCACAGATGATGTTCTACAGCTTGCAACGACACCGGACAATTTGTATGCCCATCCGGGCGGCTCGTTTCAATGCGAGGCGGCGCGCTAGCGAGAGCTGAAGCGTGGTTCACAGCATCTCGTCTCACTGTGGGATGCCTAAAACCTCATCAAATCCAATGGGATACTAGCTGGAGCAGTTCAGAGTTTGAGCTGTCCTGTTGGCACGGGCAGCTATGTCGTCCTCGGCCGGTGGGCCCAGAGCCTGCATGTCCAGACCTCCCACAGCGTTGCGCCCCAGACCACGCACAATGCCGAAGTTTTTCGTTTGGGGAATTTTTTTCCCAACGCTGACAGATCCTTGATCGGCATGGCCACGGCACATGTCCAAGTACGGCAGGCTCAGCACGCTTGTGATCGTGTGCAGACATTTGAGCTTTGCACGGAAACATGCGCTAGAGCTGCTTAGTATGAAGAATCTAACATCTCGTCATTACTTGATTCCCGCGCCTTTGATGGAGACATGCACCCGAGCCTGGTGAACTGTGTTGCTGTCTGCCCTCGTTCTCATTCCTCACCAGTCTCGAGTCCATGGCGACTCCATCTGCAGGCATGCCTGTGTGATGCAGATGTGATACAAGGACAAACGCAGCAAGGCGGGCAGCACCGCGACAGAAGCAAACAGACGAAGCAAACACACAGACACGCACGCACGCGACACCCACCACGCCCAGGAGACCCACCACCGGCGCACCAAAAGACACAGATCCGCAGACCGTGGGTGTGTGGGTCTGTGCGTGTGTGTGCTGGTGTGTGGGTGTGTGCTTGGCGGTCTGCGGATCTGTGTCGCTTGCTACGCCGGTACCGGTGATGGGTGAGATGTTCGTGGGTGTCTTGGTGTTTGCTTCGTCTGCTTGCTCCTTTCGCGGTGCTGCCCGACTTGCTGCCTTTGTCCTTGTAACACAGATCCGCAGACCGCCAAGCACACACCCACACACCCACAAACCCGAACCCACACACGCACGCACAGACCCCACGGCCGACACACAACATGATGCAGATGTGTCACCAGCACGCTTAGAAAGTGGCATCATTGCGATAGCTTCAGCAGTTTCTGCTCTTCCGTTGATTCCCGGACAACAATCAGACATCTGTACGCCGTACAGTGTACGGTATTACACACCAGAGAGGCCAGCAGACCTTCCCTGTACCTTGAGCCTTCTGGCGTGCCCAGTGTACGACCTTGCAGTCACAGCAGCGGAGCTGTGTGCTTTAGGCTCGTTCTTTGACTTGCAAGACAGGCAAGGTGGTCCAGCCCAGGTGGTGAGGCAGTCCACACAGTTCCCCCTGCAGCTCCACCGGCTGTGCTATCATTGGTGTACATAGCGTGACTCTGATTGACATGTGCCGTTGTCGCATACTGACGTGTCTCACAAGTTGAGACTCGTGAATCATCGTTCCCCCGCCCAGGTGCAACTTCAGCCGACACTTCTGCAGACCTGCATGCTGCTTTTTGCTGTGCTGCCCGCCTCGCCATATCATCCAAGTAACACACTTCTGCAGACTGTCACTCTTTGGTTCTGCAGCAGCCAGAATGGATTGGACACAGAGTTCCATTGCAATGGCACCTTCCACACCACCTGCAATACCCGTGTATTCCATCTACAGCAGTGTTACAAGGACAAAGAGCTGGACAAAGGCAGCTAGGCGGGCAGTACCGCGAAAGATGCAAGCAGACGAAGCAAAGACCCAGACACCCACACACGCAACACCCACCACGCCCAGAAAAACATGCGCGCAGCAAACGACACAGACCCGGAGACCGCCAAGCACACACCCACACATCCACACACCCACGGCCCACACACAACATCACAACCCCCAACACCGCAACGCCCGCAGCCGCACGACAGGGCCGCGCCCAACACTCTGCTGCCCGAGGCCGCCCATCCCGGCCGCCCGATGGCCGGGGGCCGCCCCAGCCCCAAACCCCACCCCACCCCACCCCCCGAGCCACAGCACACCACGCCAGCCCGACACACCGCCGCGCAGCCCCGCCCGCCCTCGCCGCACCGCACCCAACTTGAAGACGATACAGCAGCGCCCAGGCCATCTCCGCAGTCCCTGCACATGCCAACGAGGGCATTCCGCACGCCCAGCGGACCCGGCCCAGCTCGAGTCAGAGGCCATCGGGTGGTGGCGTCAAGCGGGCGGGGCCCCCGAGGGGCACCCCACCGCTCAGGCCAGATGGCCTGTAAGCGGCGAGAGGTTATCAGACGGGACTGTGAGTCCCGCCAAAACTGCCTTGCCCGCGTGACGTGCCATCAGCAGCGCTGCGGCGCGCACCTGGCGCGCCACTGCGCATGCACGACAAAGCGTCCATCTACAGCAGTGTCACAGCACTCCGATGTACCACCGATAGCACCTGTAGCTACCTTTGAACATCCCAGCCACCGCAAGCCCACACCATTTCGCGACACAGCTACCATGCTGGATGAATCAGCTCTGCGTTGTGTTACAAGGACGAAGCCAGCGAGGCAGGTAGCAACGCAGGCCACAAACACGGGAACCGCACACCCATGCAGTTGTGCAGTCCATGTTCGGATCAGTGCATGGCCCAGAGTGAGATGCTGAGACGGCTGACTCTCTCTCACTCGGAGTGATCGCGAGGCAAGGCACTAGTACAGGAGCTCAACAGTAAAGCAAAATCTGAGTTTACCGAGCCGTATCCTGAAACAGTGTAGATGTCAGAGCTCACATGCGTGTGGGTTACAAGGACAAAGCCGGAGAGGGGCGGGTAGCACCGCCAGGGCAACATGTGTGGCCGAGATGGTCTCTCAGAGGCCATGGAAATGTGTGGTCAGCACGATGTGTGGGTTGTCACGCAGAATCAAACACATGTGTCACGCAGAATCGAAGCCACGACCTCCTGAAACCGAGTGTGTGGCATCTTCAGTGCCGGGGTACCGTCCATGTTGCCTGCAGGCCGCTCGCCCATGCCACATGCCGAGCTCATCACAGTCGACTGGCAGCAGATCGCACAAGGCCAGCTCAGGCGTCCCTCGCCTACCACATATGATTTTCATTTCTGACACCGGTCAGCGGATTGCAAGGCTCTGGTTGGACCTGACACCCTCCGAACCGCAAGTCCATTGCATGGACTACATGCAGCACCTGCGGCCCCCTGTAGCGCACCCGGGCTCAAGCAATGTGGACGCAGCATGGCCATCAGGTCTGATGCCGCGTGAGTTGATGCATACATCGATCACGCATCGAGTGCACGCCGCATATCTGCTATGCATGGCCGCGGTTCAATACCGTCCAGCCAGAACGCTCGCAAGCATGCTGTACCGAAGGAGCACGGCCGTTGCAATTGCTGGATGATGCAGCACGCCAGCGAGAAGCACGCCGGTCCCTGAAGCCCGGCTGTACACCTGCGATGTCCGGCAGGCGTGGTGGATACCAATCGGGGACAGCTTGGCAAGGGCCTGCGCAGCCACCAGCGCTGGGTCATTGGGCCCGATCATATGCAATGATTCCAAATATTCAGGTCTAATTTGTGGGTGGCAGCCCTGGAAATGCTGCAAAGCGACCCCACGGGTAGTCACACGGCGCTGCGCAGCAGACAAGCCTAGCCTATTTTGGCTTCCGCATCGCCCAACGCATACAGCATGCCACTCCATCAGCATTCCACTGGAAACAGAGCTGATCACAGGACGTGTTCGACTGTCAATAACACAACACACATTTAACACCATGGCGACATTGACGCGGTCACCCCCTGGATCGGGGATTCGACCTCTTCGGCAGCGGTACAGCCTCGCATCTTGATCAAACAGTCAACATTGTCCACACGAACCGGGCTGGACCGAGCGCCGACTGTGCATCTCGAATCACATGCTGCATTCTATGTGTCATCTCTGTTCAACATGCCGACATACCTCTGCAGCCACGCGAGGCTGTAAACATCCCCACACTCCACAACGCAATGAAAAGCTTGCTCTATGGGACACACACGGGCCTGACGCACCTGTGGCCGACCCCCCACCCCGCCCCTCCCCCCCCAGCCGCCCTAATGTCATGGAACACAATCAGCTCCACGTCTGCAACGGCGGCGAGGCCAACCGGCCGGCCGCTTGGGGATGGCATCTCAGCACAAGAACACATATTGCGGGACCGCATGCACGCGCCGCCGCGCCGTGCTCTGCAACCACTCCCTGAGGTGCTCCATCAACCCCTTCTTCGCACATCCCTGCATACATGTGCCCCAACGATGCCCTCCCCTACTCGCCCTCTTACATCATTCACCTCCATCACATATTCCCAACCCCACGCTGGCCTCACACGCGCAAACTTGGAGGGCCGCGGAGCTCCCAACCGGCCGCCCATTTACACGATCACCCCACCACCCAACCAACGAACCCGTACCATGGCGTCCGCATAATCATTGCGGACACGCACCGCTCCTACACCATCGCCAGCCCGATCGCGCCGCCACCAAACGGCCGTGTCGACCAAGGACTCCGCCGTAAGCGCGCGGCGCAGACAACGCCACAACACTCGCCCCGCAGATCGTCCCCCTAGGAGAAAGAATTCGCCGCGGCTTGAAGGACGTGTCAGGGTGCCGGCACGCCGCGCCGGCGCCGACCCCATGCTGTGGGGCTGTACGTGGCCGTGGGATCTCGTTCGGGGTGTCTAGCCCTGCTGGCTGGGGGTGGTGATGACTGTGTTGCCGCCCGGGCGGTCTTGGCCGCGGGCGGTGTTGCGGCGCGACTCGAGGCCCCCCGTCTTGTGGATCGCGTGCGAGCGCTGCGCCTCGATGATCGCCTTGCGCGGGAACAGCCGCATCGGCACCACGACCTGCAGCATATGCATGCATGTGACGGATGCATATGGCACACACGGACGGCAGAACTGAGCAGCCACAGGACCACACTGTCATCCACGCGTCACCTGGCAGGTACGCTGCAACCCATGACCATTTCTCAGACCCTGCATGAATGCACCACGAGCATGCATAACATGGCACATGCAGTGCAGGACGCTTTTGTCACACCCACGACATGCCCGTCACCCACCGCGCATCCCGCGCCTTGCACAACAAGCTGTGCCGCGCTGCGTGGAAGCCGCACGGTCACATCGCGCACGCACTCCGTCCAGGCCCCCCAACGCCGGACGTACGCAACAAGACACAGGCACCAGCCGCGAGCCTGGTCAGCGCTGCCCTCAGCACTGCCCTGGCGGCGGGGGTGCGCAGGCACATCCGAACGGCACATCCGAACGGCACATCTGAACGTACAGGCGCACACGGCAGGGTACGCACGCACCTCGCTGTGCAGCGGGGCGTCCGGGTGCACCTTGATGAACAGGCACACACGGCAGGGTGGGAGCTACGGCTCATGCATGCAACAAGGTGAGTCTTATTTTTCTCACAGGCACCGGCGGCTGGGTGCCCTCAGCGGCGGCAGCACACACGAATTCATGATATACAGGCACCGGCAGCGCGGGGGCGGGCCGCAGCGGCACACACGAATGCATGATATACAGGCACCGGCAGCGCGGGGGCGGGCCGCAGCGGCACACACGAATGCATGATATACAGGCACCGGCAGCGCGGGGGCGGGCCGCAGCGGCACACACGAATGCATGATATACAGGCACCGGCAGCGCGGGGGGCGGGCCGCAGCGGCACACACGAATGCATGATATACAGGCACCGGCAGCGCGGGGGCGGGCCGCAGCGGCACACACGAATGCATGATATACAGGCACCGGCAGCGCGGGGGCGGGCCGCAGCGGCACACACGAATGCATGATATACAGGCACCGGCAGCGCGGGGGCGGGCCGCAGCGGCACACACGAATGCATGATATACAGGCACCGGTAGCGCGGGGGGCGGGCCGCAGCGGCACACACGAATGCATGATATACAGGCACCGGCAGCGCGGGGGCGGGCCGCAGCGGCACACACGAATGCATGATATACATGCACCAGCGGCGTGAGGGCGGACCGCACCTCGCGGATGTCGTTAGGGTTGACGCAGCGCAGGTCGATGTACTGCAGGATGCGCTGGTCGTCCTGCGGCAGCAGGAAGAGGTTGTCGGAGGAGGTGCCGTCATCGGGGTCGTCGTCGCTGTCCATGCCGAAGAACTCCTGTGCCCAGCTGTGCACGGCGCGGCAGACGTCGAGCTCAGAGGCCGCGAGCGGCACGTCCCGCAGCACGAGCTCCACGACGTCGGTGTTGAGGTCGGCGACGCGGAAGCAGTCGACGGTGAAGGGCAGCGTGGGGATGACGTCCCGCATCGCATCCACGATCGGCTGCACTCGGACACCCAGCCGTCAGAACATCCACGGGATCGGGAAATCTGATTTAGAAGGGGTCCTATAGTGGTGCTATTCTGATCAATACATGAATCAGTACTGCTCAATAGTCAAATTGTGGTACAAGGCCAGAGTACGCGGGTAGGCAGGTGGCACTGCCACGGAACCACGCACGGGCAGAGAAACACCAACGCCACCGCCACCGGTGGACGCAGGCACAGCAGCTCGGGCACGTGCATGGCGCTCAGGTACAGCAGCATCGCCACACACGGCCGCGCGCATGCATGCGCACACTCGCCGTCAGTGTGTGCCAGGGCGTCAGCCTGCTGTTGTACATCGGGATCGTGTCCGTGCGTCTGTCAGCGCAACACACCAGTGCGGCAGCCGGACACTCGACTGCATGCACTGGACACAGACCCTCCAGAGACGAAAGGGTCTGCCCCTGTGGCGCTGGTGACCCGCCATCAGCACACCACCGGAGCTCGCCGGGCGGTTGAATCCGAGCCACAGTGAACGAAACCTGGCGCAGCACATCCCCGCATACACGTGTCCAACCAGACTCTCATCGCACACCAGACGTCAGCCAGCCGCGACTCGATCCGGTCACTGCTGGACCTGCGCGGAGAGCCGCGTGAAGCTGGACTGCAGCTCCAGGGTTTTCAAGCACGTGGGCAGACAAGCCCGACGCGCGCAACGGGCGAGGGAGGCGTGCCTGGATGGAATTGGCCATGCCCTTGCACAGCCGCAGCATTGCGTCCTTGATCGTGAGGGGCTTGTCGCTGCAGAGCTTGCCGACGAGGTACTCATCCACGCCACCCAAGCCACTCTTGCGCGGCTGCAGCGCAAAGCCGAGGAGCTCGTACACGATCTCCCGCCGGCTGTCGATGCTCGTGCCCGCCTCCTCCAGCTCTGCACCGCAGCAAAATCAAAATATGGCCGTCACCGCAAGGTCATAGTGCAGCTGCCAGAAGCGGACAGAAAAAAAAAAACATCCGCATCATGTCACGCAGCAGGCGCAGCGGGAGCGTACGCACACGCAGAACCATGGAAGACGCGCAACTGGGCACACAAGCTCCGGTGGAATCAGCCTGGGGCTGTGCTCTATGGAGCATGCATTGGACACATGTGTGACACGTGGCTCTGCCGTGTATTCTGTGAAGCATGGGGGCTGCGCCTGAGCCGCAGGTGGCGGGCCCCCTGGGCTGGATGCGGGCGGAAGCTCACGTGAGCTTGACCAAGTACACCCCCGCCAAGTACACCCCGATGCGAGTGCATTTCGGCACTGGGACTGACGAAGCGGCTGTGCACATCAGGAAGTGGTGGCTACGGTCACGTGGGACGGCGATCGGGATTGATTGGGAAGTTTGTATCGATGCTCACATGGGTGCTCACAACAACGGGGGTGGGGGGAGGCTGGAGCGCGGGTGTGAGGGGCCAGGGAAGCGGGCGGGCGAGGAAGCGCAAGGGCAAGGGGAGGGGCGAGGGGGCGAGAGGGCGGGCAGGGGGGCAGGAGGGCAGCGAGGGGGCGCACCGGGGATGACACCAGTATAGAGGTACTGCATGAGGTAGCGGAAGCACGCTGGAGACGCCCAGAAGGGGTACTGCTTGTTCATGAGGGAGTTGGCATCGATGTTCATGACTCCCTCCTTGTACAGTGTGTGCCGGTAGTACCTACACACAGCACAGCACAGCGCGGTGGGGCCGGGGGGGTGCACATGTGGCTTCAGGCGTAGCCGTGCCCGGCGCTTGCATGGGCACAGGTAAGGATCGGCAGGGCACGGGATTGGCAGGGCCGCATCGCGGACGCGCCGGAGGTGGTCTGTGTTCTACCGGTGCATGCTGGCACCTATTGCGCACTGTGGGGACGGCGTGGCGGCAGCTGTACTGCTGTGAGCAAGGCTGCCGCTCGGCTCTGCTGGGGCCACGGCAAAACGCAAGCGCCCTGGTCATGCACTGCGCCACAGCATGCACTGCGTCAGCATGGCGGAATTCTGGCCATGCATTCTGCAAACGCGGCAGCATCACGCCATGCACATGGTGGCAGCGTATCAGCATCCTGGTCATGCACTGTGCGTTAGCGGCAGAATCAGCTGCGGTTGCACACCAGGGGTGCCACAGGCTTGTGGAGCTGCAGAAAACATACGGAGATCTGCAGGGCTACAATCTCACCGTGCACGGGCGACTCGGGGCAGCCTGAGGCAGGACCAGGCTGCTAAACGTGTGGCACCAGTGACTGGCGGCAGCAGTGCTCGCTGTGGCTGGTTGGAGCAGGTTTTGACTCCAGTGGACAAGAGGGAGGGCGGCCCCCCGCGGTAGCGATCGGCGGGACGCCGCCGTGTGCAATGCGAAAACAAAGCAGCCTAGCCACTTGCTGAAGCGGCTATGGAGCACGGTAATCTACGATTCGTGAACGCCAGGCATGCTCCACGTGGTGCTTCCCAGATGGCTACAACAGATGGAGGTGAGATACGCACACTCCCACACTATCAAGGACACTATGTAGATAAACGATTCTAGACGCAGTGTTGGATCCGCCATGTGCACAGATACCGTGAATTTGTCTAGTCTGGAAAACAGCAGCTGTGCAGCTGAAGTGGCATATACGGTGGCGTGGAGTATGGTTCGGCCTCCAATGGCAGTGGAGGGCATGGAAGGCGCGGTCTTGATGGCGGACTGCCCCCCGAGACGACGCATTCAGTATGATCGCTTCGTGAATCAGCACACAGGTACATGTCAAGGTGCTCAGCAGGATGGAACGGCGCCGTTGCTTTGATGGCACAGCGCATGAGAATAGATAGCAGCCGGTGTGAAGGCGAAGACTGGTATGCTGGCATTGTCAGCTTCAGCGTTCTCAAACTCACACCAGAACAGCTGTTCTACATACTCCGCCGTGAAGTCAGACAAAATGCACATGAAGAGGTATCAGTATGCGCGGCGATTGGAAGGGCGGTCGGTGCCGTGGTTACCACTTCCTGCCTGATCGCTACTGCTGGATGCGCAGTGAGCTGCAACATGCGCTACAGCTCACATGACACTACTTGGTACAGTCAATGTCAAAAGTGCAAAGCTTTCGCAAAGCTTACATGCGCGGCTGCGTCAGGTCGCCCATGAGCATCCAGGTGGAAGCTCGCTCCCGAACAAGAATTCGGGGCACACAGCACGCGTAGCTGTAACGAATCAGTCAACACTCACGCCCATCTATTTAGCGTTGCGCGGGATAAAGCTCTGTCTGTGACGATGCGGCTCCGTAGGTAGAAGAGTTCACCGACACCGGAGCAGCGGAAACATGGAACATTACAAGCACCATCTCGAGAATGATGACCACTGCCTGATTTTTTCGTAGATGCTCTTCCATGTTTGTCGTACGCGACGGTACCACTCCGATCCAGACGATCACCACACCACAACAGGCGGATGGGAATCGCACGGCGTCTGGATTCCCAGTATAAACTTGTGAGCTGCTAGAACAACGTCTCCGTTGCACTTAAACGTCACTCCCTTGAGGTGTTCTGGGCATGTCAACAAGGCTTGCGTCACGGACATGCAGTGCCGGGCCAGTCTCTCATCACGATCTTCCATGACAAGATCTCTGAGCTGGGCAGAGAGCCTATCTATGCTTTTCTCCGCCATTGTGGATCTACCTTGGCGGACGAGAGCGCATACAGAAAACGATACTTTGTGGGACTGCGGATCAAAATGGAAGCTGATTCGCCACGACTGCTGCAACATGCATCTCCAGTAGGTCTAACTGATCAACGACGGAGCCTCGCCACCCAGAAGTGCCTCAGGTCTCGAGGTCATGCTATCGCGCATCGGGCCGGGCTCACGACACTTGTCGACACCGCCAGAGCTGCTCGTCATCGGGACTCGCTCCGCAAATCTACAGGATCCTAAAACAAATTTAAGAAGTGCCTGCTGTACGCCTGACCATCAGATGGACTGACACATCTTCTAGGGAGCAGCATGCTGTCCACATGATGTCGCATCGCATTGCATTGAGCTGCACATAAGCCCCGGCTTGTCCCGCATCTTTGCCTGGTGCTCCTGCTCCATAGCGGCACACGACATCAGAGCTGATGAGCTGTCCACGGAACGGAACAATGGACTGAGACTTTCTATTCTGGTGCAGGTGCGAAGAATGTTCTCATCAGCGATGTCTGCTTGTGCGTCGTTTTGTGTGCGAGCTTAGCATCAGCGTGACGAGGTATGCCACCGGTCCTAAACAGGTCGTAGTTGATACCTCATAGCAAGTATTCAGCCTACTTTAGTTGTTTCCAATTGCATGTCCCAGGGCATCGATGGCCACAGCTGTTCCGAAGCCATGTCCAGGAACACTGAACGGAAGTAGCGCTGGGGCGGGTGCATGTTCTGCGACGTGTGATACACCAGTAGTCTGGAGGCAGCAGACTCTCCGGATAGTCGTCAGCGTGAATGCGTGTAATGAGGACGGACCAGCGCTGCCTCTCACGCTTCCTCGCACAGTGTCACGAGCAGTGCGAAGATCAACCCACAGCAGCTTGCTCGCTATTGTGGATAAGGACGTGACCGTGAAGCGTCGTGGCTGTTTTATCTGCCTCCGCGCGGCCACCTCGTGGCCTCCGGCGAGTCTACTCGCACACGATGATGACTCTCTTCCTGCGTGGCTGAAGTGCCTGTTACGAGCGGCTCAGCTGATCGTCAGTGTGCAGACTGGTAGACGTCTACATCCGCGCACAACTTGAACAGAACTTTTTGGGTCTGATTTATGCAGTTGCAGCCGTGCTCTCTTCGGGAGGCACACATTGGGCCCGCCCGGGTCTGAACGCCAACATGTGCGCCTTGGCTGATCTTGCACTGATCTCAACGATGTCCCTGCGCCCGTCTGCTAGAGGTCGAACAATGCTTCGTCATAAACGCCTTCAGGAAAATCTATTTTGGCGTCGCTGTGATTACTGTACGTAATGCAATCTCGTCTTGTATCCAACAGCCTAGTCTTGTCCTCGATCGTTGTAGAACGCGCCAGGACCCATATAAACGCTCCTCCCACCTCTGACAGGCTGGAAGACTCCAATGGAATCGAGATGATCAATGTGCGGTGACGTCAGAGCAGGTCAGTCCGGCATAGAGATGCAGCCTAAAAGGTCCTCATGTGTCTTCTGTACAGTCTTCGACGAACACGCATAACACGAGCACTTCCCCCATATGTCACACGCTGCAGCGCGCTGGACAAATGCCTCAAACACACAGGTGGCGAGGCTCCAGCATGCATTCCAGCTCACACCCCGTGACCTGCGTCTCTAGTGTTACCTGCCTCTTCTAATTCATCTATACGACACAAAGTGCAGTACATCTCTCAGAGATACCAATGCAAGCGTCATCCATGGCTGCATCTGACTTCTGACAAATTCGGCTGAGCTGCCTGGTACCAGGTGGCAAATTCGGCTGAGCCACCTCCTTCAGCTCTCTTGAGACCATGTCACGACAGCAGCCTGGCGCCAGGCGGCCTGGTGCCTCACGATGTTCACCTGCTTTCCTCCTTGTCCTTCGCGGTTGTGCAGCAGGAACATCAGAGAATTACACGTGGCAAGGTGGCACGAACTCTGATCATGCTTACGGGATGGAATCCAGTCGGGGTGTCCTGTCTGTCAGAGTCAGATTAGCTGGTGTCTACCTGTGCTCAAATTGTTCTCTGTTTGGATAGATGCAAATCTCCACCACATACCATGGGTCCTAGCGGAAACACCGAATTCCGGGGTCTCGGAACGGGCAGCCAGACGTGCTGCACATGTCCATGAAACATAGGGAGCTGCAGCAGCGCCCGCCCGCCCGGGCATCGTAGAGGCATTGTAGGTGTCAGTGTTGGGTTGTCGGGCGTGAGCACATCAAGCAATGTCGAATCTTTGGGTCTCGTGTCTGGTTGGCAGCCGTAGAATCGCGGCGAGACGACTCAGCACTGTTGTATGCCGCAACATGATTGGCCTGTTCTCCCTGTTGCACTTGAACTTCGAGTCAAACATGACACGTAAGTTGGTGCAGTTCCGGGCAGCATCGGGCCTACAGCTCTACTAGTCCTCCTGTTGAGCTCAACGCGCCAACCCGGGAGGAGTACCTGTCAACTGATGAGGATGGGATGCATGGATAGCGCTACTCGAGTGGCAGCCTCCCTCGTTACACCTTCACACCTACTCGTGTAAAATTCAGCAGCAGCAGTGACGGCCTTGGGCAGCCACACTGGATCCACGGCACTGCCGTGTCAAGGGGGTCACGTCACTGCAGCACCACACACTGTTGTGGGAGTCTGTCGATCATGAGTGTGTGTGCTGCAGCCCCTTGCGGTGTCGGGGAGCTCGCCGATCCACACTCCGGCACCCGCCGCGCCCGCACAACCGCGCTGTGCGCTGGTGCGCACGCAGCGCGGAAGCATGCGCAGCGCGACAGCATGCACAGCGCGACAGCATGCGCAGCACGCAGCGCGGAAGCATGCGCAGCGCGACAGCATGCACAGCGCGACAGCATGCACAGCACGCAGCGCGGAAGCATGCGCAGCGCGACAGCATGCACAGCGCGACAGCATGCGCAGCACGCAGCGCGGAAGCATGCGCAGCGCGACAGCATGCACAGCGCGACAGCATGCACAGCACGCAGCGCGGAAGCATGCGCAGCGCGACAGCATGCACAGCGCGACAGCATGCACAGCACGCGTACAGAAGCATGCGCAGCGCGACAGCATGCACAGCGCGGAAGCATGCGCAGCGCGACAGCATGCACAGCGCGGAAGCATGCACAGCGCGGAAGCATGAGTGACATTGCCACGCCGAACCGCGCTGGCATCGACGTCGGTTGAGACGTCTGCGCCCCAACGGTCTGGCCCCACTAATATTGGGGTGCCCAGAGCGATGGTGTAGATTACCGATACGAACGTGAACCTGCGTCCCTGCAATCTATAGAGTCCCTCTGGACACAACACGAGGCCAGACCTTTGGACGCAGCTGTCGATCGGCACTGCAGTGCCGCGCCGGCACAGGCGACTTTGCTGTTTCGTTGCCCCCTGCTGTGTTCAGCATTTCCGATTATTTGTACACGTGTGCAAACGTGGATGGCCTTCAAACTGTTGCAATTTGCAAAGCGACCCCAAAGCTAAAGCTCCCCCCCCCGCACTTCGAACCGCGCAGGGGTGCACGTGCACCTCGATGGCGATGTGATCATGCATGCATGCATGACTTGATATGCGCTGGCCGCAGCTCGGGGACGATGCATTTGGGGATGACCTCCATCGCCGTTGGCCAGCCGCAACTAGCTGCTCCTCACCTTCCCTGCTGCAGCCCTGGCCCGCCTCCGCAGATGTATGGTGCTGCCCCTGCCACCTACGCCACTAATCTGCACCGTACCCTCAAAAGGGCATTCGAAACTCTGGCTCGCCGGGGCCACATGCACTTGCAAAGTATGATGACAGCTGGCATATGCCACCCGGAGGATGTGGTGCCTTTAAGGGCTTGCTTGGCGCTCGCGCGGCATGATCTTGATCTGAGCATTTCTCCGGCTGTGCTTGCAGCCCACAGGCCCACCCTCCCCACCTGTGGCACCGTGACACATAGCACGACTGAATCACCTTCCTAGACAGGACACAGATACAGCGGTCGAGCTCGATGCAGGTTGCTCATGATCATGTTTTGGGTCCGCTGTGAGTGCTATTTGTAGCGGCTGCAGATTCCTGCAGCTGTTGCCGTGGGGATATCGATGCATGGATGAGGCCGAAACAGCAACCATTAGGCTCACGCCCCGCTCAGCCGGTGGGCTCGACTTGTGGTGCCACAGGTTGCGGCCTCCATGGCCTTCAGACATGTCTGCACTAGGTGCATACTGTTGCCAGGCCTAGGACTGCTGATGTGTCATCCGCGTGCTCACGTCCGCTGCCTGTTGCCCTGAGTACACCTGCAACGATGTTTCACATGGGGCGCACCAAACGCCTGCACAGCTGCAAGAACAGGCTGCACTGCAAAGCATGAGCAGTAAAGTGAATACAAATTTGCAGAGGCGTATCCTCAGCAGCTGTTTTTTTTGCTGTTGTTTTGTTTTGTTCTGTTGTTTTGGGGGTGGTTTTGGGGGTCATGACCCCCAGCTGCAGTGGTGACAGTGACCCAGCTGGTCTCTAGAGGGGCCCCTACCGGGCCCCCGGGGTAGCTGTGCACACAGCTGTGCACACATGTGAAGCCTTTGTCCTTGTAACACATGTGCAGCCAGGTGCCCGAGTGACGTGTGCACTTCCGCCTCACGACTTGCTTCTTTTGCGGTGCTGCAGCTGCCCTCCTTGCTGCCTTTGTCCTTGAAACACTTCTGCCTCATGACTTGAGTTGAACACAGCATCGATATCTGCCTCACAACAGACCAGCAGGATCGGCATGAGACTGAGACAGATGCAGTGCGCAGGGAGGAGCACACACCAGGCTTTGGCCATGGCGTTCTGCAGCAGTCTGCCCCGTGTGTGCTGCAGCTGAGGCGTAACAGAATGTCTTATAAGATAATATAATTAGTTCACAATGACTGTCAGGAATTCAATTTAAGTCACGAATGAGTGTCTCACAGCCACATGGCACAGTGTAGGGCCTGTTGCAGTTGAATTCTCGCAGCCACATGGCCCACATATGTACAAGGGCAGTTACTAACTGCCTATTAGGCAACATGTCTATGTACAAGGGCTATGTATACATGGCGCAGCTGGGGCAGGATCTGTAACATATGTACAGTTGCAGTCATGGGCGCCGGCGGTGGCCCAGCTCACCTCGTATGACCCATATGGGGAATATTCCCCTGCGCGTGCTGGCTCATGGCCAGCCTTGGTCTGGCTGTGCACATCAGCAGCATCAGCATTGCTGCTGTCAGGCTGGCGTTGTTGCTGTCAGGCTAGCCATCTACAGCTGGGAGGGCGCCATGTGGCACCAGGACTGGCTGTTCCCTTGCACATGTAGCTACAGACATAGCTACCAGTTGTTGTACACGAGATCCACGCATCAATTGGAGAAACCGGTTGGAGAAACCACCGGTTGGCGCTGCTATGTGACATGCGTAATAGCATGTGCAGCTCTGTAGCAAGCACAGTAGGAGGAGCACGGTAGAACTTCTACCGTGCTATATTGAATATGTGTTTTGTACCATATCAATCACGAAGCTTAGGATGACTTTGTTTGCTGCTAAAGCAACTGGTCACAGCATGCATAGCGCCCGGCGCTCGAGCATGCTGTACACATGTTTTCTCGGCACAGGCACGCGTGGCAGGTAGTGCTGCATCCATAGCCACATACGTACTACTGGGCAGACAAAGGGAAAAGTAAAAGTATCTGAACCGTATCCTATTGGGCATCGACAACTCCGAATCAACGGGACCACATATCATATAGTATGCCGAGGGTGCTGTGCGTTGTTTGCTTGAGTGTGGTTGTCGGCTTGAGGGTGTGGGCTATGTGGTGTGTCCTGCTACATGTGTTTGCTGTTGTGGCAGCAGGTGTGGCACCATGTGCATGTGTGGCTACCTTGGCTCGATTGCAGTATGGATCTCTCTCTTAGGACTCTCAGATGCTGTGCTACAACTTGAAGGATAAAGGCAGCGAGGTAGGTAGGCAGCTCAGATATTGTGTGCCTATGTGTTACAAGGACAAATCAAGCAAGGCAGGTAGCACCGCGAGGAACAACCAGGGGAACCGCACACCACGCAAGAAGCCACACGCAGCACACGTCAACACACCCACGCAAACGCAACGTCAGCACCCGCGCAGGCCAGCCACACAGCCACACACACGACCACACCCACCCAGCAACACACAAGAGCCTCCCACCCAACACCCACATGCACACCCACACGCCCACCCCCACCCCACCCGCACCCGGCCCACGTGGGCCGGGTGCTGGTGCACCAGCCAGGCGCAACTTGAAGAGAAGTGTGCCTATGTGTCCCCGACATCAGCCTTGTGATACACAGCCATGGCTATGCATAGCCACGGGTGTGCAGTTCCTCTGGTTGTTGCTTGCGGTGCTACCTGCCTTGCTTGCTTTTTCCTTCAAGTTGTAACACAGCCATAGCCGCAGGTACGCACACATCTTGAGCTAGCTCATGATGTAGAGGGCGTCATCCGTACATCCCGTCGTGCTATGAATGGCATCCCAGCAGATGGCGTAGCAGTGCTAGTCGCAGTGGCTGACCACCTGCAGCCAACTGCAGACGCTGCTGACGCAGTGTATGCGACATGTCATGGATAGCATGCATTGTTCACCGTGACGTCGTCGCAAGACCCTGCAGCCACGGCACCCGTACTAACCATAGACGCGTATGCCCTGGGTCTCAGATTCTCGACGGTGTGCACCACGTGGCCAACGTCCATTCCGCGTCCTTTCTTTCCTCGACTGCTTGCGAAGCAGAACTGTGTGTAAACCCTGTGTAGGGGTCACTGCGATAGCATAGGTCACATGGCCGATTCTACATCTTCGCGCCGGAGATGCAGCGGTGGCTCCGTGCACGCGTACGGCGGCCGGACGCACAAGTTCGACTGAACACATGAGGGCCAGGTGCATGCGTATATGCGTCTTGACCGGGTGCCGAGCCGAGCTCCCAGCACCGAGATCTCTAGCGGCCACCAGATCTCCCGGGCCGGGGCGTTGTCCCGCCGCAACGTTGGGAATACAGAATTCGCTGTACAGGCAGGCTCAGGACAGCACGAAGTCCACCGGGGGATGTCGTACGCCTCTAGAAGGCACCTCGCTGATTTGCCCGCACGAGTCCCCAGATGTCGGGACGCCCTTGCCTCGGCTGCGCCCGCCGCTTGGGCTCGTTGACATCATGATAGCACGCAGACGCGTCTGGTCGACCGTTCGTAAGTAATTACACGTGACGTGATTACATCACAAGCACCCCAGGCCCCTCCACCCTGACCTGACGTCAGGCTGCTTTTGCATCTGATCAGATGCAGGGTGCCTTCATGAAGACACCCTGCAGGAACCCCATTGCTAGAAACCCTGCCCCTCAAGCTCCACCCAGGCCTCGCCACGCCAGATGCTGCAGGACCTCCCGGGGGTGCGCAGCTGTCACCCACGTTCGCCTTTAGTGTAGTGCCCCCCCCCCCCCCCCCCCCCCCCCCCCCCCCCCCCCCCCCCCGTCCCCCCTGGCCAGGATACCGACGGCTCGCTTCGCTCGCCATCAGAATCTCACCGAATTTCTTCAAGCCTGATGGGAAGTTGATTGGTTTGTAGGGGGGGGGGGGGGGGGGGGGGGATGTTCGCGCATCGGCGGGACAACCGATGCTCGCTCCTCTCGGCGTTAGACTCGTGCTGATCTACATCTAGATCTTTCCGGCAATCTGTTAGTAATCGGTTTGTGGAGCCCTACCCCACACGTGTACGGCGCCCCATCAGCGGCTGTCCCGCGACAATGCAGGACTGCTCACCTTTGCAACATCGCTGCGTTTGCCGGTCAGAGTCGCCGGCCACGTGTGCGGTGAAGCCTCACTGCTGGCACGCCACACGGGCGACTCGAATTCATTACTGATCGGGCTCACAGTGGCGGCAGACGACCGTCGTGTGATGCCATACGGCATCTGGCCTGAGCGGCGGCCCAACGCCTCCACCTGCCTGGCGCCACCGCGCATTGGCGTCCGGCATTCGGCTCTCAGACTCACGCCGGGCCGCCGCGATGACGGTGGCTGCTCTGTACATGCGTGCCGAGACTCCACATCGGGGCCGATGGGGCATGCTTGGGAGCTCTGGACATCTAGGTCACCGGTACGGTACCTGGTGGGCCCGGGGGCTATGCGCGCGGCAGTGCGGGCCGGGGGCACAGCGTGAGGCGGTGCAGGGATTGGCTTGCGGGCTTGCATGTAGAGACGCGCGTCTCTACGCGTCGCGTCGCCTGAGGGGGGGGGGGGGGGGGGGGGGGGGGGGGGGTCTGTAATCAGGTGCACAGTAGCATCCATTCTAGTGCCCAGCAGCGCCCCATATCATATCATATGCGATATATTGGACGCATACAGATGATATATTTATGCTGCAGTGGCCAAGCACGCACCCGGAGGCCGCCCACCGCAGACATTTGGTATCCGATGAGTCAATTGTTCACAGTCACACACTGTGCTACACGCGCGCTTTGACACTGTCTTGGCGCATGCTGTTCGTTTGCGTGTGGCCCGCCGTCGGGGCGCGAACGGGGCGTTTAGGCAGGCTGGGCTGGACTTTGGGGGTCGGGGGGCTGGGTTGTGCGCGGGTGCTGGGCGGGGTGGGGGTTAACGTTGTTGTTGGGGTCGCGTTGTTTTTCGGCTTTGCGGCCTCGGCTGCGTGTGCTTTCGGGCCTCTTGCGGCTGGCTGACGGGCGGGGTGCGCTTTGGGCGTGTGGGTGTGCTTGTGGGTGTAGGGTGGGGGGCTTTGGCTGTGGCCGGCGCGGGTGCTGACGTCTGACGTCACGCGGTCGGTTGCGTGGGTGTGTTGGTGTGTGCTGCGTGTGGCTGATTGTGTGGTGTGCGGTTCCCCTGGTTGCTCGCGGTGCTACCTGCCTTGCTTACTTCGTCCATGCCACAATGTAAGATACACACGCCACCACGTGGTGCACCGCCTCAGGCAGGCAGGGCCGGGTCGCACAGGACCAGGATGAGATTCGGTTTCAGTGTTTGCTTTCTCCCGTTCACTCTTTTGTAATACTACAGGACCAGGACGGTACGGTACGGGGTCGTACAGGACCAGGACGTGCCAGGATGTGCTGAGAGGTATACTACACTATACTAGTAGCCACTGCCAGTGGCATACTGCATACTATATACCCGTACGGCAAGGTGTCACAGTACTAGCAGCCATTCGAAGAGCATGCTAGTCATTGACTGCAAGCTAGCACAGTAACAGAATAAATGTCTTATCAATCAGGAGCAGAATCATGTGATATGCAGTTGGCAACAATCATGCTGCCATGCATGTGCACGTGCCCATGGGCCTGCGCATGCAAGTCTTGGTCTGCAACGTCGTTACTTTCAACTGATCGTTACTTTCAACTAAGTCATGGTATGCGCCTCTGTATCTGTTGTCTGCTACTTGCAAGATGCATATGGCATCGCGAATGACCCTGCAAGCACCGGTCCGATGCACTGCAATCGGGCCCGATCGAAAAGTATCTCGAGATATACTTGTATGAGTGGCGACGCGTCGTACGTGGGACCGTACGTGGGACCGACAGCACATCTACACTTTCGTCCTGATTATTAGGGACACAACATGACTCTGAGAACTCGAAGGGAGGAAGGGTGCATTGCAGACGCAGGTAAGTCGGTGAGTACCCAGGACAACGGCGAGGAGGTTGACGTTGTCGGGGCGGGTGGCACCTCCATCGAAGACGTATACGAGCACGTACGCGTGTAGGCCGCGGGCCTGGAGGACGCGATCATGCCGGACTGAGTTGTGAGTGCGGTTGTGGTGTTCGTGTGTGTGTGAGTGTATGTTGCTGTTGATTCGGATGAGATTCGGTTTCAGTGTTTGTTTTCTCCCGTTCACTCTTTTGTAAGTGTACGTACGCGTGTAGGCCGCGGCTCATAGAGCACACAGGCAGTCAAGGGCACGACGCGGCACCTTCAGCGAGGCGTGCCTGACTCCATGGAACCGCTGGTGTCTTCATGCTTCATGCAACCCTGACCAGCGCGCAGCTTCGGAATCGCTCATGGTGGAGTGATCATGCATGCGCTTCACCGTGGTCACCTGACCGTGCATGCCCAGCCCACTGTCCTTCGGTTGCTGTTGATTCGGATGAGATTCGGGTTTCGTGTTTGTCTTCTTCCGTTCACTGTTTTGTAATCCTTCTGTTGTAGGGCCCGGTTCGCCCTCATGAGTGTGCCCCGGTGCTGGCCAGCACCGCGGGACGTCCGGTACGCCGCTGTGTACAACAGCACGTCGATAGACTTTTATCTCGAGAAAATCTCCTGCAGTGGCCCACCTCATGTAGTCATGATGTATGTGTTTGACGCATTCTGCAACAGCACGTGCATACCCATGTTGATAATTACATGCCGCCCATGCATGCTGTTGCGTTGCATCCCGTGAGCACGTATGTGCTGCGGCGTGCTGCTCCTCGTTACCTCTTGCGCGGAGACCTTTTTGCAAATACGTAGCTGCGCCAGACATCGGCGCCCGCACGTGCGTGCGCAGGCAAGAGTTAGAGCAGGCATGCTCTGCAGAGCAGGCAGCTGAGGAGGTCAACCTACAACCAATATCAGCTGAAGGATTTGTTTCGGACGAGATTTTGTTGCTTGTTTGTCTATTCCCGTTTACTCTTCTGTAACAAGATATCGGCTGAAGCGGCTCCGAACAAAGCAGTACAGCTCCGCTGCGAGCCGCCGCCGCACGCGCGGCCGCAAAGGTCGACGCTTCGTGTGCCAATTACTCCTGTCGCACGTCACACCGCGGTGCACCGCATTCCGCAAGCCCGGCTGACGCGTCAGTACTGGGGGGCATCAGCAGTGGTGACCGGTTGTGAGCGTCCACTGCGTGATGGCCACTTAAGGCGCAGAGGGCCGTCTGCGGCGCGTGATCGTGCATTAGTCACGCACAGCCCTCGAGTCTGCCGAACTCGGCGGTGCGGTCCGGCACAGACCCGCGGATCCCTATCGGGCCCGGTCTACTGGTCTTGTATTCACGGTCAGTCCGTCCTGGAGTCAGCATATTTCTTCCTGCGTTTTTCTGAAGATGAATGCTGCGGCACTAGTGTCGTTATACTTAGTCATGTAGAGGCCTAGATAGGTTATGGCAGCAGTTAAACCTGCCCCCCTCTGCGACCGCTCTTCTGCGAACTCTAGCCCCCTATAGCCACAAATTTCATTACAAAAGAGTGAACGGAAGAAGACAAACACCAAAAACAAATCTCTTCCGAGTCAACAGCAACACAAACACGATCACCCTACAACCGCACCCAACCCGGCCAACCCTGCCGCGGCAGGATCGCGTCATGGATCCTCCGGAGGCCCGCCTCATACCGCAACCCCTCAGGCTGCTCAAGAGAGATGACAAGCCTTTTGTCAACCCCTGCTCACGAGAGATGACAAGCCTGTTGTTGTGTTGAGTCTGTTCCCGCTCTCTTCTCTGTAAAAGAGACTCTCTTCTCTGTCAGCAGCAGTGAGGCATACAGCGCAGCTGTGCGGGGAGCCCCGGGCCATGGGCCATGGGCTACATGTAGCTGCAGCCACAGGACTCCAGGCTGAGCCTCCTGAGGGTACACCTCAAATATAAATCGTTGCCGGATTGCAATCCACTGGCAATAGTGCACCTAGCCTGTCTTCAAACTGTGTGTCTTTGTGAATGTGAATGTGGTCAACACTCGCTGGTGATACAGGGTGACCTCAAACCTGGGATTGCTGTCCAGCTACCAGTAGGGTACCGTGGTGTGGGGGACAGCCTGATCTGTACATAGTCCAATGGCACAGACAGCTGCTGATCAGCGTGAGATCCCTTTAAACACTTCTTGTAGTAAATTTATGATAGAGAGACAGCCAGATCCTGGGATGCATGTCTGAAGATAGTTATACACTGATAGGTGGTTTGAAAGGTGGTGAATGGGTGGATTGGCAGCCAGCTTCACAGAGCTTTCGCGACTCAGATGAGCCTGAGATCGTGCATATGCCGGGTACTGGCAGCCTTTTTATGCTATGAACGTGACAGGAAACAAGGCAGGTCATGCCAGCGCATTTGCGCCCGTCAGCAGCTGATGCAGTAGCCGCCACGAACCCTGCCTCAAGAGTGAACCAGCGCACATTCCAGCAAGGGCGGTGATGCGGGTGCATGCGGGTGTCGCGTTGTACCAGCTTTGCGGACAGTACGGCCATATGCATGACACCCTCGGGTGTGACTGACTCCTCCGATGTCAATAATGCCTCGACAACCTGGCGTAAGCTCCCTATAATGCCGCCCCTCAGGCCCCGGAAAAGATGAGCCCCGAAGCGTCGCAGTCGCATGCCCGTCGACCTGGGAAATGGCTACAGCCCGCAAGCTTGCTCTGGCAGTGGAGTCAAAGTTCGATGGCACGAGTTGCTATGAAGTCTGTGTCCGTGAGCTCGTGTACTATATAGTGGATCCCTGGCACTGCGCTGTCTCTACACAGAGCGCGATGCGCTGGTCCCGCTCGCGTCATGTCCAGAACTCCAGCAACCCGGGACGTCGATCAGATGTTACTACATCTATTTGTCTGCGCGGTGCATGAGGGCGAGAGGCGCGAATGCACGCGGCCAGGTCGACATCAAACATGCCACCCCGTCACAACTCCGCATTTCGCTTCCATCGATCATCGGCGGCCCCGTCATGTCAGGGCGCGACAGGCGAGACTGGGCCGCGTTGACCCATGCCGGCCACCAGCGATTCGGGGGAAAGCCAGTCCGATTTTTTGCATGTTTCTGCCACGCCGAAGCAGCTATAACACCGCACACGCCCTGACTTCCGCCCATTCTGCAACACCGTTCCAGCATCTCGTGATTGCGGCTTCAGTTCCGCATGTTATCAGGCCGCCTGCGGCGTTGCGACGAAGCACGAGGTGATGCCAGAGGCAGAGGAACACCGGGACGAGGCCGCGCCTCAGGGCTCCCAGCTGACGATCAGTGAAGATGGATCAGTTAGCAGTGACAGTGAGAAGCTATCGGAGCACGTTGTGGCCCGGAGCGAGCTGCTCTCGTCCCTTCGGGAAACGGCTGGCTGCGCTGTCGTCCCAATTGACGCAGCCAGCTTCAAGGCATGGCGGCGCTACCACCATGGAAAGCCTGACATTTCTGCCTCAGAGCTGGCGTCAGTTCTAGAGGTGCGGCTGGCGATCCTGCGTGAATTTGCAATCCGGTGGTAGCGCGATCGTGCCAAGCCAGGTATCGGCGAACTTGTGAACTCGCGTAGCCCCACAGCGGCCAAGCTGCAGCTGCGAACGCTCGCGCTTGCGGCGCATATGCGCCAGCCGCTTACCCCGAATGCGCGATGTCCAGCGTTGAGTGTATACATGTTTGTTGTAGTGTGTGATCGCCTCGATCGGTCCCGGATAATGAGTTGCCAGTGTCCCGATGGAAATGCATATGGCTGTGTGGTCATGCATACACACCTGAGATACATACAACAATGTGAACATAATGTACCCGGCCTAGGGCCATGAATGAGTGAGTGGATTTGCGAATGGATTCCTAGCAACGGCCCGATGCCCGGCCTCTGTCCTTTGTAACAAACATCAGGTGCACAGAAAACGCGTTCATTTCACAACCCTCACTGCATAGGCTGTTTTCTCTACTGTGACAGCAAATACTTCGGTGGATTCCACTTGGTGGTACTCGGCGCGCAGCCAACGGAATTCCTTCGAAATGTCGTCGGCGCCCAACGAGCGAGCGAGCAGAGCTCGTGGCGCGCGCCTTGTGCACGCTGTCGCGACGTCGCGAGTCACCATCTTCACACGTGCACATCGCGTTCGGACGCCCAAGGTTCGACCGTTCATTATCCTGGAGCTTGCCTGCGCAGGCTGCTCTGTTCCTGGACGACAGGCAATCAGCGGCGCAAACTTCGCGGCAGGTCGCGGCGATCATCCGGCGCGCGTACCGCCAGGACTTGCGCAGCACGGCCAGCACGACCAACGGCATCCTCTGCTTCCCGCACCACCCCACCACCACAAGCGGCGCGGCGCTCAAGTTCGTCTTCTCGGACATCCGACACACCACCGCCGCCTCCGTGTCTGCCATCGTCGCGCACCTCACCCTCTGCGAAGCGCTGGCGTGCCCCGCCCCATTCCCCACAGTGGCTGTGTGTCATTATCTCGAGACCACCGCTGGACACCTTGACCTCTCGCCCCCACGAGTGCCCACGCACTCCCGCCCCCTGCTGCACCGCCTGTGCACGTCCCTCGCCCCTCTCCTCACGACCCTCCCAAGCCTAGCGATCACAACCCTATCATTGCCTGCGGCGGCGTTGCGTGGCAGTGGCCAGCTCCCGCTGCTGCCGATCGTATCTCTGCTCGGTCACGTCACCTCCCTCAAGATCACTCTTGAGCCGCCGCAGCCAGTCACCCCCAATGCAACCCACACCAACCTCTCATCCAGCGCCATGCATGCGCTGCTGCTGCACCTCTCCCCAGCCGCACTCCGCAGCATCAGTGCCCCGGCTCCCCTGAGCCCCTGCCCCGCCGCCGACCAGGTGTTCGAGACCCTATCCAGCTTCACCGGCCTCACATCGCTGACGATCGGCCTCGTCGCGCACCCTATGCGCACACACTTCACCGCAATGGCCTCGCTGCCGGCACTGAAGCGCCTTCACCTCACGCATGCCCCCCGCGCGGTCCTCGCGCTCGGCCCGGTCCGCCTCGCGCCGACCCTGACGCAGCTCCACGTCATCGGCAACGGCGCCGCCGCCCGCCACATCCTCGCCTCGTCGGCCCTCTCCTTCAACGCCCCCCTACGGCAGACCCTGCTCGACATCGGCGCTGAGCCCCGTTCGGAATTCCCAGGCTGCGCCGTCACGGCCGCAGAGAACCGCACGATCAAGAACAAGTTCGACACACTCGTGCAAGTGCCGCGGCACTCCATCCTGCTTCCCTTCGGATCCACACACCCTGGCGACCTTCCGTCTTCAACCCTACCGGTGCTCCGCCGCCTCGCCGTCACCATCACCGATGCTCACGCGCTCGCCCTCCACCTGCCGAGCCTGCCCCACCTGCGCTCTCTCATCCTCTATCTGCCCACCCTCGAGACCCACATTCCCGCCCTCGACGCCGTGACCATCCCGGCGCTGCGCCATGTGCGCATCGACTTTGCACCGAGCCTCTCGGTGCACCCCCGCGAGCTTCACGGAGCGCGTGCGCTCGCCGTGGCGCTGCTCCACGGCCTCCCCACCCTACAGACCTTCGAGGCCCTGCACCTTGGGGATGTGTCAGAGGAGGCGCTGGCTCCGATGTGCACAGTGCCACAACGCATCGGCGGCTTCGAGAGCGCCCCGCCCAACGAGACCGCCGACGGCGAGTCGTGTGGCTCCGATGACGGTGATGAGTTGCCGGATGAAATGGCCGAGGAAGATGGACAGGCGCTGCGTGCTCGCACCTCCAGCCACATCGCGGCTGCATCGCCGCGGCTGCGCACTGTGCGGGTGAGCCGCTGCCTTCTGGGTGGGGAGCTAGCGGTGTGCGCTCTACTTACATTGCTGCGTCACCTGTTTGGCCGACATGCACTACATGCGTTTGTCTGTGTTAGAGTGCACTTGATTCGGCCGGTCAGGAATTCCGATGTACCCGCTGCGCGCATGCTGGTCGCAGATGCGTCGCGCATCTTCACCGTGCTCATGTGAAATCGAGAGGCACGCGGCCCTAGCACCCTCCCCCACAATTCCACACACACGCAGGAGGCGCTCCAGGCGGCGGCAGGCACCGGCACCCTCCGCACGCTGTCCGTGCTGAGCTCCGAAGCGCCGTCATCCACAGCGTGCGCGAGTCCTGACGACCTGCCCGTGGGCCCCTCTAGCCACGACCTCCGCTTCCTCTCGACCATCACCTCCCTAGGCCGCCTCTCTATCGAGGGCCAACAGAGCGCATGCATGCTGCTCCAGGCCCTCACGCCACTGCGAGGCCTCACCGCATTGCAACTCTGCGGCACCGAGGCGTGCTCCCAGGCAACATGCGAGGCTGGCAGCCGCATCGCGCAGCTCACGGCGCTGCAGCAGCTGAGCTTGCACGTCGTGTGGCAGGGGAGCAACTCCCTCGCGGCCGCGCATGCATGCACCGACGCTTGCGCCGGCGCGACGACTGGGGCGCACGATGACGACGAGGCGTTTGCGGCCGTGGAGCGCGGCTTCTGGGCGGGCATGTGGGCGAGCCTGATGGAGCTGCCTGCGCGTCGGGGAGCCCGCGCAAGCCTCCGCAAGGGCTGCACATGCGTGGCTGAGATGCTCTGAGCTCTGACAGGCGGTGGAGTTGCATGCTGCCCTCGGGTGGGGAGCGGGGTGACGTGGAGCCCGAGGCGGTGAGCCTTGCGTTGTACCGGTGCTTGGGCCAGGCCTGTGTCACATCTTGTGTTGGGACGATTGCGCGTCTGAGCTGGTATTGGGTAATTTGAGGCTTGTTTCGTGTTGCTGTGGTGTCGCCGTCTTGCAGGCGCATGCTCGTTGCTGGCCGTTTGCTGGGGTGGCATGACATCAGGCGTGCGAAGTGTTGCTGCATGTGTGTGTTGAGGGTCGTGTTGTGGAGCATACGTGTTTAAGATGGTATTGGGGATTTTGCGGATTTTTCGTGGCGCTGTGGGAATGTGCAGAAGCGTACAAGGTACAGACTGGTTGTTGGGGTGGTATGTGACCGGCCGTGGCATGCGCTGCTGCGTGGCTCTGTTGCATGTTGTGTTGGAGAGCACAAGAGGTAAAGCTGGTGTTGGGTTCTTTGAGGTGGTTTATTTGCGTATCGCGGGTTTGTGGAGTCGCATGCTTACTGCGGCCCGGCTGCTGGGAGCATGCTGATCCTGGCGCGGTGTGTTGCTGTAGCTTGTGTTAAGAGTGTTTGCTTGAGCTGAGGTATCGGGGGTTGTCAGTTGTGGTGGGTTTCAACCGTAGTATTGCTTTGTGGCGGGTGCCCAACACTCAGGCTGATCACTGCATGCACTCCATTGTGGATGTTTGTAGACTCATCCGGTAGCCGTGCCGCCGGGGTGCAGGAGCGTCAGCTGGGTTGATTTGTGGATGTAGTTTCTCCTGTTTGCCTGGGCTCTGCCCTGCTTGCTGGATCGTTTGTGGGTGGATCTTGCGTGTATTTTTTCAGAAGCCCTGCTGAAGGGATCGGTCTGAGCGTGGGTGGCTCGAGGTTGCAGAAACGATGCCTGGCCAGGTGTATACATGCACTGACAGCAGAGGGAGGGAGGTGGGGGGAGGGAAGAACAATCACAAGAGGCCTCCCGGGGAGTGGGTAGCGGGTACATGTTTGACGTGTGGCGTGTTGAAGCTGATGAAGCATGTGGGTGAGGGCCGAGCCACAAGCTCGGTGCATATATAGCACCAACTTCAGCGTCAGCGTAGTCCTCCCCGCCACAACAGTCTCAGAGACACGCTGCCAGGTGCAGTGCAGAATGCTGCAATAATGAGCAACTTGAACCCAGTCGGGCAGAGTAGGATGTAGTTGAGCTCGTCTGGCGCCTTGAGGTGAGTGCATCCGTAGCTGAAGTGGTGTCGGGCCGGTAGCATGCAGTGCATGCGTGCAGAGGATCAGGGAGCCAGGTAGGCCACAGCACACCACACATGACAGTGGACGTGTGCAGTCGGTTTGATGTGGAATCAACAGGCAGGAGCAGGTGGTTGACGCTTGCGTGACGCCGCCTGATTTGAAGTGACAGCGATGGCTGAGAGCAGATTCGCAAGCAGCCGTAGCCGCTGTTGGCAGTTGCTGATTGGAGCAGTGTCCAAGTGGCTGGTCCCCGTGGCGCCCTGTTTCTGAGCCAACTGCTAAGGGCACTTGCGGCTGCGCATATGGGTAGGGTAGCTCATCTATGGGTAGAGAAGCTATGCAGTGTGAAACATGTTTGCCCCTGCTGAAAGGCAAGATGCTATGCGATGACTGGCGTCTGCGAACAGGCCTTGTAAATAGCTGCAGTGAATTACAAACCCCCTGCACATGGCAGGCAGAGTGTCGCTACTGCGTAGTCGAGGTGGTAGGCTGCAGACACATGTTCTGTGTGACAGGCATCAGATCCAACGTCCATAGAAAGTTTGGACATGCATTTTGCCCTGTGTGCAGCCATGTCAGTTTGAAGCGTGTGTCCATGGATGCACCAGGAGTACTCCATGACCATGCTGACCATCATGCTGTTTGCTGACACTTCCACCTGCATGTGGAACTTCAGATGTATGCTGACTGCTGCCTGCACCTGGAAGTGCACATGTCATGTGCTTACTATTGACCTGGTTTCCCAGCCAAGCACCTGAGCACATTGCAGCCTGAGCATCATGCAGCTGTTGTCTTGTGCGATGTCGATGCATATACATCATCCTCCCACACACGACATGCTGCCTGCTCCAAGCACAGTTTCTCAGCTCACTCTTGAACCACCTGGCTGAATTCAAGAGCTTCACACGTAAGATTAAGCTTTGGCCCACAGTGCGAACTCTGGGATTGACCGGGTGCCATCTGCTTCTGCCTGCGTTGCCGTAATTTATTTTTTTTAAGAGAATTCTGAAATCAGGATGGGGATTCCTCATGTGTCCTCACTGGCGTGTGAGAGCCTGCTCACAAGCACTGCTGGTCTCTGGAGAACTTGGTGATCATTATGGCCATCATCATGCAATGTTGAATACAGCCTACACCGAACTTGGTCCTTGTAGTCATGTGACATGACTCTAAATCTATATTTACTTTACTTTACTCTGACACTGCAGGTGTGGATGTGTTTACATATATAATGATGCAGCAGCATGGATACTGTAAGGAGTTTCTATGACTGGAGGAGTCTGGCATTCCAGCGATATGACCGCTATACCACTGCAAGGACTCAGTGGGGTAGCGGTCACACTACAAGAACGCCAGACAGGTGATAATGTGCATTTCGGCAACACATTAGCGGCTAAACACTGTGAAAGCTGTGTCGTGATGTGGATAAAATGTTCGGAGAATGCCGCTCCAATGTGTGTGAGCTGCACACTTTACGTCCTCGTGTGACCGGAATGTGCCATGTGCTAGGAACGGTCGACGCGCTTCCAATGTTGCAGATGTACACTCTGGCATGACGAGTGGCCGAACTGTCCTCGATGTACGCTGGAGTGTGCACGCGAGTACAAGAGATGTGCATTATGGCGTATGCACGTGGACCGGAAAGATGTGCTTGTCGAGTACAGCTCGCGCATGGCGTGTACACCTTCATAAAAACCAGGCATCATTGACACATTCCAAGCACTCTTCATCCGAACGTGTACTCGCCGGTTGCAGGCATCGTGTACTGTTGCGGGGCGATGATGTACACGTGGTGTACACGACTAGCAGTATCATGAATTAATAATAATTCGGTTCCACGGTGCGTCGGCAGGCCTGTTTACATCATCAATATCATATCATAGCTTATTCTTATGTTTAGCAAAGCATCGTGGTTCACAGCATGATCCACTGTTGCACTAAGCTTAAGCAACAGCCACCAGATGGCTGATCCCTCCTTCAAGGTGCCTACTCTGTAGACTATGAAGCTCGTCGTAGAGAGATATCTTCTTCTCCATTAGACGGACCTTGGTCGCCTGCAGATGTAAGAGCGGTGACTGCACCTGACAGCTGTATTCAGATTATGTGGCAAGATACAGCTCACACATCCAAGGCGACACGTAGTTCACACTCAGGTCAGGACAGACCTGGAGCTCTGTGATCTTTTCCGTAGCTATACGGATCTTGGGTTGGGTGTGGTTGCGTTTACCAGCGCCTGGCTGCTTGAGTTCAAGGATGAGAGCTTCTCGCTCTTGGATTAGCCGATTGGTAGCTTCGATGTCATGGTTCAGTCTAGCTATCTCACTTTCAGTGTACGACTTCCCATACGTTCGCTCACTGTTTGGACCAGTTGAGCTGATCTGCAAACGGTCTCGCACAGTATTTAGCCTGCCTATAGGCTGTGTGTGGTTCCGGTGTAGTGACACTGCAGTTGTATTGGGGCAAAGGTACATGCGGTCTTGCTCACCTGAACCTCGGGTGACTTGAGTGTAGCATCTTGATTTTCTGGCTCCATGGTGCTCAAAGGCAGTCCGAGTAGATCGTCCTCAGCCATGCCCATCATTTTCACTGCGTTATCGATTGCTACTTCTGTTACACCCGCATGTGCGAACGTATGGGTTGCTGCTGCCCGGTCGTTCTGGTGCAGCTCTGGCTGCTCTGTAGCTGGGTGGGCTAGCTGCTCACAGAACTGGGCTGGGGAGACACAAGACTTCTCGGGAAGGGGGTGTGGTGAGCCCCAGGCCTGCAGTAACAAGTCAACTGAGCTTAGCTGTGTATTGGGATGGCGATAGATACAAGGCACTTTGCCTGCAGCTGAGATGCGGGCACCTGCATTGCTGGCAGTCTGCTTTGATTCCATGCCGTGTTATGACTCGCCAAGTAACTTCCTTCAAAGTTGTTGCTGATATCAATGCCTAGTTCTGGACCTGCACTGTCAGGCTGTGGTCTCTTGCTGCCCACCTCGACAGGTTCCATTGGCCTCACGTTTGCTGTTGCGGGTGTTAATCCCATGAAGCGGATTGTTCTTGATATGTCCTTCTCTTCAACCACTGCTCTTGAGTTGTTGTGCAACGCCTGCAGGTTCTCAAGACATCATGCAAATTCCTAGTGCTCCATGAGAGCCAGTAACGACGTCAATTGCAGTGGTGAACACTGTGACTGCACGATGGTGGCGGATGGATCATATCGTTGACATGTTGCCTGCAATGCCTGGGGGTAACTGCAGATTTGTGGCAGTTCGCACTGACCCGTCTGCAGCTCCTTCTGCATGGTTCCACTTCGGCTTCTCTGGTGTCTGTCCACTTCGTTCTAAGTCGTGCCTCGGACTTGGAGACAGAGGGGTGACTTCAAACTTGGGCAAGAAATGTTCTTGGGCTCATCAGGGCGCCATGGCGGGTAGTGTATGATCATATCACTGGATCGGCGGCCATGCATGGCTTGTGGCCACAAGGATGCACGCTCGAGCTTGAAACAGACGGTGCCACTTGCTGGCCATGGGCACTTGAAGTCTACTAGCATGATCATCGTTGACGGTTTGCTGGTCTTCTGAAACACAAATTTGCGGTACAAGCATGTTTGTCGCTGATGCTTGGGGCACGCACCTGCAGGCTGAGGCTGAACGGACGAGGATGTACTCATGCATGAGCCAGATCATGCATGAGCCATCTGCATCATGCGATCAACCTGATGAGGCCCTTTGGCAAGTCTAATGAGGCCCTTTTGCAAGGCCGAAACATGGTATGCCGGTCCGTGATGGTCATGTGATACAGCATCAACCAGTGACCTTTCTACTCAGCACATGCAATCAGCCTTGAATATGCTCTGGGCTGGTCAACAGTGTGTGTCTGTGTAATCATCCACTATATGATGAACATGTCTGCCCTACAGGGTGCGCAAGCGCCTCCGAATTGGGTGATGGTGGGTGATGGACTGTTTCACACAGTGCTTGCTAGTGGCATAGGTGGTCCCATTAACTCGGAGATGTCAATGGCCAATAGGATACGGCTCAGTAAAATCAGATTGACTTGCTGCTAGTGATGATGCATGGAGGGGCCCTGTGGCCACTTCCTTTGGCTGTGCTGCCGGTACACCTATAGCCCCGCCTGCCTCTCTGACTTTGGAGTGATTTGTCCCATCAAGCATATCCACATCCAGCCCCAGTTTGCTCACATGCTGCATGTACATTGGCAGGGGTATGTAGCCAACTTCTGAGGGCAGGCCTGGGCATCATGATGTTGTTCAAAACAAAAAAAACACATAGCTACAGCCTGCCACAATGACTCACCTCCTCAGAGGAGGTATCAGGTTGAGCTCGGACGAGTTCTGTATGGGTAAACGTACACGTATTGGGCGAGGTTGAATCTGCTTCTCTTGAATCTGCTGTTCAGGTCTGCACTGCGTGTGTGAATTGGTGTCTGTCTCTCACAAGGAGAAACCTGTCCAACTGCGCATCCACGTCACTGGACACCTGTTTAGTCAATACCTGCAGTCATTATGCCAATATTTAGCATGTGACATGGTCTAATGCCTGTACCTAGCACTGCATGTGACATGGTCCATTGTGGATATGCCCAAGAACATCAAAATTTGCTCTGCATGCACACTTGAGCTCCCCATGAACTACACCGGCTCAGAACGTTAACTGCCCTCCCCTCAAGTCAGATACAAGCTCCCTGTGCATGCTGCATATGCTTGCTGGCCACCACCACCTGCCAACCTTTACTGAGGTAGGAAGGTCACTGGGTGATGCTGTTTTACATTGTACAGCACGGATCTCGGCATAACATGTTTCCATAACATGTTCCAGGCTTGCCAAAGGGTTGCCGCCTGCTGGCCTGACCGCCCGAGCTCAAGTGTTTGCCTGGATTGCGCATGCATATATGCATGCGCTTATATAAGCATGCAGCCCTGAGCACGGTGAGCTTGCAGCAACAGTACCCTACAAGGGACTGTGCAGTCAGAACCTCTGGCTGTGGTCAGCGCGGGTGCTGTGCTGCCGTCGCCGTGTTGCGTTGCGTCGTGCGTGCGTATGTCGGTGTGTCCTGCATGTGGCTGGTTGCGGGGTGTACGGTTCCCCTGGTTGTTGCTCGCGGTGCTACCTGCCTTGCTGACTTGTAACACACAGAACCTCAGACTGCTACACACCCACACCCACACCCCCACACATACAGACAGCCACTGCCCCACACATACCCGCACGACAGAGCCGCGCCCGACGAGGCGCCGCCCGAGGGGGGGGAAACCACTCCCGCTACATGGTGGGCCCACCTACGGCGCGCAAGATCGGCTGCGATTTTGGCCGCTTGGAGAAGACTGGCTATTGTCTATGTTGAATGGGCATTCGTGGTGTGTCATCTCGCTGTTGGGGAGTCTCCCCATCGCAAACCCGGGTTTTGTCGATTTACCGCCTGCCCAAGGCCACCTGTCCGGGCCACCCGACTGCCGGGGGCCTCCGCAGCCCCATCCCACCCCCAGACCCACATTGCACCCTGCCGGCCTGGCAGACCGCCACGCAGCCCAGCCAGCCTGCGTTGCATCGCACCAGGGACGATGCGGTGTCTAGGCCGTCTCCACGGGGAGTGCAATGTCCCCGCACATGCTACCGAAGTCATCCCGGGCGCCCGAGAGCCAGAGGCCATCGGTCGGTGGCATCAAGCAGGCGGGCCCCTGAGGGGCAGCGCACCGCTCAGGCCGGATGGCCTGTTAGCGGCAAGAAGTCCTACAAGGGACTGGGTGAGGGACTGCCTGCAGTGAACTGGTCATGCATGCAGCCCTGTACGTGCCTGGGCCTGTGTTGGTTGGGAACGTGTCGTTGCTCAGGTGGTGTTCTCAGGCTGCCATACAATGGCCCGAGCTTTTGTGAGTTGACACACCGACACGGGACTGTGCACAGCTGTGTGATGCCCCCGACAGCCACAGTGGGCAAAGCAGGCACTCGAGTTTGGATCCTGCCGCAGCATCTGAGCACCTACCAAGCTTGCTTCGACCATAAGGACTACCTTGACCATAAGGACTGCAGCTGAGCAGATCCGGGAAGCATCATGCTTGCGCTTCAACTTGCTTGCAGGCCGGGAGTTTGTGGCCTGTGGCTTCTCTCCAGACATGATCAGGCACTGCAGTGTGCTGCACTCTGCAGTGGGTCTGGCCCACACCCAGTGATTTTAGATTGTGTCTTTGACTTTAATGGCCTGTGCACCCTCGTGTATGTCACGCATGCGCTCTGTGTGGCGGGCAGAGGCTAGCCTGCTGCAGCTATTCCCAATCGTGCAGGCGTGCTACTTGCCTGAACGTGGACACAAGTTCTGCTGTTTTGGGCACTGCCGAGTTGTAACTCTGAGTTCCTCTGTGAGACAATGGAATTGTTTCAGGCCCTACAGACGTGGCTTGTTCGAGTTCAACGAAACGGCTCCAGAAATGCCTTGTAGCTTTGTGCAGCTAACCAGGGGTCTGTATCGCAAGGATAAAGTCAGAGCGGCAGCTGGTAGCACTGCAGGAGTTACAACAGTGATTGTAATTACAGGCGAGTCCTGTGTGACACAGTGGTCATATTGGGGCTGATTTTGCTGCTCTTGGCTCTGTGTAGGGCTGTACAGTGACTATGGCTGCTTGTTCGTTGCTATGCATTCAGCATGTTGTGAGAGACACAAAGCAGGGTGTATTTGTGCCCTGCGGTGTTGCCTGACTCTCACTGGCGTTGTCCTTGGAACACAAAGGAGGGCTGTACTTGCCTCTACGACTCTGTCATTACCCCCATGAAGCAGGCCAGGAAGCAGGGCAGGCCATGTGGGAACTTGCGACCTGGTTTGTGTTGGTTGCTTGACTCACGTCGTCGACAGAACATGTTCCCGTGATGTTCATGTAATACAGCACCAACCAGTGACCTTTCTACCTCAGTACATGTGGGTATGCAATTGCATGCAAACAGGCATGCAACATGGCATCACTTCTTGCTTAGGCTGATGCATGTCATGGTAGTGATGTCGCCAACATGTGTGGCCACAACAGCGGGGGGCTATGCATAGCTTGCTGTTCACTCAAGTTTTGTGTTCTCGTAGCACAGCTCTGCAACAAGTGCTGATTACGTTGATCACAGGTAGAACAGCCTGTCAGCATCTGCACTTGCGGGAGCCTTTGTCTGCTGTCATCTCTCCGCCTTCATGCACCTGGCAAGCTGCAGGAACGACAGGCCTTCCTGGCCACAAAACCATGCACAGCTGTGTTACAAGGACAAAGCAAGGCAGGTAGCACCGCGAGCAACAACCAGAGGAACCCACACCACGCTACGAGCCACACGAAACGAGCCACACGCAGCACACACCAACACACCCACGCAACGGCGGCACCCACGCCGGCCACAGCCACACAGCCACACACAACCACATACATCCCCTAACACACACAAGCCGCCCAGTGCGCCTCGGGCGTGCTCCGTTCCGGGTGGGTCGGCGGATGGGGGCGCCCCCGTGTGTGTTGTTCCGGCGCTCGGGGCTGGCCTGGTCGGGGCATTGGGGCGGGGGTCCTGGGGGCCCCCGGCGGCTTCCGCATGGGGCAGGCGCCGGCCAGGCCACTGCATGGGGCTGCCGCTGCCGCGCGGGCGGCGGGGTCGTGTAGCGTATTGGCGTGTGGGTGTGTGTGTTGGGGGTTGTGTCTGGGCCGCGTGCGGGTGCGTGGGTCGGGTGTCAGTGTGTCGGTGCGTTTGGGGGTGGGTGCGTGTGGAGGTGCGTGTGGGGGTTGGTTCGTGTGGTAGTGTGTAGGAGTGTGGGGGTGCTTGTTGTGCCTTGGCGTTGGCTGTTGCTCTCCTGTTGTGTGCGCGTCGCGTTGTTCGCGCTCTCCCTTTTGGTCCTGGCGGTGTTACCGGCCCCTCCGGCTTTTTCCTTTGTAACACAAGCCGCCCACCCCATACCCACAAGCACACCCACACGCCCACCCCCACCCAAACCCCGCGAACCAGCCAGGCGCAAGAGCCCCGACAGCACACGCAGCCAAGGCTGCCGAACAAAGAAACAGCGAGACCCCGACATCAACCCCCCGCCCTGGGGAGGCCTCCGCTCCCCCCCTCCCCCCCCCGACACAACCCACCCCGTGCGGCCCCCGCACACCACCCAGCGCACCCGCAAACCCACACCCGCAACCCCCAATGCCCAGCCGGGCCCGCCCCAATCCCCCCAGTTGCGCCGCAGCGGTGGGCCACACGCAGACACACGGGTCAGACATGCCGCTGCAGCGGCGAGGCACGGCACGCCAGAGCCGCAACCACCACAAAGCGGGCGAGGCCGCGAGCGCACGCAGCGACGACCGCCATTCAGCCTGGGCGGGTGGGCTGCGCCGCTCAGGCCGGGTGGCCCGTGAGCGGCGTAAGGTCATCGGACGGGACCGCCAGCCCCGTCAAAACCATGCACAGCTGTGGCAGCATATCAACATTGCCTAGGCACAGTCACTCCTGCCAAATATGTGGCAATCCAGCGGCTGCAGCTGCATGGTTGGTCCACACAGGTCCAATACACTGTGGACGGGATGAAAGCAATACCCTCCTTTTCAGCCAATAGGTTGTGGACGGGATGCAAGTAATCTCCTCCTTTTCAGGATGCCGTGCCGTGCACGGCGTGCACGCACGTGGGTTGGGCTCGATTCTGCGTGTGGGAACCGATGCTCCTGTGCATGCATGACCACCTGGCTCAGCACAGGAGGAGGCCCCGTGACCTGCGTATAGCTGTCTGGGGGAACTTCCAGGTGATTTACCCCTGCGGCATGTGGAACAACGTTATCTTTGGATACGGCTGGACACAATGTTGGGGCCGGAACAACAGCCATGATGTGACACGGAGAGCGTGTGGGTCGATGCAGCGGTGGCGCAGCAGCCTCATATGGGCATTCGGGGAGTATGAAGCGATGCGGCCCAGGGACCCTGCAGAGCGCTGGCTCTGCGGAGGGCTGCTGTGGAGCCGGATTTGCCTCACGGGCAGAGGTGAGGAGGCAGGCGTCACCGCCGCAACAGCAACAGCACACGGCACAGCCTGCGACCCACGCAGGAGCAGAATTCGCTCAACACCGGCACCATGCAACCGACCCGCGTCCTGTGCAAGGAGCCAGACACGCAGACCCACCCACCCGTATGCGCCGGCTCAGCTGAACCCCAAACGAATCCCAAACGTGCACACTCTAACAGAACCACGTGCACACTCTAACAGAACCACTGTGCACCCATCGTCGCCCTGGCGGTGCGGCCGTCCCCCCCGGCATCGCCCTTGTTACACCCCAACAGCACCACCCACCACGACCGCACCGTGGCAGACGATCACGGGGTGTTCCCGGCCGGGCCTGCTCACCACAGGGGGCCGCAGACCCGCCACCCCTCCCCAAACACATCTGCAGCTTGAACACAGCAATTTTGAATGCATCAAAGTCACCGCCGCCCTCCGGGCAGTGCCGGCCGTGGCAACTCCACAACTTCAGGCCGCGCAGCCACCAACCATGCTGCATGCCGGGGGCGGAGCCGCAGCGCCGCGGGTGATAGAGATCAGCGGGAAATGGCACCCGGCGGGCCAAGCGCGGGGCGCACCGCCCCAAGCCGCTGAGGCTGTGAGCTCAAGTGTGTGAGTATCCGAAGGGTGCATTGAGTCTATGCATGTGGGTCGCCTGGGAGTGTATTACGTGATGGCTGGGTTGGCTGTGTTACACTACATTGGTCGGGGGAGCGGGAGGTGACAATAGTTTGGCTTGGTTGCTCCCTGCTAGCCTTTCTGGCCTTTCCGGCGGTGTCCTTGCAACGTTGTCCACCGTGTGTACTATCTGAGGTAGAAAAGTGCACTGGTTGTTGCTGGTTACAATGTCTGTGCACAGCTATGAAACCATGCATACTTTGGCTGGCATCACCGGCCGAGCTGTGGTACGTGCTCGTACCCGGCCTAGTGCCATGACTGTGTGAGTGGATTTGCGTGTGTATTCCTGGCAACGGCTCGCTGCCCGGCCTGTGTCCTTCAGGTGTCCACAAAGTTTGTAACTACATGATTTGTAAGCTCATTCGCCGTGAGTCACGGCCCGTGACGATGCACGTCTATATACAGCTGTAGGCGGTGGTGGTCAGTGCGCCTGAGCCTGCGGCCGTCGCGAGGCTCGGCGCGCTCGGACTGGATTGCGCTTCAATCCGCAATCCGGGGTGACCCGGTGGCATACAAATATTTGCACTCCGCGCGCTGCCACCCACCCCATGCACAACGGCGTGACACGGTGGCCGTGACATGTAATGATTTGCACCAATGCGAAAAGAATTGATGACGCAACAGACTTGTGCTGGCAGTCATGACATGGGACACGTGTCAGCCATCATGTGCGTGCCCTCAGACACGTCGAATGAGAAGTGACGCCGTGAGCGACCGCGCCGGTGTACCAGAGATTAACGAATGAGTTGAGCGATGAACGATGCATCGCAATGAGCCTGAGCTAGGCGCGCTCGCGGCGCCACGCGCGGCCACGAGGAGTCGGGAGGCGTGTAGGTGGGGTCGTGCACAGCGCAGAACTTGCACTCTCTGTTACCTTTGGATAAGAGTCTCTGTATTCACCGCGTGCAGGTGGTTTCGAGCGGTGCCAACGAATCGCTGGGGCTTCTGCACGGCTACGCCTGCCAATCTCACGAGAACGGCCATCCGTGGCAGAATGTGTTTCATTGATAACGGTTGCGAGGCGGGCAGCACAGCGAAAGCAGCAAGCAGATCATGAACATGACCAACAACTGTGGCTGATTGTGTCAAACAGCAGCCTGCTGATGGCATTATATTATGCGCTTGAAGCTCTGCAGAGGACACGTTCAAGTCACAGTCAGTGGTACAGTCCCTGAGCACGTTGACATTCAGCTTCACAGCCGATTCGAGAGGTTGTTTGGCTGTCTGATCGGGGACGGTGTTTGTAGTGTGCATGTGTTCGGATTGGATGCTTTTGCCCTCAATGCTCCAGAGTCTGTTTTGGTGTTACACCACGCAACGGCCCAACCTCCTGTAGTCTGAACCCAATCTTCGGTTGATCGATTTTTAGTGATGCATGCTGTACATAGAGGTGGATGCAGACGTACTGTATCTTGACAAGGGCAGGGCTGCATGAGAGGGTGTGTTTGTTTTTTTTTCCGGTGTGAACAGGAAGACACCAGGGGACGTGTTATGTCTCGAGATACGATGCCAATGCCATCCTCTGCACAGAGTCAGCAATGGGAGCATGAGGTGGCAAGTGCGATTCCTGTGGAGCTCTGCCTCTTGCGGCCTCGCTGCTTTTGTCTTAGTCCCACACTGTCACTGGTCGTGAAATACAATGTACAAATTCTTGGTGATGACAACCTCACTGGCCACTGACAGATCTGGCCTGCGGTTTCCCCCATCCGTGATCAGGTGCAAGCTGATGTAGCGGCCTGTGTGCAAATGTGTAGGCGATGCATCCGCTGACTTGCGGGACTGCCTGAGCTAAGACTAAGAAATTTATTTATCATACATCTACTGAGTCAATCAAGCCAAAAGGTATCGTTTGAAAAGCAACATCGCTGCAGCACAGCTAAACGACGTTCTACATACAAGAACAGACGCTCCATTTGACAACGACTATTCAAATTAGGAAGCAGGCTTCTGCTCAACGCGGAAGCAGTTGTTCCAGCAAACTCTGGTCTTTGCGCGAAGCAGTGACTGGGTGGGCCCAGCTTGACACTTGTGCATGGAGGTGCATGGCTGTCATGTTTCTTGTGAGTGCAACGCCAGGTGAGAAACATTGAAGTCTCGAGGTTTCAACGTTCCGAGTCCAAGCCAGACGGACATGCACGGGCCGGCAGGACGTAAAAACGCACAATGTACAGCTCACAGCGTCTCAGTTCACCCGCTCAGGCTGCTCACTTCACGAACCACCGAGGAATGGAACATACTTGATCAGAGTTCGTTGAAGCTATCGCAATCTATTTCCTCGTTAATCATGCCCCTTACGAGTTCAACGGACCAATCGTGATGCCGACAGAGGGTGTAAATGATCCAGACAAGCATTGGCGAACTGAGTCCTTGCACAAAGCAGTGCGTCTAATCCGACAATGGCGTAGTCTCATTTTGTGCTGGCCAGCGTCGGAGTCTGGCTTGCCAGTTTCTCCACCCTAAATTCACAAGTGGCTTTTTGAGCCGCCCGCAACCTGGTACCTAAACACAGTGAGAGCGCGGTGCAGCACACTTCCATGATAGTTTCAGACCTAACATATTGTGAATAACCTGGCACCTGTCGATGTGTGAGTCTGTTCTCAAGTGTTGGTTGACCCCTCGTCAACATGACATCTTTTGTTTGTGAACGTTGAATTGCGATGTAAAGTTGCGAAACGGAACTCTGACAGAATTTAGCTGATCTCCTGAATCTGAAGTCGCGGCTCCCACGATGAGCGGTGAGAACAAGCGTAAAGCGGACGAAGGCCAGGGCGATGTGGAAGAACCAGAAACGAAGCTTGCCAAACAAGGTGACAATGGGCATGATGGAGTAGCTCAGCTGGCATCAGAAGCACAAGCGGTTATCGATGAGAAAGTCGCGTCGGGATCGGTATGACCTGTAGTGCCGCGATGGCCAACTCCTGCTTGCGACAATCCCATAGAGCATCCATCACCCGTGGCGTTCTCATGAGACTGTTGCTGATGAAGCATATTCGTCGCACTCTTGCTCGTTGGCGGTCTCATGCCCAAGTAGCGTGTCGGTTCTGTGTCGCTTCCGCTGCATTCTTCGGTGGTGCTCAGCCCCAGGACCGTCCACGCTAGACAGTCCATAGTAGCTGCTCATTTCTTTTTCCTGTCGAGGCGGTGCCTTCGGAGTTGTTGACACCCCTGTTGTTGAGGGCTTTGACCGAGTTGGTAACACGGCGTCGTGCCCACGGTAGCGTGGGCTCAGATGATGCCGGATTTCACGTCACAGATGCACGGTTCATCTGCATCTGATGCGAAGTGTTACTCCTTGCATCGGTGCACGTGCATCACAGAAGGTCTCGTGTTCTGTTTCTGGCTGAGATACAGGTGCAGAGCAAGGCAGGCGTGATCCGTCGGTCGCATTATTTTATCAATGTCTTGGATCCTTGACTGAAGTAGAGAGTGCGTTTGCTGTGCCGTCCTGTATTCATACAGTTCAGGGAGACCATGATGGTTCCAAGTCCCCAGAGCCTATCCGAGAATGCAGCCAGTGGCATGCCTAGCACAGGCTTGCTAGGACGTGAATGTTTTGTCATAAGCTAGCAAGGTTCACCAGTCAGCAATGCTGACGTGATGCTGTAGCTGTGTGTATGAGTCCACTTCCGATGCCGGTGTCTATAGACACACGAGGTTGATCGCACTTTCCGGTCCGTGCACGCTGCTCATGCGTGCAGTTCTCGCCATCTGCGCTCGATGCGAAAGCATACACGACGCTCGCCTCGCTGCCCGCCGATGACCAGGCATCTGCACTGCGCCAGTTTTTTGCGACGAACATCGCTGCCATGAAGAATCCTAGCGCGTATCTTGCGGGAGTTGTGCGCTCGATACGTGGCTCCGGCGGCCGTGGCGACGGCGCGTCTCGCGGCAGCAACAGCGCTGTCTCCAAGCAGCTCGACTTCATGCACCGAAAGTACGGCGCTGCATTTGCACCTCCCCCACCTGCCCCGCGCTCCCGCCGCCTGCGCCGATGGTCGATGCGCATGCCCTGTTGAATTGCGCACTGCCCCCGCAACGCTGTTCCACCGTTTGTCTTCTCTGCCGTATCCCCGGCCAGGCCTGTTTGCATGCGCCTCCAGCATCGACTCCTTTCCCTGTGACAGGCGGTGCATGACACCCGGGCGCCTGCATTTAGTGCGTTGCGCCCACGCCAAGAACTCACTGACTGCCCCGATGCCTCCTGTACACCATGGCGCCGTGCTTGCCACGCAGTTGAAGGCAGGCTGCGGACAGTGCCTTTACCTGGCGTCCGCTCCCGATGCAGTACTCCGCAGCCAAAGCGATCCCTTCCACGGCCATTAGCTCTGCAGAGGCAATGTGCGCTGGAGATCAGCTGTGCCCCGACAGCAGTGGAGAGCATGCGCTTGTCAGCGCATGTCCTGGCAGGTATACGTAAGCGTGTGCTGCAGGGCATATGGACGCCGCGAAGAACTCTCACGACCTGCTTTGAAGTTGCAGTCATCCCCGTGTTCGTGCGGCGTGTCCATGCATCAGCGGCCGTGTGCTGCAGGAACATCCTGAAGCCGGGCGACCTCGACGACAAGCTCATGCAGCGCATCCACAGCGAACCGGAGGAGCAGGTGATGCAGGCACTGCGCATGTATGCGGAGCGTGTGCCCGCCGACTGCCGAAACCACTCTGCCTTCTTCACCTCCCTCCTCAACAACGCGCGCTCGCAGCTCTCAGGCGGCGGGGGCCCGGGTGGCTACGGCGGCCCGATGCACGGTAGGATGCCGCCGCGCAGCATGATGCCTCCGCAGATGATGATGCATGGCATGCCGGGAGGCATGCGGCCGCCGTTCCGCGGCCCTCCCGGGCCGCCGATGATGAGGCCTCCGTTTGGGTCGCCAGGACGCGGTATGCCTAGCCCTGCAAAGGGCGGCGCTTTCCGCGGAGGAGGTGGCGGAGGAGGTCCTCGAGACTTCACACAGGAACAACTAGCTGAAGGTGTCCGGGTGGATGTGCGCCCCCAGCTACAGTGTTATTGTCTTCTGCCCACCTCTCAGCGCGAGTGGCGTCTCGCGCTCTGCGGCACTATGACTCACCGCTGATCAAGCCCGAGGCCTTCAATGTGCCGGGTCGGGCTGATTAGGCTCATGTGACGGTGCAATGCCTGGCTCGATGCCTGGTCTGCGTAGCACATCGCCTGGAAATGCCGCTGCTGCAGTCGGCGCCGTGGCGTGTCTCCAGCGTGGCTGCACGCGTCGGCAATGCCCTCGACAAAGGCGATGTGTGCAGGAGCTGCACACGTGCAGCGAGTACGCTTGCTTTGTGGCGCCGTACGCCGCGAAGGAGCTGCAGAACCTGTTTGATGGCGGGCTGGGGCTCGTTGACATGATGGATGAGCGCGCGTGGCGGCAACTCGCGGCGCTGCACCCTGAGGAGGCATTTGAGATTGTCTCGGAGGTCGGCAGCGCGATGCGCGACAAGGAGATCCGCAACGTCAATGCATTCTTCACGTCGGTCGTGAAGCGCAAGGTGGACAATCTTTCGGAGCGCATGCGGCGATTCGAGGACCGGCTCGCGGAAGGCGGTGGGCCCGGCAGCGGCGGCGGAGGCGGTCCTATGCCGCCGCCGCAGATCGAGACGCGTGTGTACGACTATGAGGCGGCGGCTCCGCCTCCGCGGCCGCCGCCGCCAGCCGCGCGGCCGCCGGTGGGGGGCCCGGTGTATGGGTACGGCTCAGGCGGGGGTGGCGGCGGTGGCGGGGTTGGTGGCGGCGGCATGGCGATGCAGGCCGGTGGCATGTCGGGGTACCCGATGCAGGCACCTCCGCAGCAGAACGGCGGGCAGGTGATGAGCGGCGCTCCGGCGCAGCAGGTGCAGTATGCTCAGCAGGCGCCCGCAGCGATGCCGCAGCAGGCGCAGATGCAGATGGCGTACGCGACGAGCGGATACGGAGTGCAGCAGCCGCAGCCACAGCAGCCGCCAGCGCAGCAGCAGCCGCAGGCGGTGCAGCAGCCGTCTGCGCAGCAGGTGCAGTACGCGCAGCCGCAGCAGCAGCAGTATGCTGCGCCGGCAGCGCAGCCGCAGCAGCCGGAATACCAGCAGCAGCAGTACGCGCAGCAGCCAGCGCCTCAGCAGCACCAGCAAGCGTACCAGGGCTACGGCGCCGGGGTCGCTGCGGGCGGGATGCAGCAAGGAGTGTACTCTGGCCAGATGGCTGCACACCAGCAGCAGCAGCAGCCGCAGCAGCAGATGGTGGGTGGCGTTGCGGCGCAGCAAGGCTACTATGCGCAGCAGGGCGGCGCGTACCCTCAGGGTGTGGCCACAGGTGGAGCCCCGGCCCAGGCAGCGTATGGACAGCATGGCGGGGCCATGCCTGGGCAAACACAGCCAGGCATGCAGTACGGGATGTAGATGATGCGGTGCGCGCCCGGCGTGCTGGTTTTCCTCTGCGTAGTTTGGGCCTGCTGCGGCAGCATGTATATGGACACTCCGGCGTTTGCGGGGCCTTGTTCGGGATCATCTCGCAAAACAGAGCGGTCCGGGGTGTCCGACGTTTCTGGGTCTTGAATGGCTTGCTGATTTGCAGATGCTTCGCACTCAATAGCGAGATGCGCGGAGTATATGCGGAGTATGACGCTGACCCAGAGAAGGGACCAGACGCTGAGCCTCCGCTGACCCACCTACGTGGCAGAATCACGAGTGATGTTTGGAAAGGCCACTCCTGGGCGAAACTCTTTTGAAGAATTGACGTCTGCGATGACTGCCGTGTGACCTCAGGACGAAGCGGTGCCGAATCTAGCGTATGGAACCGGCGTCTAGGGCACTGTGGATGCACTCGTTCTTCTGGTCTGCATCTTTATTTGCGTGTGGACTGTATGGAGAACTGCAGCATGCACAATTGTTGATCAAAAAGTATGGCGTCAGACCATACAATAGCGGTCGCAGTAGATGTGCCCATGCCACTGCTGGAGAACATGCCAAGTGTCACATCCGTGCTCTGTGGTGTGAAACAGACTCTGGTCTGTCATGAGACAGAAATCGAGTGGCCATGCCTCATGCCATGCATGCCTTGTTTGATGACACAGAAGCATGGCCTGTTGCATGACGCTCTGACCATAGTAAATGAGCATGTCCTTGTGGTTGCGGAGCATGTCATCGTGCTCTTTCTTCATTTGATGACAGCACAGTTGCTGCAGTACGTGCTTGACTCGTTGGCAAAGTGCAGTGCTGGCAAGCCAAGAGGTAGTGAAGTGGGTAGAGCTGACCTCGTCTGAATTCGTTGCATGTAGAGCCTGAGTGGGTTAAGAGACAAAATCCTTGTAGCTCTGGACGTTGAACGAAGCAGGCTACAGATCATGATAACAGCTGCCGGAGGAGTAGCTGTACAGGGTGACAAAGATTGTATCTGGCGTCATAGTTTAAATGTTGCTCCAGGACCTGTCTATGCCTGAGACCCGCACCTCTGCTTCCATCTTGCTCACTCACATTTGCACGTGTCTCAAGCTTGCATCGTCAAGACGTACACTTGAACACAAACCTGATGCATCCTGCAAGAGGACCAGACAGCAGGCATGGCCTGGTGCGGGCTTGATAGGCTTGATAATCGTCATTGTGGGAACTGGAACTGCACTCAAGCGTACAGAGCTGAACGCTAGATCGTTTGAGGCAGAATCTGCACTGGATCATGTGTGGTAAGTAATTGTTGACAAAACACTTCGTGTTTAGTCCAAAGGCAGTCAATGCACAACGGCACTGCGGTTCATGCTCTTGTGAAAAGATCTGAGTGGAAACTCACTCATCGAAATGCTCAACCTACCTATGCGTGCATCAGTGACCTTAATTTGGCTTCTGGGAGCAGTCTGCAAGTTGTGCACCGTGTGCATTGGTTTACCCCCGAGACGTTGTTCTGTGGGTGCACAGATGAAGGGACGGGCAGACGATTCCAATGGCCCCTGCTGCCAAGCATTCTGCGATTCACACCCAGCATCCACACCGATGGCAATGGAAATCAAAGGCGTATCCTCACCCTAATAGCCAAATCCTTTTCACCCTCTCCAAACCATCTTCACCGCCGAACACACTGAAGAGGCTACTTCAGGTTGCAGCCTCCTATTCACACAGCTGCACCTTTTAGTCAGATTGCCTCGAGGCAATGCAATGTAGACTCTGGAGAGGTGACAGTGTGTAATGTCCATAAGGCAGTGTCTTCTCAGCCGAGGGGTGTAAGGTGCTATGCCTGAGGACTTGCTGAGAGCAAGCTGAGAGGACCAGAGAGTCTGGCAGCATCTGCACTCATCTGCCAGCTCACTGACCAACCAGCTGCTGACTTGATACTTCGAGTCGCTGAGGTTCGCTGAAGGGATACAGTTGAGGTCATTGCTGGAAGGCAGGCACTCACAGGCTGAGTCGTCCAGCCCGGGCCCGTATACGGCCGTGTGGCTGCTGGCTGAGGCGACATGTGACAATCAATACGAACCATTCGGTGGTGTATGTCAGAGTTGTCAATGTCCAAATAGATACAGCTTTGTCATAAATGGATACAGCTTTATGATAATGCATGAATACAAACATACGTACATGCTCCGGATTGCCGGTAGGGCTGTGGTGCGAGCTCGTGCCCGGCCTAGTGCCATGAATGAGTGAGTGGATTTGCGGGTGGATTCCGAGAAGCGGCTCCATGCCCGGCCTCTGTTCTTTGTAACTACATTCATGTGCTCGTCACCCTGCATCCGAAACTACCAGTGCTCGTCTTTTCTGAAGCAGCCGCAAGCCACCTGAACTGGACAATCGACGTTCCAGGTCTCCCAGTTCTGACGCATCACAGCACCACAGCGTTATTGCGGCAAGAGCCTGAATTCACATGTTAACAGCACGTGGCTGCTTTGTGCCCACTCGCTCATGTTCTGAAGCCTGGGATCTGGCATGGGCGCACGGGCCTGTGCATAGACACTGTTGGCATGTGCATGCTGACAATGGTGTGTGCACCGAACTGCTTTGACCAGTGGGGCTGGAGAGCATATGCACAGCCTGAGGTCGTGCTGGAAGTTGATGAAGTGTCGACGCGGCGCTGAGAAAGACGATACTTGTGAATGAAAACACATCAAACTGAATCTTCCATACGACAGTAAGCTGATGCCCTACTTACATGTGAATGCGACTTTTGGGGATATGAGCAGCGCTAGTAGCAGCTGTTGACGTTACGCTTCCAGTGTCCACGCAGGATCAGGTTTGCACAGCCACAAAACGCAGCGTGTTGCGCACGGCGAGGATGTTAAACCTCGACACAGTGTGCTGAAGAAGTGATTCGTGAGTCAGGAATGAGCTGTGTCACTGTGTTGCACAATATGTTCACCATACATAATCAGCAAACTTTGGCTGCTGGGGCGCAGACACGATGCACATCCTGTATGCACATGGCAGTGCACTTGGTAAGAAAAAGGTCAAAGAGGTTACGTTGTTGTGGAATGTGTTGATCAGGCCAGTAGAGTGTGTTCTGTGCGTACGAGTGGAGTTACCTGCACCTTCAACTGACGAGTCGTGGTAGCCTAGCATCACAGCATACTCTCATCGCAGCGCTGTCCAGCCCGTGCGCCTGCAACGGACTATGTTACAAGGACCAAGCAAGCAATGCAGGTAGCCTGCAACGGACTGTGAGGATATGGCCTGCCACCGACAGGCGCTGCACGGCGGCGGTGGTGCCTGAGATGGCGAGCACGCGATAGCCTGATGGTTGCTGAGGGACTACACAGCAGTCGCTGTATGGTCCAAGGGCCACCATTGCATTCAGGAGCTAGTTGACGACGTGAATGAAGCAATGTCGCTGTCCTGGCCAGCTCCTGGAGGTCCTTGAAAGACCGCTGCGGAGATCCTGGCCCCAGAGCTGACATCACAGCGCTTTCATTTCAAGATCACTGCAACCTATATGGTGGCAGCCATAATATGAAGTTCAGCGTCGGACTTGCATCCTTTGTTGCAGGTTGTAAGACGGATGGGCAATCCAACGGCATGCAGATGGTCCTGGAACCAAATTCTCGATCACACAGTGCAGGGAACATCCTAAGTGTAGCACGCGTTGATACTAACACAATGAGTCGCTATGTGCTGCATATTATTGCATGTAATGTGGAGTGCGGCTTCCTTGGTGCCCTGTCAACCTGATTGCTTGAACGACGGCCACCCTTGGAGAACACAGCACACCACTGTCTACATGCCACGATACATATTGATACGTGTTACGCTTGAGCTCACACGTGGTGTGTTTGAGTGGCATACAACAACGTTCCATCTGCTCGGCTCGCACATGTATTGGTCCAAAAAGGACACCCAAATGTCGCCATTCATATCCGCTTGCGATATTCTCGCAACACATCTTTCAGGGCGGCATCTAATGCACATGTTGTGAGCAGGCGCTTGTTAGTGTCCCGGGCGAAAGCGGGTCGGTGACGACTAGTGCAGCAGCGTTGGCGTGAAACACCGGGGTGCGCCTCGCCAAAGATCGGTGTTCCCACCCATCGTGACGAGCATGCCTTATTTTTTAGCCTATTACATCCTGTCGGTTTGACCTGCTGGCCCAGCGAAGAGTTCGTGTTGGGATCGACTCACATCCATTGCTCACTGGTGCTAGGCTCTCGCCATGGCGTCGTTCGGTGCAAAATTCAAGGCTTTTTTAAACCACCCTGCTGGTCCAAAGACAATTTTCTTCTGGGCGCCGACATTCAAATGGGGCATTAGCATTGCCAACTTGTCCGATCTCTCCCGCGACCCGGACCAAGTATCGACACCCATGCAATGCGCGGTCACGGCTACAGGCTTAATATGGTCGAAGTACTCGCTTGACATTACCCCGAAGAACTATAATCTTCTTGCAGTGAATGCCTTCATGGCATGTACAGGCTTGATTCAGCTCTACAGGAAGTACGAGCATGAGCAGAAAAGGGTCAAGGCTTCTGAAGATTCAGTCAGTCCAAGCTTAAGCTGAAGTGCGTCTGGTCAGAAATTTGTGTCTGCGCATGATGTGGGGCTCGAGCCGAAGTTCAGCCTTGGCCACATTGCCCAAGACTCTGTACAGGAGGCACGACTTCCTGCTGGAGTTTTAGGCAGGCAGCCACCCTGGCAACAAATATCAGATACAACTTGAGACGTCCAGCCGGAGCAGTGTTGTTTCCAGCGGCAGGTCAACTTGCTGTAGTGAAGGCGCCTTGTTGCTGCATGCAGGCAACCTCTAAGTGAGCATCTCTGTGTGGTGACCTGAACCGTGCGAAGCGCTCTTTCGCAGCGCATAAAGCAATTCAGAATCTCTGCCACCGCCATCAGTGGTCACGTTTGAATTTGGACTGCTCCGTGTAGTTTGTGCCTGACATGTTTGTTTGAAGGTACATCTAGGTGCAAGGCTACACGGGCCTTGCTGCAGCCAGCGGCATACTGACTCCAATTATGTAACTTCCTATGTTTGCCGACGTGCCGATCGTTGGCATGCAGGCCTGCCACCGGTGGTGCTTCCGATGTGAGCGATCTGGGAAGCCCTACAGAGTGAGAGACATGTATGAGATTTGACTGTGCCGGGACTCGTGCTTGAGACCGTATATAAGGACACTACCTGTTATGTCCTATGGGAAATGACTGTAACTCCGGTCACGTCAATTCGCCTCACAACAGCTTCAGCGTTGTAGTGGTGCATGTCTTGGCGATCAAGAACAGTGCTTTTTGATGCGGCATCCGTGTCATGACGACCCCGAACAAGCCATAAATCACAGCGGCCTAGAGCTGTGCTCTACTTTACTGATGCACAGCCAACGTCCACATGTTGCCTGAACCGAAGCATATCTTGTGAGACATCTCACAGCATCATGCCGCCAGCGCACTGCTGACCTGTCACCTATCTCGTGGCCCTGGCTAAGCTAGATCTCCGACCTTCCTACCTGCTCCAATGTGCACGGTTACAGATATCTGATGAGTCGCTTAGTCAAGGCCGAAACATGTCGTGTCCATGATTATCACGTGACCAGACTCAACTAGTGCACTGTCTACCTCAGAAAGTACACAGGTTGCAGCACTGCTGGCTGTGTAATCTCGGCTGGGATCATGTGCATGGTCAGTGAAATGAGTGCAGCGGCAGCACATGCAGCCACACATGTGGACTTGATGTGCCTCTAGCTCTGTGCTGCATGTGGACCCTTCTCTCATGATATCCGTGTCCTTCTGCACGTCGACCTCTTGCCACGGCGAATCTGTACATGCTCTGAGAACAGGCATGCCTGCTCATGGTGGGATGTACTCCGGCACAGCTGATGCTATGGCCACATTGATCAAATGGTACAGTGGCTCACAGGATCATTGTGACTGCGATTCGGTCATGCATAAACTGTCAAGGGCAACTACACTGTGGCTACTAAATCACTACCATCTCTGAATCGTCGCGTTTCATGAGTCCCAAGACGCACAAATTGCTACGCCCCAGCCCCATGCAACGTGGTAGCAACGGCAAGCATTTGGCATTTTGCAACGCGCATGGGTTGACCACCAGTGCATTTGACCACAAATGCATGAGTATAAACATATAGCATACATCCAGCAAATGTTGCGTGGCGACCGGCTCATTCCCATACAGGGTAACTCTACACCGCGCCTTGGTCTAACCCAGGCTCATCCCTGGGCCTAGGCAGATCTTCCCCGCTCAGGTGATGCGCTTCAGTCTGATCGGTTCGAAAGCCAGCAAAGACCAGAGTTGTCGCGCTAGCGGGCACCTGGCTCCTGGGCCGGGGTCACATTGGCACGATTTGAACATCATGAAGGTGACCGTGCTCGGCACTGAAGGGGGTCATGAATGCCTGAGAGCCGCAGCAAGCCTGCAGGTGGGGACGTGATTGGATCACGAGGCAGGAGAGGCGCCTGAAGTTGCCAGATGCTTCGTAGTGTCCACATTGACTTCAGTTCTTGGGGAATTGGGGAGCGACCGTGTTCAGCGTATCAAACACTAGACGTGACCACTCAGCAACAGTGCCATCAGCTTCCAGGCGCCCGTTCGCTGCTAATTCTAGGTGCAGGCGGTCTAAGGGGTACGCCGCCATGCGTTGCTCAAAGTATGCCCGGCAGATGAGAGCGACAAAGCCTTGCCATTGTGTCTTGCTAGCATCTGTCATAGCAGGCGCTGCATATCAGTAAGCTGAATGACCTCACAAAGTAGTCCGGCGTCTTATATTGCAACTTTTTCCTGCACGGACTATGTTCTTGCATCTGGCCAGTGCTGGCTGTTGAGCAGCACACCTTTGGCCCATCGCCTGATGGGCTTTGCTGACTGCTCAAGCGTCTCCCAGATTAGACAAACACCCTCTAGGCAGCATGGTACGCTGGCTGCTGGGATCGGTGACTCGCTGTTGTCACACGCCTCAGTGAGCTTCAGCAGCAGGTCTTCCTCCCGGTACCCACACTCGTAAGCAAGCACGCACCAGCCGCGAAAGCTCTGCAGCGACAATATTCCAATGTCCCCCCCCGTGACAGCACACGCCATGCAATGTATGCACGGTTGCAGCTTGGACAGTGAGAATGCTGGTTCGCAAAGCCATTCCGAGCTCCGCACAATGACGCGATCACGAACACCAAGCAACGTAGGCACGAGCACAGGCAACACAACACATCAATGACTGGCGCCCTGTGCATCACAGCGTACTGCAACGAGCAGGCTGACCTAGCTATTTGTCACAGCTCCTGGCAATGGCTTGCAGGCTGTGTTGTCAAATTGCTGACAACGAATGGAGAAGGCTCTGCAGAAACCCGTCAGAAGGCCTCGAGATATCATGGCCACACCTCCATGGCTTTGGTATACGTCATGTTGTAGCGCGCTGGACGTTGTAGCCGCGCGTAGGCCTTCCCTATTTCGGTGCAAACATCTGCTTTCCCTGGAGAAGCCCCGGCTGCACGCGCGGTGACATCGCGACTGTGCGAATCAAAACACTGACTGTGTGACTGCCTTACACCGTGTCGCGATCCCTGCATGCCAGCCTCTTCTTGAGAATGCCACCGACGTGACGCTGATGCAGGTACGTCGACATACCCCGCCAGATGAACAGAGCGCGAACGTACCCACTGCATGGAAACATGCGCTTGATTCACCAATTGTGGCGTCGGAGTGGAGCTACCATAGGTTCGCTCCAACACGCCATGGAAAGGGCACGAACGCGACGCTCTGGTACTTGCACATACGGGGTTGACCATGCTTAAGCTGCGTCCCAGCGACAGCCCCTACCACAATTAGCAGACCATAGTTACCTATATGGACAGCCCGAGCCGTTCTAGTTCCTAACAGTCAGTCAGCTGTCCAGGCCAATGCCAAGAGGTTCGAAGTACAAGTGGCTGTGACTTTCAACTACTCACATTTTTTATGCCATTACAACGTATTCAGCTCCTGCCGCTGCTTGTGTCAATGCCGCTTGCATACTGGCTGACCGTCCCGCACCCGTGTGCAGTGCTGGCTCAGAACTGTGCGCGTCGCCATCGCGTGACTCACGATGCATGTGCCCGCATGTCCTTCGATATCCCGTTGATTTAAAGCTGCACACTCATGCACGGCCATGAACCACACAACATGCGCTACAACCTGGCATGAAGTTGTGGTACATGTCAGACCAGAGCAAAGCTCTGCAGCACTACGCGACCAGAGTCCAATGATCTCAGACGACCACAGGTGACAGGGCTGCCCACGGCTAGGACTCCCACAGCTCGAGGGTTGCTCAATTGAGCAGATGTGCGTGGCATCCCAAAGGATGACAAGCCATTGAGTAGTGCTGGATCTACTTTGTGCTGCACACATGGCGTGGCTGTTGCCCCTTCCAGGGTGTAGAGAGCCTGCGGCTTGCATGCAACAAGGGCAACTGTCGCTCCACAGTCACCAGCGTGGCAGAGCAGGGCCATAGCACGTCGGAGCCGCAGGCGATGCCTGTCCCACAACGTCTGACAATGTGCTATACACAAGGACGACCAGAGCCACCGTGCTTCCTGCCGCACCCACAACAGCCTTCGCACCAGCACCGCAGTCCAAGCAATCTGAGCACACTACACAACTCCCGCACCAGAGTACGTGGCGCATGCTTGCGTGCCGATGCGAGCTGCCTGGACGCTCCCACACCCAACGTCGCAGTGTGTAAAGTTACAGGTTTAGCCCCCTGTCAGCAGCTGAACAAAGTAGTGTACAGTAGAGTGAAGGAGATCTGGAGCACTTAGCCCGGTTCTTAGGAGGACATTGACAACTCCGAATGAACGGGACCACTGCGTGTCACGGTGATACACCCCACCTTACGAAGTACTGTCCACAGCTGTATCGCAGTAACACCCCATCATCCTAGGAATAGTACACCCCTTCATGCCCTCTTCATCCTGATCTGTGCCTGCTGAGCTCAGCAAGCAGCTGCAACCAGAGTCACCGCCGCGGCAGAGGCAGCAACAGCGGCGTGCTGGCCCGGTACCGCACAAACTCCGGGTCCTTCCCCCACCGCTTCTCCGCTTGCCGTTCCTGCACAGCACCGTGGGCTGGCGGCCAGCGCATCAGCAGAGGGCAACGCACAACCTCGAGCTGCAGCTGCTGCTGCATCGAGTTGAACCAGATGCTGCATGTGGATACAGCATTCAGAAGTTCAGCTGAAGTTCGCGGCGCAAGCTGTGGCGCACGACCAGCTGTTGCACCCCGCATGCATGGCCGGCGGCGGCAGCCGCACGCGGCCTGGTGCCCTGGGACCGGGCATATCCCAAGCATCGGCAAGCACACCAGCACCAGGGACAAGGAACAACGGATACTTCATGTTACAAACCTGCACGGGACAACACCTTGTGCGTGGACGGAAGTGGGGCGGCGAGGGCAGCACCTGGAGGGACACGCCGGAGACGTAGATGAGGAGGAGGTACGTGAACACGGGGGAGCAGGCGACGGCGGCGACGGCGGCGGGGCTGCGGAGGTGCGCTGCGGCGAAGAGGGCGAGGCCTGTCCAGAGGGCGATCTCGCCGCAGTAGCTGGGGTAGCGTGCGTACCGGAACAGCCCCGAGGTGATGAACCTCCCCTGCACACCGCGGCCTGCTCTCACCGGGCCTGCCTTGTGTGTACGTATGTAGGCAAGGATACGTAGTCAATAAACAGTCTGTGCCGGCGCCGAGATGAAGGGGGTCGTTCGAGCAGACATAGTCGTATCCATTTGGGCATGGACAACTTCGAAGCTCAGGGCCGAGAGCGTGTGCGTGTTGACTGTGCCAATCTAGTGATGTGGCTACCGTTGGATCCACGTGGCCGTGCATGGCTTACCTTGTTTGCAGGGTTCAGGCGGAAGCACAGCTTCTGCCAGTCTGCGACGGACTCGAGTGTGAACCCCGTGGCCCACAGCAGCAGGCCTGCAGCACTGACGAGGAGGCGAAGGCCAGCGACGTCCACTCTGGCATCACTGACCGACAGAACTTGCGCTGGCAGCGTGATGATGAATATCCAGACGCCCTGCATCGTCCAGGCGATGACGAAGGTGGCTGGCTGCTTCTTCATCTTGTCCATTCGGCTGTCGTGTCCCAGCCTGTGTATTCTGTAGGCCAGCAGCAGGCCCAGCCGTGTCGTCCACATGCCCACTAGGACGAGAGCCAAGATGCTAGATTGTGCCGCATCAGAGGTAGGCTCGATGCGGTTCAAGCAAGACAGGATGACAGCAACTGCTGTGGCTGACCCCGTCGCATCATAGAATGCATCCGTCTGCATGCCAGAGCTAACTTGGAGAATGAGATGTCGACACATATACGCACGGGATTGAGATGTGCAGGAGTCTGCGCGAGCGTTATAGATGCAGATATCTATGCCTGGACATGAATTGAAAGCTGACCCGCGATCTGATGCCAGCCACATACGGTGAGCACATTCAGGCCGTGTAGGATCGCCAGAAGAGTGACTAATGAGTGCTTTGGCTACCGCAGGCATAGCGGCATGGCCATGAGCGGACCTGTAAGAGCGCAGCAGGTATGAACGCGATCAAGTTGATAGCGATGCAAATGCCGAGATTGGCGAGATACATCCGTGACCACCACAGAGATTCAGCGGCTACGCAAGCGTATGTTTCTTTTGCGCGACCTAGGCGTCAGATGACTTGAATTCTGGGCTCTTATAATTCACGGTCATCCACGTACAGCCCGCAGGAGTTCGATCATCGTCAAGGATTGAAGCAGCATTGCTAGACCACCGCTGCAGCCAGACGCGGATACACTGACAATATCACAAGCTCTGACCTACGACGATGGAGGATAGCCATCCATCGCCATGGCACCGATGGAACTTGCGCTGCGGTGGTGACTGGTGTCACGAGGTGGACTTGACTCCAGACTGCAAAGTAACGGATTACCTGCAGCTCAGTGAGAGCTTTCGCAAGGCCGACACACATTCGAGAGAAATTGGCACATTGCTACTTGACTGCTGTAACCGTTCAAGGCACGTAGGATCGCGATGCTCAGCATTGTGCTGTCATCAGGGCAGCTCTGCCGCTCAATTCACACTGGACATGCGGCCGGCGTACTTGTTGATTGCATAGAGCAATATTTGTAACGTTTGTTATTCTAACATATCAATTGTCACATGATTCGTGTCGTACGTGTGGGGGCCTTATTTGGGCGGTCATTAGCGAGTCCAACGTGTGTCCCGGGGAGGCAGCCAACAACAGCTATGTCTACGTCAGCCACTTCCGCGTCTCTGCAAGATATTGTGAGAAACAAAGATATTTTGCGATACACCGCTCTGATCGGAGGCGAATGGGATCATACTGCCACAAAGGAGTATCAAGTGAGCATGTTTCTCGACACACACAGTCGCATGCGCAGGATTCACTGCTGTGCTTGAAACTGCGCCAGGCCTGCTAACACGTTGATGAAGACTGCATTGACGTCTGGTGATCGTATGCATTGGCGTGTATCGAACACAGCACTGCGGCATGGCCTTGTCGACATCATTTCGCAGCACAGAGGTTACCAGTAAGAAGTGCACAGGTCATCAATCCGGCCACAGGAGAGTCGATTGCCTCTGTCCTATCCGCTGGTTCATCTGAGACTGAACGCGCGATCTCCTGTGCGGAAGAGGCATGGCCTGCTTGGAGGGCCAAGACTGCCAAGGAGCGATCCAGCATACTCAAGGCCTGGCATGCCGCGATGGCAGAGAACCAGGACGACATCATCAATATCATGGTGCTGGAATGTGGGAAGCCCGTCAAGGAAGCTCAGAATGAATTCATGGCTGGTCTGGCATCTGTGGAGTGGTTTGCAGAAGAAGCAAAGAGGTGTGCCTGAAGCCTTCAGAGGTGTGGCACATGTTTATCGATCATTATTGCTTGAGGCTTCGATAAATCGAGTGACATCGGCTGCGACCAGGCCAGCTTTCAAAGCGTCCAAGAGGTCTGGGCCCTGGTGCAGCTGCCCCTGCATGCTCTCGCTGCCACGGTTGACGACCTCTGTCGCAACGCTCCGGGACAAAAGCGAGGTCAGTTATACGAGAACGGGCTGACCGGAGAATTGCATGGTCATGGCAGACCCCGCTGCTGGAGGCCTGTCGGCCACTGCAGCTGTGGGCAGGTGCCGATGACCAGCCTCAATGCTGCCCACGGTAGAATGCCCACATGTGGGTCCAATGGGTTGAGGACGGATTAAAAGCTACCCCTTCCGTTTCAGGAGGTCGTGGGTTCGATTCTGTGTGCGCTTTGGGGAATCGAAACGGCCGTACGTGACCACCTCGCTTAGCACAGGAGGAGGCCCTGTGAGTTGCGTACGGTCGTCTGAGGGGGGTTTCCAGGTGGTTTACCCCTTCGGCATATGTGGTCCCGTTAATTCGGAGTTGTCAATGTCCAGTGGCCACGCTGTTAGTCAGGCCCAGTCTCTTCCCATCGATTCTTTAGGCACAAGTCATGTTGACAAAATAAAGCTGTGCACAGAATAAGCTGAGCACATGTGGCACAAGCACACTGCGAGCGAGCGCATTAAAAAAAAAGGAGCTGAGCACATGTTGCACATAGCACCCGTGTGGCGCACGACCACATGTGGCACACACACCTGACATGCGTGCATTGGGGAGCTGGCGCGCTGATTCGTTGCTCCGGCGGTGCTATCGGCCTCTCCGGCTGTGTCCTTGTAACACACCGATCGAGCGCAAGCACGTGTGGCGCGAGGTCATTGAGTTCAGGCACAAGCGGCACAAGCACACCGACCCCCGCCCTGAGGCATTCTCCTCACACACTGCGCACAGCACACCGTGCTGCGCATGTGCGATTTCCCGGCGGTGATGCCGGCCTCTCCGATATTGTCCTTGTGACACCCACCTCTGGAAATGCAGACTTGCCCAGGCACAACTGAACGGCACGGTGCAGTCCACTCAGCCACTGGCCAAGGCGCGGCAAAAGCACCCCAAAGCCATAACTCCCACCCACCATGCTACGCACGGATTAGATGCCTTCGATCCCGGATTTGGGAGATGACAATGCCCCAGTGGACGTGGCTATGGAATCGTGTGTACATGCGCATGCGCAAGCATGCATGCAGGGTCGTGGGAGAGGTGCTGCAGCCGACGGCGGCGGGGCGGCGGCAGCTGACGCTGCGGCAGCCGGTCGGCGTCGTCGCCGCGATCACGCCGTGGAACTTCCCGTTCTCGATGATCACGCGCAAGGTCGCGCCCGCGCTCGCCGCCGGCTGCACCGCCGTGCTCAAGCCGTCGGAGGAGACGCCGCTGACGGCCCTCGCGCTCGCGCGGCTCGCGCAGACTGCCGGCGTGCCCGCCGGTGTGGTCCCCCCCCTGCAGCCCCGCTTCAGTATATCGCTAGGCCTCGCTTGTGTGCTGTGTGCTGTGGTGCCCTGCAGAGCAATGGTCCGAGGTCCTGCAATTGTGAAAGCCCTTCAGACGTAGGGGAATGAGGGGCTTCCCCTCTCGGAGTCTGCACCTTGCTGTCATGGTGAACATCTCGCTGAATTGTGCTCAGCTGCGCGAACGCCCTTGCGCTTGGAGTTTTCAGTTACGCCGGATCCGCTAGCGGTTCTTGAAGCCGGCAGAGGAGATGGCTGTGTGATGTCACGCACGCCCGCCCCGTCCTGGAGTCTCTCACGGCCTCCATGCCTCGGCTTGAGGTCGCCTTCCTGCTCCCGTCAGCGGCCATCGAGTTGCCCTAGCCCGTATCTGTAAAACATGCAAACCCCCCTTTGCTCACCATGCTGTGTAGAACCACATCAGCTGCAAGCAACGGGGTTCGCTCAGGGTTATCGTCACTCCGAGGGAGGGATGCACCGAATCATCCCCGAACCCCACACCGAAGTAGCACCGCATGCATTGCACTGTGCATCATCAATGTATGGTGCCACCGGCCGAGTGTCGAGGCGCTTGGCTACAGGGGTGCTGAACGTCGTGTCCGGCGACGCGGCGGCCATCGGCGAGACGCTGACCGCTAGCCCGGTGGTTCGCAAGATCGGGTTCACGGGCTCGACGCGTGTTGGGAAGCTGCTGCTGCGGCAGTCGGCGGAGACGGTGAAGCGCGTGAGCATGGAGCTCGGCGGGAACGCGCCGTTCGTGGTGTTTGCGGACGCCGACGTCGCCGCGGCGGCCGACGCGCTCGTCGCGTCGGGCCTGCGCAACGCCGGGCAGACCTGCGTCTGCGCGAACCGCGTGCTCGTGCATGTGCGCCGTTCTGCCCACCCCGCCTCTGCTCGGCACATGCGTGGCACATGCGTGGCACATGCGTGGTGTGCGCCAGCTGAGTAAGAACCTTAACTTTCGTGATCGGGCCTCCGCATGGCAGAGCACCGAGGCAAGTTGCAGCCAAATGCACTTGAGCCCTCCGGCTGCGTGCATGTGCGCTGGATACGTTAGAACTCCCCCCTGCTGTGTCCCTGAAACTGTCTCCTGCGCGCCTGGACGTACGCGCGTTCTGACTCCTCCTCTTGTGGAGCTGTGTGCCACCCGTCTTCTGCTCCTGTGTGTGCCCTCCTCCTGCATGCATATGCCTGGTGGCGCATCGGTGCCTGTGTCTCTGGCATGATGCCATGTGCTCGGTGAGTATGCTGCCGTCTCCTGTTCTCATAGGCGTGTGCTATGCCACTGCCGGCTGTCATGTGCACGACGCGCGCGGCGGCCGGCTCAACTCACAGTGCAGATCCAGACAGTATCTCTACAACATGGGCCAGAACCAGTGCCTGGCAGCATCACACCAGGCTGATCATACACACCCCGTTGGTGGCTGAAGCAGGTGTGCTCTCAGGTAGATTGCCCACCGCATTCTGTTCCCGGCTCCGCTGAATTTTGAAGGCAGTTCCCGCGCCTTACCACCACTCATGCAACCATTGAACCACCCCGGCAGCACCACCAGCCCATGCATGCCCTGCCAGGCCTTTTTTTTTTTTTATGTACAGTACTGACGACTCCTGAAGTCCTGAACGTGAGACACACCCCGGAGCGCCACTCGCAGTGCTCCACCGCCGGCCACCCGGTGTCGCATCGCGTCTTGCCCGATTGCACCTCTGCGCCGCTGCAGGAGTCTCTCCACGCCGAGCTGGTGGAAGCGGTCGCCGCACGCATGCGCAGCCTGACCGTCGGCGATGGCACCGACGCGGCCACGCAGATGGGCCCATGCATCAACGGCGCGCGCGTGGAGCACGCCGCGGCGCACGTCGCCGACGCGGTGGACCGCGGCGCACGCGTCGTCTGCGGCGGCAGCCCCCCGGCCGGCCTCGACCGTGGCTACTTCTTCGCGCCGACGCTGCTGGACGCGGTGACGCCGGGGATGCGGGTGTGGCGGGAGGAGACGTTTGCGCCGGTCATCCCGGTCCGCACGTGCGCACCCTGCTCGCCAGCGTCGGGTCCGATCGCCTCAAACAGATCTGCATATTTAGGTCTGATATCCGCACGGCAGCCCTGAAAATGCTGCAAGGCGGCGGATTCTGGTCCTCGCTGAGGGACACGTTGCGTAAGCCAGGGCCAGTGAGCGCCCGATATAAGCAACATATCTCTAGGTCTGCGACCGTCTCGAAGATAGGCTGCTGAATACGCACGCTGAGTTATCTCTAGGTCTGCGGCCGCGGGTCACCTGAGGCTGAGCTCCTTCACATCAGCGCGAGATGTGATCTGAGGCAGATCCGACCTCTCGCAGAGACCTCCCAGAGCTCGATGCGTGCTTTCAAATCAGATCGATCTAGTAGTGGTGCATGTGTCAGGGTTGTGTGCTTGTCTACTGCGGTGGGACATCTCTGCGCGGCAGGGCGTGGCAGGCGTGTCTCCTCCTGGTGCGGCAGATCGACCGTCTCTCGGCCATGCTCGTCATCCCCGGATCCACTGCCTCCGCACCGGTGTACCCCCCCACACCTCAGAGAAGCCACCGGGGCGGTGTGCGTGACGCTGCACGCTAATTTTGGTGGCGTGGGGGCCACTGCAAGCTCCAGCATCGTCATCTCACGAACCAAATTGATGAGCTATGTCGTCGCTCAGAAGATCCTCGCCCTGCCAGACTGGCCGAATCCACCACCCGCACCGTTTGCACGTTTGTATGCACGAAAGGAGCCACCACCATAGGGACAACAACAACTCCGCAGTTTATGGTGTGCTTGTCGCCGAGGCTGCAGTGGTGGATGCGGCCCTCTCGCCTGCAACCTGGCACTGGAACTGCCCGGTGAGACATCGCATGGCAGCTGTTTGCAGCCGAGACTGTGCGCTGTACTCAAGTTGTCAAGCACCAGCGGCGTGCAGGTTCTCGAGCGAGGCGGAGGCGGTCGCCGCGGCCAACGACACGGAGTACGGCCTCGCGGCGTATCTCTTCACGCGCGACCTCGGCCGCGCCGTGCGCGTCGCCGAGGCGCTCGAGTACGGCATGGTCGGCGTCAACGAGACGGCGATCGTCGCGGAGAGCGCGCCCTTCGGCGGCGTGAAGCAGTCCGGCATCGGGCGCGAGAACGGCAGCGCGGGCATCCTCGAGTTCCTTGAGGAGAAGCACGTCTGCCTCGGCCTCTAGAGCATGACCCGGGGATGGCGTGCAGGGGGGGGACGTGCGCTTGTCCTATGGATCCGAGTCGGATAATGTCAATCCCGGCCCCGGTCCGGCTCGGAACAAGTTTCGGTGGCGCTGACTCAGGGGTGACGCTGTGGGCGCTGCGCCTGAGGTGACTCAATTGTTGCATCTGATGGGTCATGATGCGGACTGCTTGTCAGCACAGCAGGCGTTGTGCACGTGTCGGGGGGGGGGGGGAGTCGAACGGCAACAATTAGGGCTACGCGGGAAAGCATGAGGACAGCAGCCAAGCGACCCGGTGCAATCGCTGCGGTTTGGTGTTTCGCAGTCTGTTGTACAGTTTGCATAGTTTGCACAGTTCTTACACGTCTGCACATCGGTCCAGGTGGTTTACCCCTGACTCACGTGACCCCGTTCATCTGGAGTCGTCAATGCCCTCTCAAGAGTACGACCAAGTTCATCCAGATTTATGTTGACATGCGGGGAAGTCATGCCATTTTGCGGCCATGGAGGACACAGTGCCTGTTACACGGTGCCATGTAACCCGGCCGCCCTGCGGTATTACAGTCCAACGGTCCTGTGGCTCTGTAATTGTGCCTGTTTGCATGGATTTGGTGATACCTGGCTCATGCGGCTACAATGCATGCAGATGTCTGAGCGAGACATCGGCAAACGCTGGACGCCAGTGCTCGGGCCGATTGTCGGAGGCTCCTTTTAGCTTGCTCTACATCTTCGCTAGCTGGGTACATCAAGAATGCACGAGTGTGTGGAGTCAGTGGTGGAGCCATAGGACTGTGTGTTCGAGTCTGCGAAGCCCGCTGTGCAGCGAAACGATGTAAACAAATTTACAGACATGTGGCCTGCAGAACAACAACAGAATGCTTACGGTACCTTATACAGCTCAAGCGCGACGTCAGATGAGCGCGCGCTGGTGGGGTCATCACATCTTGCCCAGATCAATGCCGGCATGATCACCGACTCTCTGCCCCCGACATGGACTGCGTCGCCCCGCGATACCTGACACAGCACACACTAACCCACTCCTCCTGAAGGGTTAGTCCTACTCTTCCCCACTCCGGCAATGCGTTTGAGCTCACTGCTCGACGCAGGAGCCACATGCCCCTGTACCTGCCCGCAACATCATTCCAGGCGACGCTCCACATGCCGTGCGATGCGATGCGCCACAGGCTCTGATCTACAAAATGCAATTGAAAGCGCGCAATGGCCAAGTTTGCACTGGTACTGCATTCAAACTTCTCCACGATCGCCCCTTCTGCCGGTTACACCGGACACTGTCGCCTCGGGCACCGGCGCGCACCGGATCTCCAGGGCGCGTGTACACGTGACAGGGGGCACTGGAGATGTGCACCGGCAAACTGCAGAAGGCCAGCCGTGGAGCCTGGACATGTTGAGTCGACGGCCCTGTAAAAGCCGGGTGAGTCGGGTATCACTGCGCCCTCAAGCCAAGGCCCAGCGACTGCGCCCTCGGCTGGTCTGCCCATGCTCCTGTACGTGGGTCTGGAAGCCACACGACGGAACGAGGTGAAGAGGCGTTGCGTCTGCAGACGCGATCCCGTTGCCCCCAGAGAGAAGGGTGTGGCCAGGTGGCGGCACCCCCCCCCCCCCCCCCCCCCCCACACAGCAGGCTATGCGGGCCATGGTGCGGTGGACATGCCAGGGTTACGGATAAAACCCTGCGACTGCACCAAACCCTGATGTACATGCTACGCGTTGCACTACACGCGGCAGACAGCGCAGTGCCTGCATGAGTGCAAGCAGCGAGACGCCACGCCGGGCCAAGCCTGACGTGGCGGTTCCGGGCAGCTTGATGGGCGCACGCATATGCACGCGCGCGCGCGCGCCATGTCGCGGGCTACATGCCTCCCCTATACGAGGCTGCAGCACGCGTTGAGCTCGTTGAACAGTACCTCGCGCTGCGTCTCGTCGGCCGCGGTCTTGCACAGCCACAGCCAGTCCATGAGCGCGCCGCGCTGCAGCACGAGCGCCGTCTGGCGCGCGTACTGCTCCGGGGTGAAGATCACGCCCGGCATGCAGATGCCGCGCAGTTGCTCGACGAATGTGGCCGCGTCGCGGCGGTGCACCTCGGTGACGGCGTCGAGCGCGCGCTGCGCGCTGGCCGTGCTGCGCGCGCTGCCGCCGAGCAGCCGCCCGGCCATGGTGAGCGCGCACTCCTGGCACAGGCAGAATTCGTCTCCGCGCAAACACAGCGTGCATTCGATGCCGAGCTTGGAGAGGGCCGCATCGTCTGATGTGGCGAGGGCGGGGGGGAGGTACGGGGCGCTGCCACAGCCAAGGGTGGCTACGGCTTCGCCGCACTGCCCGGTCCAGCCGCAGCTGTGGATGCTGCGCATGCTGTGCGTGCTGGGCATTGTGCCGTCCTCGAGCGTGAGGTCGGGGAGGTCGAGGAGGGCCGAGAGGGGCTGCAGGGCGGCGGCGAGGTGGCGGTCGAGGGTGGCGCGGGTCTGTTTCCAAACGCGCCATGCGTCGGCGGCGGCCTCCTGCTGCTCCTCGGACATGCGCAGCTGGCGGTAGAGGTCCAGCACGATCTCGGCTTCCTGCATGATCATGGGGATATGATGATGATTATCATCATCAACAGAGCGTTTGAGTCCATGGAAGTCGCCACGCCGGGTCGCGCCCGCCGGTCGGGCACATCGCACAGCACACAACACAGCATGGACGATATATCTAACGGGTGCCCGCTCCATACATAGTGCGGCACAGCGCACAGCTTAGTCAACGATGGATGGCCGATGGGCACATATATGTGTATATAGCACAGCACGCCGCATGATGGATGGCTGATGTGGTGCGTTCGTATCGGCCGAGCTACTGCATCGAGTTCTGCGCCTGTAGCCACAGCACGCAGCGTACGGGTGTGCAGGCGGCATTCGTACATCCTCATGGGGGTAGAAGAAGCGCACACTTGTCGACAGGCTACAAGTTTTTCTGGCAGCACAGCATGGAAAGCACGCGCAAATGCATGCGCGAGCATCGCCCGTCACGTCAAATCAAAGTGGATGTGCGTTGGTGCGGGAAAGGGCCACACCGCCTTAAGGCCGCCGGCTTTCACGGCGCGGACGGTGCACATCATCTGTCGGAAGGCGACCGGCTGGTCCGTCATGCATTGCGACACGAGGAGGTCACAGAAGCTGAAGACTTCCGCGCATCGTGCACGCGCCTCCGCCAGCGGCACCGGCTCCACCTCCCACGCCTCCCCCTGCACCGGCAGCCGCCATGCACATGCATGCACACCCACCATGCCCGCTGAACACCGACTCTGGCTGCAGCCGCGCCTACGCCAGAGATTTGTGAACCCATGCATGCGGGCCGCACCCAAGCTCACCCGGATTCAGATCCGCGCAGATGTTCACCAATGCATGCGTCGATTTGGTGTGACACCACCGCTGGGCAACGGGCACGGTGATGCAGAGATGCGGAAGTGGCAGCAGCAGCAGGGCGCTCCTGTTGCCGTCGCAGGGTGCTGCTGCTATTCGGAGCATGAGGCACGGGTCCTGCGGTGCAGCGCTGCATGTTTCCGGACACTGAAAGGGTGTCCATGCATCGTGCTCGATCCATTGCTGTAGTGTAGATGCGTTGCAGAGCGGTGGAGCGGTGGCCCGACGCTCAGATGCCCTTGTGCGTGACCGCCTTGCCTGCGGCAATCGCTGTTGCGTTACGCAACGTGGCAAGTCGGCAGGAGCGCGCGCCGTGACAAACACACGTGCTCTGTCATTGTTTTTATTTACATGTCAACAGAGGGGTGTGCCTGCAGATGGTGCGGTGCAAAGCGCTGTCTGCGCCACTTAGCGTGGAGGAAGACGTTGAGGAAACAGGTAGGGGCGCACTGCAACAGCCGCCTTGATTTCCTCCCGGAGCGTCTCAAAGACGTGGCCAAACACGCAGCACCGCGGGCACGCGTTCACGGTGTGAACCTCCGTGCCGTCGGGCAGAACCACGCGGTGCGGGCACGCCCCTGCCGCCAGCGGCTTGTACTGCGTCACGCCGGCCATGAACTGCACGAACAGGTCGCACCCCCGTAGCCACAGCGGCCGCGGCAGGTTGCGGCGGCCAGCGCGGCAGATGGCTTGCACGGCCAGACGCACTGCGGGGCCGAGGGGGCTGCGGCCGGTGACGCCGTGGCGCAGCACCATCTGGGTGTCGTCAAGGCCGTTCACGCCGTGAAGAGCGGCGTCGAGTGCCGCGAGGGTCGCGGCGTGCGCAGGCCTCTGGCCGCCGGCGAGCGTGTCCGCATCAAAGACACCCTGTAGCCCCCCCCGGCCTGCACGTCCGAGGTTGAGAGCTCACGGACGCGGAATGGCGAACCGGGGCCTGATCAAGCTACGTGGCAGCAAGATCTGAAGACGCTGATTGACGCCAGCTGGTGGGACAGTGATGGCCACCCTATCATCGCGACGGGCCACCCCATAGTCGCTACGTAGGACAGTCTACGTGGGACCTGTGAAGATATCTGGTTTGTCCCTGACACAGGAGTCCTCGCTCTCAATCGATACATCCTGTGTTTGATCGGTGCGTTTGCATCCCTGACGCAAACGCAGGTGCCTGCAGCCACTTGCATACAGGGGTTTGTAGTGGGCCCCAAAAAGAGAAACAAAACAGAACGGCACAGGCTTCGCAGCGGCCATCGGCACACGCACCGCCACCGTCTCCTCCCGTTTTCGACCGCAAATCCAGGAAATCCAGCGCAGCTGCAAGCAGCGGCTCCTCCAGGAGCGCCAGAAAGAAGCACGCATAGGTCGACGTGAGGCACTCCGGCGTCGAGAACTCCGAGGTGAAGGAGAGCGGCTCGCCGCCCGGCGCCGCGTGCGGGCTGTGGATCACCCAGCGGATCGCGGGCGGCGGCACGCCCGCCGCCGCCGCCGCCGCGCGCCGCGCCTCACGCAGCCGCAGCGTCACCTGCCGCGCCCCTGCGCCCTCCGGCAGCTCTGGGCCGGCGTCCCGTGTGAACGTCCGGCTCGACTCGCCGGTGCTCCAGCTCGCGCTCGGCGCGGAGCCGCGTGAAGACACCGAGCCGCCGATGCCGGCCTCAAGTGCCATGAGTGGCTGGTGCGGTGGCGTCGGGCCGCCGTTGCGCGCCGGAGGGGAGATGGTTTCAGCATACAGCGCGACGTCGACGCGGGTCGGCGCAGCTGCGCTCTCGGCGGTGCGGCCGTCTGCTCCGCTGGCGGCCGCGCTCGCGCCCGGGTCGGTGCCGGAGCTGGCTGAGCGGCGTGTCTTGCACATGAGCTCGAGAAAGGCTGCAGAGGCGTGGTTGTGGCGGAGGTTGAGGGTGCGGTGGGTGGCCAGGAGGCCGACGAGGCGCGCCTTGGCCGCATCACATGCACGCTGCCGCTCCTTCACCGCGGTGACCGCCTGCTGCAGCTCCTCCTGCACAGCAAGCACAGCATGGGAAGTGAGGGGGGGGCTCATGCTGTGCCGTTGTTGTGAACAGGACTTTCATGCATGAGCACGTTGTCGCCGTCAGGGTGCACCCTGAAGGCGACAACGTGTTCACTCGATGTGCACGTCTGTGGTTCGTCACACAATGGAATGACACGAGCCTGTGGCTTTGGCGGGTGTGCACCACGGTGTAAAGTAAAGTCAAGTAAATCTGAATTTACTGAGCCGTATCCTATTGGACATTGACAACTCCGAATTAACGGGACCACATATAACGGTGTGGCTGAAGTGCGCTTCGGTTCCAAGGTGCGGTGCTACCTGCATCGGGTGCTTGTCCTTGTAATGCAGGAGAACAGCAAATCGGTACCAAGCCACACACGGTACCAAGAGCCACGTGCGGTACCATGCGGTATCTCGGAGATAGGTCGCCCGCAGCCCCGCGGCGACACCGAATGCAGATTTTTCAAGCACGTGTATGCGACTGATGTTGCAAATTTAACTTCAGTCAAAGTCGGAAAGACCGGAGCAACGTGCATGCATGTGTGGTACACTGATGGTGATCAGTCAAGTGCGGAATCCACCGGCAATTGCAATGTGCTGTAGCATGACGTCATTGACGTGTGCAGATCAGCAGTGATTTTCAGCACATGTCCGGGGAATATATACTCCCCGGATTCAAATCGGACGCGGACCGGAGATGCTCGTGCTGGCATTGCCTGGCAACCTCGAGTCGAATTGCGCTCGCGGCCGCGGACTTGCCGAGGACGTGCAAACACCGAGAGACCAGCGTGCTGCAGGTCTGCCATACGCATCAACGAGCTGAAGACAACTGAGAGCGAAACGCGATGCTTTGGCATTTTCACGTGTGCCAATGAACGCCAGTGTCATTGCGTAGAGACCTGGCGCATGCAACGTGTCAGACTCCAGCGCGAGAGATTCCTTCAAGGTGGCCCTGGATGAAAGGCCTCGTTCACAATGCCACGGGCACCGCAGGTACAGCGACGTGCGTAGGTGTGTTACAAAGACAAAGCTTGCAAGCAAGGTGTGTGAAAGCAGCAGTCCCTGAACGCTGGTGCACGGCCATGCATGATGTTCTTCTGGGGATGTGGATGGGCGATGTGACCCGCGAAGGTAGTCGGAGATCTTCACCGCGGCGTAATGAGCTTGAGCGGAAGATCTCTAGAGATAAGCGGCAGTGCAACAACGAGCGCACAGACTCGCACCTCCAGAACTGAGAGACATTTGTTAAATCTGTTTCTGGGGATATTCTGTGTGCATTTGTGCAAATTCTCACGTTGCCGTCACAGAGCATGCATATGCGCATGCGCGCTGAAGCACGTCATCGACATCCTCCTGTCGTGAACCGTGGCCACTGAGCACCGACACCCGCACAGTATGCAACCACAGATAAGCGAGCTACACAATACTACAGTCAATCCTGCGGCTTGGAAGTTCTGTTGCAAGGACATCGCTTGACCGCCCGCGACGAAACAGCGACCAAAGCTAGACGTGGTTGCGACGCGGTTCTGCGCCAGCAGCTCGCGGTACGTACCACCTGACGAGCACGATACTTTGCTTGAGCTTTTCGACCGATTTCTCGCCGCTTCGTTCGCCGGCCTGCAGCAGGCTGCTCTCCGGGCGGTGGATCATCTGCAGCCATGCCACGGCCTTGCGGTGGCGTGCTCGTGGCCAGCGTCGATCACAACATCCACTCTGAAAGCACTCACAGAATTATCCAGGCCAGATGCGGTCGTTTGGTCAACCAGCGTCAAGCGCGCGGCTCTAATCCGAGACGTTGCAACGCTGCTTATCCAGCCTGTGTCAACACTAGTACTGCATGCGGAGCTGTCGAGGATGAGCAGGGCATCGCGCATACGCAGAGAAGATGGCGACTGCAGCCCAGCTTTCAGCGTGAGCGTGAGCTACAGCATGCACTCAGTCAGGGCTGGCTCTGGGCTGTGTCGATGTGCCGAATCGCACTGCCGATCCGAAGAGCAGCAGCGTTTCCGGGCAGGCAGCGCGCAGCGGTGGTAGCGAGTCAGCACGCGCATGCCTGCCGCGAACTCGCGGCAACCCAGGCGCATGCACACGCATGTAGCGTATGCATGATAACATGCACATCTGGAAATTGACAGCTCCGAGATTCGGAACCGTATGCACCGTCAACGTAGCGCAGCACGGTGAGAAAACCCAGCCGCGCGCTCATGCAGCGCAGCACGAGCAGGACTGATCCCCGTCATGCTGCGTCCTCACGCGTCTCCGCACACAGCCACGGCCGACAGCGCGCGGGGGGGCATGTTGGCAATTCATATATCGCTCCCCGCGGCTAGCTGCCTGCAGTCATGCGGGACCCAGATTCTGGGCGCGACTCTTCGTCTGCTCCACGTTTCACGTGACACGCACATCGCCTCCAGTCCTGTTCGGGCCGTCCGAAGTTCCAACGGCCAGAACCCGGTCCCGGGCCGGACTGGACTCCGAAAACCCAGAGCACACCTCTGCGAGCCCACACGTTCACGGGGGGGCACCGCCGTGGCATCCAGGGTGACTGGCACGGTATCTCTGCGATGGCGTAGTACTAGTGGGTACGAGCGAGAGGCTGCCGCGAGTAGGGGAGGCTGCTATGCTGACGTGTGCACAACCCGTGTTGCCATGCATACATGGCACCCTAAGCTTAGGCAACCGTTGGAACCGGGCGATCAGATCAGCACATGAAACCTGCTGCGCCGGCCTTTCGATTTCGTCCTAGGCCTTGTAACAAACGGAACCTGCTGCAGCAGGTTCCAAATGTTCTGGAAGGGCCCCAGGGTAATGAAGGTAATGTTTGGGGATCATGATGGGGGGTGCACCTCATGGAGTGATGCCAGCTTCAGCATTCTAGAATTCCCATTGGAAGACCCTTGACCGCCTGCTTACGGCCTGCATAGATCCAGCCACTATCTCGAGATGCAGCCACTACAGCTGCATTCAGATATAATGCATAGGGTGATTGCGCAGCACTGGTGCGCAGGACCTTAAGCTTCTGGTAGGGTGTCACAAGGATAGTGCCAGAGAGGCAGGTGGCAACCCACCAAACGCACAATTCTGGCAAGGTTTCTCACATGGCTGGATGGGTCGTGGTGATGTCATGCGAGGAACCTGGTGCATAGCTGTGGATGGATACGGCTATCTCAGCATGCATGTCATGGCATGTGGACCCGTTTATTCGGTGTCAGCAACTTCCACTAAATGAAACGGCCACGTAAATCCAAATCGTGCTGTCCCAGCCAGCGATAGAAGGGCGTCTGAGCAGAGCCCAGGCACCACGCTCCTTCGTGCCCTGCCTCTGGAGGGCCACTTGGCGCTGTACCGCTTTCCTTGTAAGCCATACCGTGCGTGGTACACTTTTACACAAGTGGGCCATGGCCCGTCATTTGCGGCTCATACTTATCAATGTGCGCATCTTTCGCCACCATGTTTGTGTATTCATTCGCTAGCAGTCTACCCTCTGCAGCGCTTCACGAAGAAACGACGTGAAATGCTTTGATCCCTCAGGAGGCTTCTCACCTGTCTCATCCATACGATTGTGTGTCGTGCTCATATGATACGAGTCATATCTCACGTCCCGCACAGATATTGGCTACTCATTCGCGCTGCTCAGCACATACAAAATAACCAGGCAGAGCACGCCATGGACTCCTCAGCAACTATACGAATGAGCGCCGGAGATCTGAAGCGTGTGCGACGCGCCCGGACAAGCATGCGTGTCGCAAAGTGCAGGCTCCACCAGAACCCTGTCACCACCACGCCGATGGCACCGGCACAAAACGATAGAGATTCGGCGTCTGTTGCCGCCGCGGTCCAGTTTGAACCGCTCACATACTACTGTATTCTCCATAAACAAGCCACGGCCTGTGCTGCGACTCGTGAGTTTCCCGTCGCAAAGGAACATAGGGGCGTGTGCGGCACAGCACACCCCCCTTCGCAAGATGACATGCTAGTAAATACGGGGTAGCTGGACACAGCTGACAACCCCTTTTCAAGCCTAACACACACAATCAACACTCAGGGCCCCTTTGAATCCGATCGAGCTCCGCTCGCCGGACAGCTGAACGGTCGAAGGACCATTTCTTTGCTAGCGCGGTAGCGTACGCCACAGCACGTGCCGGCCTGAGGCCACCAGGAGTGTGGACAACCCGGAGTCTTCCGCCTACACTAAACTGCAGATCTCACCCATCTCGCGGAACAGGGCTTCCTGGTATGCCTCGTCGGCCGCGGTCTTGCACAGCCACAGCCAGTCCATAAGCACGCCCTGCTGCATCACGAGCACCGTCTGACGCGCAAACTGCTCGGGTGTGAAGATCACGCCCGGCATGCAGATCGCGCGCAGCTGTTCGACGAGCGCGTCCGCGTCACGGCGGTGCACCTCAGCCACGGCGGCAAGCGCGCGCTCTGCGCTGGCCGTGCTGTGCGCGCTGGCCCCCAGCAGCCGGACGGCGATGGCGGCCGCGCACTCCTCGCAGATACAAACATCATCGCCGCGTGAACCTGCTGTCGATTCGGCTCCGGAGCCTGCTCTAGCACCTCCTGCATCGGCTGCGGCCGGGCTGCCTGTGGCAGACGAGGCTGATGGAACAATTTGTTGGACTGTCGGGGAGTAGGGGCGCCCTGCGGACGGGGGGGCCTTCTGCCGCACGGCGTCACAGTCACTCCAGCCACTGCTGCGGATGCTGCGCACGCTATGCGTGCTCTGGTGCGTCGTGTCCAACACGAGGTCGGAGGGGCCCAGCAGGGCCGCGAGGGGCCGCAGGGCGGCCGCGAGCTGGCGGTCGAGGGCGGCGCAGGTGCGTACCCGCAACGCCCAAGCCTCGGCGGCCGTCTCCCGCTGCTCAGGGGACATCTGCAGTTGCTGGAAGAGCCCAAGCATAGTCCGCTGCTCCTGCAGGCCCGAGGATGTACACATATTGTGCAAAGGGTGGCACACCGCGGCTCGCGGGGCATGGGGCGAACGGTCGTGTACTGCGACACACTTGTAGCCACATCACGCAGCATGTGCGCGTGTGTTGGAGGGGTATGCGCGGTCACCAGCCCGGGCACACAGGGGGGCGCTGGTGCCGGGGTCTTGTGCGTTGTTCAGCAGTACAGCATGACCTGCTGTGGCATGAGGTGAATTGTCTCCCTTCGGTCGAAGCGTGCACAGGCGGTGGGTGTTTCACTGTTATTACCTGTTAGTACAGGGTGATGCAATTGGTGGGTTTAAGCGATCCAGGTTTGGATTTGAAACCTGACATGAACTTCTGTGTCGCTGCAAGAGATGACAAGACCGGTACATGCATGAGCACTTTGGGCACTGGGGGGACGTGGTGGCGTGTTGGGGGGAGCCGCACCGCCTCAAGGCCGCCGGACCTCTCGGCCCGCATAGAGCACATCATCTTCTGGAAGCCCACCGGATGATCCGTCATGCATTGGGTGCCGAGGAGGTCGTTGAAGCTGTAGAGTTCCGCACACCGTGCCCACACCTCCGCCTTCGACACCGGCGCCACCTCCCACGCTTCGCCCTGCGGAGAGAAGGACACGATGGGGACCAAGTGCAATGTGAGGCACGGTGTGAGCTCACATCACATGACGCACAGCACACAGTAGAGAACACAGCATGCGTACGGTGAGGATACAGTGGCATGGGATCAGTGGCTCAGGTGTCATGGCTGTGAACAGCAGTCGGTGCTGCTGGGTCGATATCGTGAGGGCACAGCGCAGAATGCATGAGACGATGCAAGGTGGCGTGGGAGGACACGCACCGCCATGGCCGCCTGCATCTGCTCCCGAAGCGTCTGAAAAATCTGGACGATGACGCAGCAACGGGGGCACGAGCTCACGGCGTGAGCCTGCGCGCCGCCAGCGGGAACCCTGGCGGGTGGACCCACCCCGATTGATGCAGCGCAATCCGCTGGCGTCATGCCCGCCATGAACTGCACAAACATGTCGCATGCACGCAGCCACAGCGGCCGCGGCACCCGGCGGCGACTGGAGCTGCAGATGGTCGCCACCGCCTGCTGCAGCGTCGGCCTGAGCGGCACGCGGCCACTGACGCCGCAGCGGAGCATCAGCTGGGTGTCATCGAGATTGCTCACACCGTGAAGAGCAGTGTCCAAATCCGCGGGCACAGTGGCGTGGGGGCCGCCGGCCAGCGCATCGGGGTCGAGGACGCTCGTTACGCCGCCACGGCCTGCTTGCCCCGGTGCATGTAAACCTGTGCACATACAACACTCACTTCAACGCACATTATGAATCGCAACGATTCCTGCATCCCATGTCGTGCCCCTGATTTTTCATGTGGCCTCCGAATTATGCTGAATTGCGTCCAGGAACATTATCTCAGAGTCGGGCCACCACGAGCCACGCTCAGAGGCTCCGGCCGGGAAGCATTGCAGTCGCTTCAGGGATCCTCCGACCGTCTGAACAACAGCGGATTTGACCTAGCGAGAAAGACTGCAGAGCTCGTTCATCACTTGTTGTTGATGTTCCTAGGACAATATACAGCCGCAACTGCACGGCCACCTATGCATGGCAAAACTGCCAGCGGCAGGTTCCAACGCAACGCCACACGCCCTCCGGGAAACCGCCGACGCCCAATCATGCCCCCCCCCACGGTGACCTCGTGGCCATTCATACCCTCCCAGCGGGTGCAGAACTGGCTCGGGTCGAGCACCGGGCTGGAACAAGGCGGGGCAGGGGTTGGCCTAGGTGCCTCTGGCCACAACTTTTACACCATCTGGTGGTTCGGAGCTGTACGGATCAACTGCATGCAGATACTCGCAGAACCGGTGAGGGAACGCTGTGGGAGCAGCTGAGATATAGGCACACATGCCATTTGCACTTGCACATGTTCTGCAGGGGGGTCAGCTCACACACCGCCGCCGTCTCGTGCCGCCTCAAGCTGCGCCGCGTCGTCCAGAACGCCCAGCGCCGCGGCAAGCTGCGCCTGCTCAAGAAAAGAAATGTAGGAGCATGCGTAGACCGATGTGAGGCACTCGGGCGTCGAGAACTCCGAGGTGAAGGACAGCGGCTGCCCGCCCGGCGCCGCATGGGGGCTCTGCAGCACCCACCGAATCGCCGCCGGCGGGACCCCCGCCGCCGCCGCCGCTGTGCGCCGCGCCTCGCGCAGCCGCAGCGTGATCTGCCGCGCTGCGGTGCTGTCCGGGATCTCCACCGCGGGCCCCGCCGGAGCCCCCGCGCTCGCATGGTCGGTGCTCCAACTTTCGCATCCACCGGGGCTGCGGCGCGGGTCCGAGACAGTGGCTGTGGGGGTCTCTTTGAGCACGGCAGGTGGTTGTTGCGGCGCGACGCGGGCGCTGGGGGGAGGGGTGATCACGTCAGGGTAGAGGGCCGTGTCGATGCGGCAGGGGTGGCTGCGGGGTCTAGGTGGCGAGGGGTTGCGCTCCATTGCACTGGAGGCAGCACTCGGCCCAGACATCAGGGCGGGCGAGGGGTGCACAGCGCGGAGTATGTCGAGGAACGCTGCAGAGGCTTGCTTGTGGCGGAGGTTGAGGGTGCGATGGGTGGCCAGGAGGCCGACGAGGCAGGCCTTGGCCGCGTCACACGCGTGCCGCCGCTCCTCCACCGCAGCAGACGTCTGCTGTAGCTCATCCTGCACAGCGCGCACAGCATGGCGGGGGCGGAAGCAGAATCTGCTCCGTGCGCTTGTGCCTATAGTTCAAGTCTACGAACTATGGGATAATCTGCGAATTTGTACCAAACGTGCTGCGACGTGGACGGCGCCATCCGTCGGGGCGCCATTGTCATCGTAGGCCCTGTCCGGGCCCTCCCCCTGTGCACCCCCGAGCGATGATGGATGTTCAGGATTCAGGGTTTTCCAGACGCGTATCATGCGTAGCTCATCCTCACACTCTGGTCATGAGAGTCGCTCTTGTGAGACGGACAAGCTCTTGTGAGACGGACAAGCAAGAGGGGAATACGTGATCATGCATGCATGGCAACGCTCCCGGCGGCATTCAATGCAACTAGCGACACCAACGATGATGGCACGGCAGTTGTCGTCGACGCGATCCTCGTCGCGTTTCCAGGCACGCTGCGACAGGGTTCTCATCCTCATTGCAAGCATACGCCTCCGGAGAGTGTGGCTGTGGTGCAGCTGCAACAGACAGCATCACCGCCGCATGAAAGCGCGTTGCCTGCCAGTGTGCTTGATGATCATGAGGTAAATGATACCTTCTCCTGGGATGTGTTGCAAGTGATTCATGTCTGAGGGTGCCGCTCGTGCCTTAATTAATTATTATAACTTACGTTAACTGTCGGGGCGCACATCCACGCCGAGCCGTGGATTTGGTCTATGGATCAGATCCATTGGATCTCATCAGTGACTCTGATCAGTGCCGCCGAGGCAAGGGGTTTAGATTTGACCATGCTCCACACACCGGTAGCTGCTGCACAGGTGCCCTCAGACTTGACAGCACCTGCAGTTCGGCGACCTCTGCCGGCAAATACTGCAACCCGGCAATTACTGCCACTGTAGACAACTGCCTGTGCTCGACATTCCCTGACATTTCCTACACGCGCTGCGCCATGCAGTTTGCACAGACTAAGGAGGGATAGCAGGCTAGACGAACTCGAGTCAAACGTTTTTCAGCAAGGGTGAACAAGGACAGCACCGATGCAGCTCAAGCTAGTCCGCCACCCCGGGTCTCTGCACGGGGAGCACTTGTCTGTGTCAATCGCATCTGTATGATGGGTATCGTCATAGACTGATTGACTGTGCATGTTGCAGGCAGCATCACAGGCACAAGTGGAATGAGAACAAGATGCCAACTCCTGGGATATTCTTTTGCATTCCGTCAACTGTCTGTCCAGAGCAGCAACTGGCTCTTTTTCTGAACGACGATTCTTCAGCATCAAGCCGCAATCGCGTGCGGGAGAGAATGGCGAAGAGATGAGCTGATGCGGTTCGGGATGGATCCATCTGCGTGCCTAGATCCTTTTCGTGTCTATAACACTGCATGCATGGCTTCGATACCCGTCTGATACTGCAGAATGCCCGTTCGGACGCTGCTTGCGAGCGACTGGCTAAGCAAACGAGCATGCGGTTTGCAGAACAGTGATCAGTGTGATGATACTTTGTATATGCACGCAGCTAGGATCGAATAGGTGCACGATCTGCCATCGGTGATTGTGCGCGAGTGCTGTGGCTGCAACGTCTATGGATACTCGACTTCTGTCGAGATTACCGCCCGGGGATGCGATACCGGCGACTTCATACAGGCAATACGACGGTACTGGCCTAGAGCATCGTTGCCTGTACCTTGTATGTAACATGTGTATCATTGGCATTACCGTCACATCAAAACTTCGCAATATGGCTGTGTGATGTATATCTCGACCACCGCGACGAGACAACACGCCACGGTTGCTCGAGAAACCTACAATATGGCTGAATTGCCAACAGTGGCTTAATGATCTGCTTCTTGCGTGCCCTTGGTGCTCCCACTTGCGATGCTGAGTGCGTGATCAGTGACCGGTGAGATCGTGGACCATAGGCTGGTGGAGTGTCCCCAGTGGCGCCTACAAATAAATGCAAACACGCAGATCTGTAGTGGATCATTTCATGTGGCGAGGCGTACGTGGGTGGTGCCGTACGCGTGCAAATGTTGCGAGCAGCGACAAGCTAAACTGAGACAGCGGCACGCGCATGCCTGGTGAGCAGAGGCAACGACCGCAGCAGTCGATTCCGAGGAGTAATCCAGTTCAGACCATCATAGCAGCGGTGATTAATGCTGGCCAAGGAACGGTTCAGAGACAAGTGACAGACAGAAGGTTGACACACAGAAGGTGGCACATCTCTTGAGATAGCACTGACGGTGACACTGCTTGCAAGCCAACTGCTCCCTTCCACCTCGCCCAATGCCATGTTTCGACGCGAAATATTGCGTCGTCAGCAGCATGGCTTGCGCCATCAGGCGTTCCGGTGTGAAGTCCTCGATGCAGTACTGGCTGAGAACGGACGTTGACTGTGCAAGTGTTACAGCAAGGATCAGCGCGACCAAAAGGGAACGCGGGACATGCTGCGATCCCAGGATCAGGTGCATACCACGAGACGGATCCGATACTTTGCTTGAGCTTTACGTCCTGCCTCTCGGCGCCTGTGCCGGCTTCCAGCGGGGTGTGGTCCCGGGTCCGCGGGCGCCGCAGGTTCGCTGTCATTTGCTTCAGAGAGCGGTGTCTTACTCATCTCTCGTGTATCTCACTCGAGACTGAGTTGGCTCTAACAGCGGCTTCTTCAAATTCATTGCGTTCCTTGCAAGCACCGGCGTCCATCAAGTCCAACCTGCTGGTCTGGGGGTTACGCTACCAAGAGCACTGCGGAGAGGCACTGCGGATAGGTCTCTCTGCACGCCGAGCACATCGGCATTCCTATTGACAGGCCTGTACACGACTCGCTGAAGAGGAGCCGGAAGATATATCATTCGTGCCGCCTCGGATCGATCTGAAGACTTGCACAACTATATACACAAGCTGTGCTTTTGCCACAGACAGCATCAACCGGTGACCTTTCTACCTGAAGGCAGTACACAGCCACAAATGCATAATGATCGGTGTCTCCACGCTCCGGCATGCCGCGATACGTCGGAGCAACACATGCCGCAAATGTAACCATGCATACGTAACATAACCGCACATAGACGTGAACCAATGGAAGTCTCGGATCCTCATAAGCGCCTGAGGCACTTGAGTGATCACACCTCCGACGAGGGAAAACACACCAGGAACTTCGCAAAGTGTCGCGGAGAGAAAAACTTCACCCCAGATGAAAATTTTTCTGCCCTCGGAGACTGGTGCAAATGCACGGCCTCGCGAGGCCTCGTGCGCCATGGTGCCTAGGGTCTTGTGTAACCGGTCCTCAAGCCTCGACTGGTCTCATGGCTCACGTCGTCAGCACCGCGCCATTCATCATGCATGGAGCCTATGCAGCCAGACTGGTGCCACCACCGGATTGGCGCGCTACTTGCCCCCGACAGTGCTAATAGGTTCGAAGGCGTGAAGTTTTAGCATCAGTGAGGTTTTAGCGTAAACAATCTGGCTAACGATGCTGCGTGCACGCTGAGAGCTGCCGTCATGCCGCTCGATTGTTACGGCCGTAACGCTGCGCGCCGGAGGCAGCACGCATCTGCAACTGTGAGAACTCAATGTAGATACAATCTCTATCTGTATAGCAGTGTGAAAAAGTTGGTATTGCAGCGGTTCTGTAGCCTTGGCGATGGAGGTATCGATATATCGCCAAGGCACGTCTGTCTATAGCAAGCCCGACCGTTGCCACAGCCCTGCCGAATTTATCAAGCAGATACAATGTCAACGTTATTATCACTTTGCGGGAGCATGCTGTATGGGTAAATGCATTGCGTTGCGAGTGCTGGCTGTCATCTCTCGATGCCAGGGCACATACGGTCACGCATAACGCGACGCTATTTGCTTCAATGTGAGCCACTTGGTGTGATTTTACTGCCGTGCTGTAGCGAGCTTCGGTATTGTTCTGAGAGCGTTTGCGATCCAGGAGACTGCTGCAGTACTGGTAGATGCATAGCTATGGCACTCAGCTGAGTGATGGCACAAGCTGAGCCTGTCGCTTTGAAGCATGGGCTTCAGCATGTATACATGTCTCGAGATATGATCTGGCAACAACACTGCACATATGCATGCACGTGGGCAGTAGCCTGTCGACACACCTCTGCTTTCAAAGAGAACCTTGGACTGTGTCCAGATGGAACTGTCGACACCAGTGAATACTCAGGCCTGTGTAACAGCAAAGTAAAACAAAGCAAAACAGTCACAGACGGCTAGCTGATGCTGAACGAAAAGACAGGGAAAAACAAGTGAACCTGTGCGGAAGACACCATAGGAAACATTGTAACTGCTCCTCAAATCCGGACAAAGGCGACCACGTGCTCCCCGGCCGCCGTCAGGACACACAAGCAACCCCGGAATCGAATGACTTGGTTATGCGTGTGCCACAGGGCATGTGTGGCTTCCGAATGCACGAGCACGGCTGCTGCCGCGACGCTGCAGTCGGCGGCCTCCCTCCATGCATGCTGCACGTCAACGCCCGATTACGGCCGGCTCATACCCGAACACCTCAAAGTCACGCGAGTACAGGAGGTACGCCAGGTCAGCGGTCTCCTGGTCGTAGAAGCGCTGCCACGCCTCCTGCGAGTTTGTGTCGTGCGTGTCACGCTGCCGCCCGCTGCTCTGCTGACTCAGCTGCTCGCGCGCAGCCTGCGGCGGAGCGCCACCGCCGTCGTCGTAACCCCGTGCACGGGCCCCCGGCACAATGCTCCCATCAGCCGCCTCGAAACTCGCATAGTACTGTTCACACGTCATCCCCTTGGGCGCCCACCAGCATTTGTCCCCACTCAGCAGGTCCCAGTCCACCCCCCGCTCGCCGAACGACGCGGCCCCCCGGCTCTCATTCCACACCGGAATGTTCGCCTTCTTGTGCATGTAAGAGTTCAATGTGACAAACTTCTGCCGGGCATCGCCCCCGACAAACATGCGGCCGTGCGGTGTGTCTGCCCACCCCGTCTCCGTCCACTCCCGCAGCCCCAGCCCGTCCATCCAGCACGGGAACCACTCCGCCATCTCCTCCAGCCGCAGGTAGAAGTCAAACCGTAGCCCGATGCGATCGGCACAGACCTCCGTCGTCGCCTGAAAGTGGGGGTTCACCCCGGCCAGGCCCCGCGCAGACAGCGAGTGCACAAATGTGCGAAACGCGGCCGGCGTGTCGGTCCAGCGAGCGCGCCGCGCCTCCCCGAGGTGTGCATTCACTTCCTGTACCGTGTACTGGTCATGCCGCTCAGGGTTGTACACCATCTTGTCCCGGAACCCTGACAGCAGCCGCACGTAGGGGTTGCGGCCAAACGTGAATGACGGCACACCAGCAGGCAGCCGCGGTGGCGATGCGTAGCCATCAGGGATCGATACATCCGGTGGCACGGGGGTGGTAGCACCCGCCGCTGCCTCTATGCCCCCGCCAACCAGCGTGGGCACGTCTACATTGCCGTCTTCCGGCCCTGGCGCCGGGGCCGGCACTGGCCCTGGGGCTGGGGCCGGCCCCGGTGCCGGGGCTACTCCCGGCCCAAGTCCCGGTGACGACGCCCGAGCACCTCCCGGCCCCGACATTCCTCCCAGCCCAACGCCCGGTGACGAGGCCGGCGCATCTCTCGGCCCCGGCGTCGGGTTCGGAGCCCTGGCCCCCGGCTGCCAGAGCACCCCGTCACCATTGTCCGCCAGCCGCCGTGCCGGCCGCCGCTGCGACCTGTCGAAAACACGGCCGGCGGAGTCCGCCGCCGCCGCCGCCGCGATCGCATCCTTGAGGCCGCTTAGCTCGACGTCTGTTTCAGAATACAATGCTATCGCCGGGTAACGGAACGAGTGCGGCCGGAGGAACTGGCCGAGCGCGTCCTGCACCGGCATGGCCGGATGCATGAGCATGCTGTACAGGAGCTTCCGGATGTTGGTGCAGCCGGCCTTCGGCGCCGTGCACAGCACAAACGTCGCTGTCGTGTTGGACGCCATCACCAGCGGCTGTCTTGCGCCGGCCACATCTTGCGGCCGGCAGCCGTTCGCGCCATCGCGCGGGAGGACATTGGAGAGGCCTGCGGCGGACTCCAGGCTGCGGTATGTCTCGAGCAGCGCCGCGCAGCGCGGGGAGAGGCGGGACGCAAAGTCCATGTTCTGCGAGGGGTCGGGGAAGCGGCCACAGAAGCCGTGGGACGGGCACTTTGGTGCCGGGGCGTTCAGCTTGCGGTGGGGGCGTGGGCGGGGGGGGCGCGCTTTGATCCTGCGGAGGCGCTGCGCGCAGAAGCGCGGCGAATGGGTGTATGCTGCGGCCGAGCATATGAGGAGGGCTGCGGCGCAGATGAGTAGGCCTGCATGAAGCGCCATTGTTGGTAGGACCTGACGCCAGAGCTTAGGTTGTTTTGCTGAGCGAGTGCGGGATGTCATACGGTCGCATCACTGCTTGCTCTGGCATGGCCCATGGCCAGAGCTCCTGGTGTTCTCACATTTATGTGTGGCCATTTGTGTCTGGCTGTTGTTTGAGATGAGATTCTTTTGTTGTGTCTGTCTATTCCCGTGTACTCTTCTGCAGATAACATTTATGTGTTGGTGTGACGGCAGACAAGTCCAAGTTGTGCGACACGAGATTGGCAATCCGAGACGCTGTGGGAGGGTCATGGAGGGTCCTGGATCTGCCGGTGGTGGCAGCTGCATTGAGGTGCTTAACCGGACAGAGGCGCTGCGACCGTGTGCAATTGAATGCATTCCATTGAGTTGGGTTGGAAGTGCCTGCACGGGTGGTGACCATCGCAAGCAGGCCCCATGCGTAATCCAGGAACTAGAGCATGCTGCGTCATGCCTCTGCTGTGAGAATGTTCTGCAAGAGTCAAGGAGGTGCCATGTTGTGGTTTAGAGCACGGCGCTGGCCTTACGGCCAACTGCAAATCATCACATGACACGCAGGATGGACGTGGCAGCGCGTGGCCGATGATGCAGGGGAGCACGGGGATCCCGAGATGCACCACAAGTCACGACTTGTGATCACTGACATTGAGCGACAGGACGGTGTGTTGGAGCGTGATGTGAGGACAGCATTGCTACCATACAATAGCTGTGTCAGGTGCAGTCCGAGTGCTGCAGGCAGCCCCAGTGCCATATGGCATTCGAGATCTAGACGACAGCCTCCATGGCTTCGCTTGCAGGGATGCAGCCAAGCATGGCAGGGGAGTATCCGAGATACCCTCAACAAATCTGTATGGCGTAGCATTGACAGGTCTGTGAGGGGCCTGAAAGTGCGTACCTAGGCGAAGCATCATTCGGATAGCAGCATCAGCTGTGCCTGCACTTGTTGGCTCGCTGACGACCTACCTGGGGTGACCTGCACCTCCTGCAAAGGCGGTGCTCAGTCAGGTGTAGCCGCTGCCACACTGCTGTCATTCAGATCGTGGCTCGCTGGGTAGCGATGCCAGCGGTATCAGTCGAGCTGTGCACAGAGTGACGAGTTCAGTGCTGTATTGAGCTTCAACACAGGCGCAACACGATGACCACGTCACGTTGGCTTCAACCCAAATGAAAAAGAGACCGATAGCGTTATGTCGAGGTGCTTTCAATGACAACGAAAGGTGCGCTGCGACATGCGACGCGAAACTGTAGCACAGTGACACAACATAGGGCAGTGGGCGCCACTGGTGCTTCGAAAGCACTGCAGTACACCTTGTTGCAAAGGTAGATAAGTTAGCTGCATTTTGGACTCGTTGCGCTGGTCCTGGACGACCGAACTGCTCGCTGCGATCGTCCAGTGCCAGTGATGTAATTGCTGCCATCGCTGACTCTGTAGGCGACGCGGTATGTACATGCGTATTCTATTCCACGTGTAGCTTGTCAGAGATGCTCCCTACTTCGTGTTTGGGTGAGCAAATACACCTGAGAGCTTCGTGGAGCTTGATCCCAGTTGTCACCACGCCCGGAACAGAGCCCGATTACTTCACTCAGCACGCCAAGTGATAGGGCCTTTACATTGTGACAGTCAGATTTTGCAAATTAACGCAGCAAGATAGACTGCAGATGTGATACTTTGCCATGCACACCTCTCGCACGCGTGGACTGTACAGACGGGCAAACATCTGCAGGCAGCTAGCGTCAGTGGTTACGTGCTGGCACTGAGCTCCAAAAACATCAACATTACGCAAAGCTGTTGTGCATAGCGACTTCGGAGACAGAAGACAGTTTCCGAACGCTGCTGTCATCGCAAGCGAAGTGCGAAGTGTCAGCTTCGTGCGTGCATTTGGAGTGTATGTGCATTGTGAGCTGCTGACTGGGCGCAGCTGCGTCGCCTTCTTCGCGCGCGGATCAGAACACGGGGACGTCGGATTGAAGTCCACACCAGAATTCACACATGCACGTACACTTGTTCCGGCAGAAGTGTGACTCCGCGAGCAATATATTCAGCATCGCGCCCACGCGTGAAGGTGTCTTTGTTGGTGCTGTGCAAATTGACCGAGCCAGCTTCGGTGATTTCTGAAAGTTTCGCAGGGTAATGCCACATGCACATGAACCATATGGAGTATGCATACTCGGTGCAGTACTGCAGACAGGAGGCTGTGAACGGTCTGCGCTGAGAGCGCTTGCGCAGCCGACTCGAGCTCCAAGTGGACTCTGTCAACGGTGATACAGAAGGTCAGAACGAGCCACAGAAAAAGGTACTGAGATCCACAGCGATTTCGATTTCATGACCAATTGGCGGGGGATCACAGCAGTCGAGCACAGTCGCGATGCAGTTGAGCACTTCAAGACATCACCATAGTATCGTGGTCGTCGGCCTTGCTTCAAGCACATTGCCACGCTCGATCAGGACAAGAAAATGGTACACGTGAAGGTGTTAAAAGTAGCGGCGTACAGGATGAAAGCATGAGTGAAGCTGCAGCGTTGCGGCAACAGTGGATGCAGAGGCTGCATCGGTCAAAGAGCAGCTGAACACAACTTAGCGATGGCCCAGATGAACGCAGCGCAAGCTATGGCGAGCTGTGGCTGTGATGGAGCGCTTGTGGGACAATGGTCGCGGAATGCTGCACGGAGGTCACAGGACGCTCTCGGTAAGCGTACCTGCGCCTGATGCCAGCCAGCATCAGCTGAGCCCCACGTCCCGGAAAGCAATTGTGAGCGGTTTCTGATTTTTAGCGCTACGGCGATACTCAAGCGGAATCTGCGCGACCGCCACTGGAATTGCGCTCATACCTACGCTGCCTTTGGAGCGCGTGGGTCGGTGAGACCAATCTCAAAGCAATCTTTATGAATCAGCATCTATTCTGAATTCTACGTCGATTTCATCAAGTATGCTGCAGTGCCAGTAAAACGCAACGCAGTCGTTGCATGCCACACGTCAGCGGAGAACGGTGCTCATGACTGAGTTGGAAAGACGCAGGAAGCTTCTCCCTAGGCCCAAGCATGGGTTGCAAACCGCCGCAGACCGCAGGCGTCTCAGGCTGGGCGCCTGGTTGTCTCGCACGCTGTGTGTGCGTTCAGGATAGTCATGTTTCTCGTTATTTGGGGGTCTCCAGGGTAGCCAAACATATATATGCATGATGGGCTGGCCCGGCAGGCTCGAGCAGTTGCTCTGGGCAGGTCTGGTTCGTCCACGACAGACTATAAAGCTGCTGCCTCCAGAACTGTTCGAACGTCATAGTATGCCATTGTGACTGCTATTGATGCTTGGCAAGGTGCTGGCAGCGGCATATGCTGATATCGATGCAACGTTGGTACCTGCAATTTAGTGACCGGCAGCCAGACTCGGCAGCCTTAAACGGTGACCGTGCACATACTAGTGGGCGGTGACTGATCAGGAGTGTCCTCATAAAGTCGCTGCCGTAAGGAATTGATGCAACTCATGTAGCACACAGCGCCCTCCCCGTACCCTATAGGTAGCTACGCTCTAGAGCAGCTGCCAAAGAACAACTTTGAAAGCCCCACACTCCAATTGGAGTCGCGGCCGCTTGTCCCGTGCCACAGATCTAGATCCCCAGCCCGCAAATCCCTGCAGTCGATAGGCCTGGCGTGTATGCACATCGTCCGCGTCATGATGATGCATCGGCAGCCTCCCAGGCCACTGCAACGGCACCAGCACGCAGGTGCTGAAGAGCAAGCTCGCCGCAGCGACGCCGCGAACAGCGGCAGCAGTTCAAGGCACACACCCGGACACAGACGCGCCTTTGCTTTCGATGCGAACAACATGTTCACGGAACTACGTAGTTCGTATGCCGCATGTAACTACGAAGTTGGTATACCGCATGAACGGTAGTAAATATCGCCGGCAATGGCCATGCTGGTGTGCATCGCCACTGAACGGTGCATGCATGCTCGCCTTGGGCCGCAGGTGACCCAACGCATTGCAGGTTTCAGATACACCGATAATGGGGATGTCATCGTGTGTTTTGAGGAGCCTGCTCTGAACACCGCCGCAGGAACCGCCGTCTACGCCGCGTATCCCGCTGGCATGATCTGCGAGGAGACCGCTGATGGCCGCATCATCGACATGCTGGAGCACCGGAGCATCCTCGACACCGTGGTGACCACCGATCGACATCCACCTGCTCTTCGGATCCGCCCAAAGCATTTCAAAATTCTCAATCACCGCCCGGGCCACCTGCACCTGCACCTCCACCTGCACCTGCACCTGCACCTGCACCTGCACCTCCACCTGCAGCAACTTCCACCTGGGTTGGGTCATCGGGCCCGATTGGGCAAATTTCCCGATTTATCGGACCCGATGAGAAAAATCCCGATTAATCTCCCGATTTGGTCATCTTTCGAGCTAGAATGAACTCTGTTGACGATTATTGAGGTGTCATATGAGAGATCAACATGTTTACGGATTATGACAAGTTTTCCTGTCAAACAATTCGACCTGTGGACGTTTTTGTGTGCCTATAAACGACCACAGGTGCTCAGCGATGCACGCTTGCGCATGATTTGAAAGCTATATTTGCCTTCATACACTGTGTCAGCGCTACACTCGATTCGCGGCATGGCGTGCAAGTACTGCTCGTGGTCTCGTCAACGAGCTAGCACGAACGAGTACAAGGCTCAATCGGCTTGCGAACAGACAAAGACATCAGGCATGCATTGCAAAAATCCATTATGGTTCAAAGAAGTCCTTCGCAATAGATTTGTTGGTTCAGGCCCATGGCTGCGGCAAGTATTCGTGTCATCAGCAGTCTATGAGGCCACGCACGACCATGAGAGGGCAGCAATCGATCAAGAATCAATGTATCTGGTATCTCTTAGTGCATCAAATATCTCGGACATTCGTAATTCCATCGCAATCGTGATCAGAAATGGACCTGGTTTCTGTGTATCATCACACAAGTGTGTCAGCTCTCTCTTTGATTAAACACACATATGTATATAAAAAATCAATTGCTAATTATTAGTCAGGAGGCTTTGGACCCACCGGATTGCATTGTGGAGTGTTGCTGTGATCTTATGATTGGGCAGATATGTTGCTCATGTCAATCCATCACAACTCATGCAAGACTGCAAATATAGCCCAAATCCAGTTGTAGACATCCCTAAATATTCAATGTGCTTATCCGGAGCTAGCCGAAACTTCCCGATTTATTGGGCCCGATTTTTCAAATCGGGATTTTTCAATGATTCAATGATTCAAATGATTCAAATCGGGATTTTTCAAATCCCGACATCGTGCCACACAGTGGTTGGTGTGTCCCTCATACAGCTGTTTATAGTATACGTTGATTGTCTGTCATTTCACTGATAGGTTTTGTTATGTTTGGCTGTCCTCCTGCCACGGAAACTGCCATCTAGGATTCCTTTCTTTTCCTGCGTTTTTTTGGGCAGTTGGCCTGTTTTGTCGTGCAGCTGCTTCCGCAGGAGCTGCAGGTGCTGCGGAAGTGCAAATGCACTTGCGTGCCTCTGCATGCATTGCAAGAGTGATGTGCCTTATCCCGGCCGTTATCTTATCTCGTCTCGGATTTCTGAGTTCTAGACGTCTTCTCCAGTCTCTCTAGAGGACTGAATGCTAGGGAACTTGCGATCTGGTTCGGTGTCGGTTGCTGGACTCACGTCGGCGTCTGATGAGGCCCTTTGGCAAGGCCGAAACATGTTATGCTGGCCCGTGATGTTCATGTAAGACAGCATCAACCAGTGACCTTTCTACCTCAGTACATGTGTGTGCTTGTGGCCAGCAGTGCTGCACATGCATGTGTGTGGGCAGTAACATGTGAACAGACGGCTGTTTCGAGGGAGATTGGTGTAAGATGTATGCTCTGATGCGTGAATTCGTCTACAGCGATCTTGATGAACTACAGACAGCTGGTGGGCGTTGCATCATGATGAAGATGAAAGTGTTTGCGATCCAGGAGACTGCTGTATTACATGTAGAAGCATTGCTAGCACTCAGATGAGTAATGGCGCAGGCCGAGCCTGTGGCTGTGAAGCATGGGCTTCAGCATGCCTCCAGATATGATCTGGCAGCAACACTGCACATGCACGCCGGCAGTTGCATGTCGACATACCTCTGGTTTCAAAGAGAACCTTGGGCTGTGTCCAGATGGAACTGTCGACACCAGTGAATGCTCAGGCCTGTGAAACAGCAAAGTAAAAGTAAAACAGACACAGACGGCTAGCTGATGCTGAACAAAAAGACCGGGAAAACGAAGTGAACCTGTGCGGAAGACACCATAGGAAACATCGCAACTGCTCCTCAAATCCAGTGCACGAGCACGGCTGCTGCCGCGACGCTGCAGTCGGCGGCCTCCCCCCATGCGTGCTGCACGTCAACGCCCGATAACGGCCGGCTCATACCCGAACGCCTCAAAGTCACGCGAGTACAGGAGGTACGCCAGGTCAGCGGTCTCCTGGTCGTAGAAGCGCTGCCACGCCTCCTGCGAGTTTGTGTCGTGCGTGTCACGCTGCCGCCCGCTGCTCTGCTGACTCAGCTGCTCGCGCGCAGCCTTCGGCGGAGCGCCACCGCCGCCGCCGTCGTCCCCCCGTGCACGGGCCCCCGGCACAATGCTCCCATCAGCCGCCACGAAACTCGCGTAATACTCTTCACACATCATCCCCTTGGGCGCCCACCAGCATTTGTCCCCACTCAGCAGGTCCCAGTCCACCCCCCGCTCGCCGAACGACGCGGCCCCCCGGCTCTCATTCCACACCGGAATGTTCGCCTTCTTGTGCATGTAAGAGTTCAATGTGACAAACTTCTGCCGGGCATCGCCCCCGACAAACATGCGGCCGTGCGGTGTGTCCGCCCACCCCGTCTCCGTCCACTCCCGCAGCCCCAGCCCGTCCATCCAGCACGGGAACCACTCCGCCATCTCCTCCAGCCGCAGGTAGAAGTCAAACCGCAGCCCGATGCGATCGGCACAGACCTCCGTCGTCGCCTGAAAGTGGAAATCCACCCCGGCCAGGCCCCGTGCAGATAGTGCATGCACAAATGTGCGGAACGCGGTGGGCGTATCGGCCCAGCGCGCGCGCCGCGCCTCCCCGAGGTGTGCATTCATTTGCCGTACCGTGTGCTGGTCACGCCGCTGAGGGTTGTGCACCATCTGGTCCAATGGGTTGAGGACGGATTAAAAGCTACCCCCTCCGTTTCAGGAGGTCGTGGGTTCGATTCTGCGTGCGCTTTGGGGAATCGAAACGGCCGCACGTGACCACCTCGCTTAGCACAGGAGGAGGCCCTGTGAGTTGCGTACGGTCGTCTGAGGGGGGTTTCCAGGTGGTTTACCCCTTCGGCATATGTGGTCCCGTTAATTCGGAGTTGTCAATGTCCAATAGGATACGGCTCAGTAAATTTAGATTTACTTTACTTTATCTTGTCCCGGAACCCTGACAGCAGCCGCACGTAGGGGTTGCGGCCGAACGTGAATGACGGCACACCAGCAGGCAGCCGCGGTGGCGGCGCGTAGCCATCAGGGTTCGATACATCCGGCAGCACGGGGGCGGAAGCGCCCACCGCTGCCTCTATGCCCCCGCCGACCGGCGCGGTCACGTCTACATCGCCGTCTTCCGGCCCTGGCGCCGGGGCTACTCCCAGCCCAACGCCCGGTGACGAGGCTGTCGCATCTCTCGGCCCTGGCGTCGGGTTCGGAGCCCTGGCCCCCGGCTGCCAGAGCACCCCGTCACCATTGTCCGCCAGCCGCCGTGCCGGCCGCCGCAGCACCCTGTCGAAAACACGGCCGGCGGAGTCCGCCGCCGCTGCCGCCGCAATCGCATCCTTGAGGCCGCCCAGCTCGACGTCTGTTTCAGAATACAATGCTATCGCCGGGTAACGGAACGAGTGTGGCCGGAGGAACTGGCCGAGTGCGTCCTGCACCGGCATGGCCGGATGCATGAGCATGCTGTACAGGAGCTTCCGGATGTTGGTGCAGCCGGCCTTTGGCGCCGTGCACAGCACAAACGTCGCTGTCGTGTTGGACGCCATCACCAGCGGCTGGCTCGCGCCGGCCACATCTTGCGGCCGGCAGCCGTTCGCGCCATCGCGCGGGAGGACATTGGAGAGGCCTGCGGCGGACTCCGGGCTGCGGTATGCCTCGAGCAGCGCCGCGCAGCGCGGGGAGAGGCGGGACGCAAAGTCCATGTTCTGCGAGGGGTCGGGGAAGCGGCCACAGAAGCCGTGGGACGTGCACTTTGGTGCCGGGGCGTTCAGCTTGCGGTGGGGGCGGGGGCGGGGGCGGGAGCGCGGGGGGGGCGTTTTGATCCTCCGGAGGCGCTGCGCGCAGAAGTGCGGCGAATGGGTGTATGCTGCGGCCGAGCATATGAGGAGGGCTGCGGCGCAGATGAGTAGGCCTGCATGAGGCGCCATTGTTGGTAGGACCTGACGCCAGAGCTTAGGTTGCTTTGCTGAGCGAGTGCGGGATGTCATACGGTCGCATCACTGCTTGTGGTTGCACTGCCTGGCAGTCCGATCTCTTGCTCTGGCATCCCCAATGGCCAGAGCTCCTGGTGTGCCCACATTTGTGTGTGGCCATTGGTGTCTGGCTGTTGATTCGGATGAGACTCTTTTTTTGTATCTGTCTATTCCCGTGTGCTCTTCTGTAGATCACATTTACGTGTTGGCGCGACAGCAGACAAGTCCAAGTTGTGCGACACGAGATTGACAATCTGAGACGCTGTGGGAGGGTCATGGAGAGTCCCGGATCTGCCGGTGGTGGCAGCTGCATTGAGGTGCTTCACCGGACAGAGGCGCCGCAACCATGTGAAATTGATTGTATTCCAGTGAACTGGAATCGAAGTGCCTGCACGTGTGGTGCCCATCGCAAGCAGGCCCCATGCGTAATCCAGGAACTAGAGCATGCTGCGTCATGATTCTGCTGTGAGAATGTTCTGCAAGAGTCAAGGAGGCGCCCTGCGTGGCCTATGATGCGGAGGAGCACGGGGAGATGCATGGCAAGTTACTGACATCGAGCAACAGTACGGTGTGTGGGAGCATAATGTGAAAACAGCATTGCTACCATTCAATAGCTGTGTCAGGTCCAGTCTGTGTGCTGCTGGTAGCCCCAGTGGCGTTCGAAATCTAGATGGCGGACGGAATGGCCCGCGCTTGCAGGGATGCAGCCGAGCATGGCGAGGGAAGATCTCAGATGTCCTCAACAAATATATATGGGGTGGTGTTGGCACTGCTTTGAGGGCCGTGAAAGTTCGTACCTAGGCGAAGCATTATCCGGAGAGCAGCCTCAGCTGTGCATGCACTTGTTAGCTTGCTGACGTCCTACACCTGCGGTCACCTGCACCCCCCTGCAAAGGCGGTGCTCAGTCAGGAGTGCCAGCTGCCCCACTGCTGTCATTCGGATCGTAGCTCGCTGGTCAGCCATGCCAGCGGTGTCAGTCGAGCTGTGCAAAGAGTGACGAGTGCAGTGCTGTATTGAGCTTCAAGACAGGCACAACACGCTGACCGCTTCACGTTGGCTTCGACCCCAGTAACAAAGATACCGATATCGTTATATCGCGGTGCTTTCAATGACAACAAAGGTGCGCTGCGACTTGCAAAGCGAAACTTGATCAAGGCAAGACCCGAGCGACGTCGACGGCCCGCAGCAGACTGACACAGTAGAGGGCAGTGGGCGCCAGTGATGTCTCGAAAGCACTGCAGTAAATCTTGCCGCAAAAGTGGACGTGTCAAACGCATTTCGGACTTCTCTGGTCCTGGACGACCGAACTGCTCGCTGCGATCGTCAAGTGCCAGCGATGCAATTACTGCCATCGCTGACTCTATAGGCGACGCGGTATGTACATGCGTATTTTAATACACGTGTAGCTTGTCAGTGATGCTCCCTGCTTCGTGGTTTGGTGAGCAGACACACATGAGAGCTTCGTGGAGCTTGATCCCAGTCGTCACCACGCCCGGAACAGAGCTCGATTACTTCACCCAGCACGCCGAGGGATATGGTCTTTACATTGTGACATTCATACTTTGCAACTCGGCGCATTGTTACAGCTGTTATACTTTGCCATGCAAAACTCTCGCACGCGTGAACTGTACAGACGGGAAAACATCTGCAGGCAGCTAGCGTCAGCAGTTACGTGCTGGAACTGAGCACCGGAAATATCGACATTCCGGAAACCTGTTGTGCATAGCGTCTTCGGAGAGACAAGACAGTTTCCGAACGCTGCTGCCATCGCACACTGCGAGCGTCAAGGCAGTGTCAGCTTCGTGTGTGCATGTGGAGTGTATGTGCATTGTGAGCTGCTGACTGGGCGCAGCTGCGTCGGCTTCTTTGCGCTGATCAGTACACGGGGACGTCGGATTCAATTCCACACCAGAATTCACAGATGCACGTACACTTGTTCCGGCAGAAGTGTGACTCCGCAAGCTGTCGGTCACATAAACTCAGCAACGCTGCACACGCGTGAAGGTGTCTTTGTTGGTGCTGTGCTAATTGACCGAGCCAGTTTCGGTGCTTTCCGACAGTTTCGCAAGTTGATGGCACATGAACATGCACCATACTAGGTACAATACTGCGTACATGAGGCTTTGAATGGTCTGCGGCGCAGCAGACTCTGCGCGCAGCTACGACGCGAGTGCGTGTGCAGCCGACTTGATCATGAGCTCCAAGGGGACTCCGTCAACAGGGTCAGAATGAGGCACAGCAAAAAACATTTAGATCCGCAGCGATTTCACTTTCATGACCAAATGACGGGGGATCACAGCAGTCGCGCACAGTCGCGATGCAGTTGTGCACTTCAAGACATCACCATAGTAATGTGGTGGTCGGCCGTGCTTCAAGCACATCGCCACGCTCGACCAGGACAAAAAAATGCTACACGTAACTATGCTGACTCAGTGGCGTACAGGATGAAACCATGTGTGAAGCTGCAGCGTTGCGACAACTTCAGTGGATGCAGCGCTGCATCGGGCAAAGAGCAGCGGTACGTGACTTGGCGATGGCCCAGATAAACGTAGTGTACGCTAGTAAGAGCTGTGGATGTGATGGAGCGCTTGTGTGAACAATGGTCACGGAATACTGCACGGAGGTCACACGACGCTCACGGTAAGCGTACCTGCACCTGATGCCAGACAGCATCAGCTTGGCCCCACGTCCCAGAAAGTAATTGTGGGCGGTTCTGATTTTCAGCGCTTCGGCGATACTCAAGCGGAATCTCTGCGACCGCGACTGGAACTGCACTCATACCGACGCTGCCTACGGACCGTGTCAATCTTTATGAATCAGCATCTAACTATTCTGAGTTGAAAGTCAATTTCATCAAGTATGCTGCAGTGCCAGTAAAACGCAACGCCGTCGTTGCATGCCACACCTCAGCGGAGAACGGTGCTCATGACTGAGTTGGAAAGACGCAGGAAGCTTTTCCTTGGACCAGAACATGGGTTTCAATCCCGCTGCAGACCACACGGGTCTCAGTCTGGGCACCTGGTTGTCTCGCACGCTGTGTGAGCGCTCAGGAGCCTCATGGAAAATGGACACGAGCCGAGCCCGTCATCTCGCGCACGCATTGATGCGGACATGAGCAGCAGGTCATGCATGTCGGACCATCATATCAGCGTGTAGTAACACACGTAGTGCCGGATATGGGGGGCCGTGTGTGCATGGCTGCGGCCAGGGCGGGCGCTGACGTGTGCGATTGCATGGGTGTGTGAAGTAAAGTGAATCTGAATTTGGTGTGTTGGTCTGTTGCACGCAGCACAGACTCTGTGCTGCGTGTTGCTGGTTGCGTGGGTGTGTGTTACAAGGACAAAGCTGCAGCGGCCGGTAGCACCGCCAGGTCAACGAGGAAGCAAACGAACAACCCGAAGCACGCGTGTCAGGAGAGTGACAGCCACCTCGAATCCACCCGGTTGCGTGGGTGTGAGGTTCCCCTGGTACCAGGACAACGTTGTGGCCCGCGGTTCTACCTACGTTGTCCTTGTAAAACCGCAGGGACAGTGGTGCCCTGCTTTGGCTGTGCATATATGCACGCGAGCGTCTGTAACGCTGGCCTGGCCATGGGCATGGGCATGCGTGCTTGGACCCGCCCCCCTCGAGGACATCTCCTCAGGCCGTTCCAAGCTTGGAGCTCCTATCCAGCACCATGCCACCCACAGCTATGGAGGGTATCATGGAGACCGCTGCATTGTTGGCGGTGTCCTTGCAAGCGGGGGCCGGTCTGTTGGTAGCCTAGACATCAATCGCCACATGGGCCCGCGTTCAGCACGGGGGGCGAACCTACAGCACAGCCCGCCGCAATCCCGGCGCCCCCCCAGCACCGCAGCCCGGAGCCAGCCCCAGTACCTGCCCTGGGGGACGGCCATATACATATATATACATCTTGTTCTCTGGTGTAGATCTTGTTCTCTGGTGTAGATCTTGTTCTCTGGTGTAGAAGTGTCTCGTGATTCCGATTTTCATCACGAAACACTAAACGCTATTTGCACATCAGACAGCAGATGCAGCAGTGTGCCAAGTCTACTGCGATGCGCCACCGATCCCTGACACAATTGCTTAGCACCTGGTCAAGCATGCCTTGTTGTGATCAAGGTGTATGAGCCAGATCACTGCAGTTGCCACTCGGTCAAGGACAACCTTATGCACAATTGTTCTGCCTCGGATGTGTCACCACTTTGCCAGGAACTGTTGGCAACCTGCACAGGTGCACAAGCATCCACATGGAATCGTTTTAGTTTGTGCATGATCTGCGAATGGAATTCCCAATGGTCAGTGGCCCGAGCTGTGAAGGGCCGCATCTGCCCAGTCATGCGTAGTCAGTACATGCAGTTTCAGTGAGTGGCCCTGGTTTGGGAGAGATATCCTGTTGTTCAGATACAAATGTGGGGTCGCAGCCCGAACACAGAATATGGTAACTTCCCAGAGTCGTAGCTTGTCCCGGTAGTCCACTTCTTGAAGGCTCAACCTTCCTGTTGCATGTCAGTCTTGATAGCATTTGGAGCATCTTGGGATATGCCCCTCAAACGCACAGGCTCTCTGTGGCAATCCAGTGGTATCTCAAAAGATGGCGGTCGTATTACGGGATTGCCACACTCTCACAAAGAACGCAACGCCACCTGTGTTTCTGCCCTTGTCCTTCTGACTCACACGAGAGGCATGCACCATGGCATTTCATCGTCGTTTGAGGTGTCTCTTGGGATATGTAAGTCAGGTCGCCCAGGACACACAGCGCACAGCAGTGCACATGCAGCTGACAGCATCGGATCTCCCGCGAAACTGCAGAATTGATGATATCCTGAATACTTCTGGCCCCAAGGAAAAGCGTTTGCGGCCTTGGATGCGATGGGAGCTTCTGTGTTATGGGGTCCATTGCCCATGTCACAGGGAGATTTGGCCACATGCAACAGGCAGCAAAATGCTTAACTGGGATGGAGGACTAGTACACAACAGTGCGAGTCATACATCACAGCTATGCGCTCGGTGCGTGCTCAGAAGTGCTGACGTTTCACGTGATCCGCTTTCGCGACCCCTTGCAACAGATGACCTCACGACGCCTCATCTCGAGAGATACCACGCCTGATTTGACAGATCCAGTGCCGTCACAGACACATCCCTTCGCGAAGCACCATCCGTATCTCTCAGCTAGATCATCGTCTAAGAGAAACCGCTAAGAATATCTGACTGGTAGTGTTCTGGAGAACCGCCAGAACGATCGTGGGAAAGTCAATGCACACCACGCACTGCGGGTGACCGAGTGAGAACTGGCATTCATCGATCTGAGCCAGTCGAGACATCTACATACATACATGGTGACACCGAACTGGTGGATGAGTGGATTTGCGTGTGAATTCCTAGCAATGGCTCGATGCCCGGCCTCTGTCCTTTGCAACTACACTGTGACATTAGTAGTGGTACTATGTGTCTGGGCATGTCCGGGCCATCGCGATGCATCGCCATCGTGATCGACCATGGAAGCAGTCTCGATGGTGTCAGTTTACGGCACCAGACATTACGCAGCACAACTGCACGGAGCCACACATGGATTCTCTACACGATCAATGGAGAATCGAATTCGATGGCGGCGTGCGTGGTCACCCATGTGCACCTGCATTGCATCACATGCTCTGGCCTTGCTCGTATACCGTACGTACGGGTCTATAGATTGTCTTTGATTCGAGGAAGTGCGTTCGAAGTGCAGCCTGGCCACACAGGACACCTGCTATATATATGTATATGTATATATATATATATGTATATAGGCATACCAGCACCGGACAGTGGGGACGCAGGGGCAGCCGAGCCCAGGACAATTCCTGGCCCGACGGAGAATGTCCCGGACATGCATGGCACACACATCCGTGCATGTGCTACCTGCGCGGGGCTTCAGGCCAATTGGCGCATGGACTGCCGGGGTGAACCCCCACTTTCAGGCGACGACGGAGGTCTGTGCCGATCGCATCGCGCTGCGGAGTGACTTCTACCTGCGGCTGGAGGAGATGATGGCGGAGTGGTTCCCGTGCTGGATGGACGGGCTGGGGCTGCGGGAGTGGACGGAGACGGGGTGGGCGGACACACCGCACGGCCGCATGTTTGTCGGGGGCAATGCCCGGCAGGAGTTTGTCATGCTGGGCTCCCACCAGCACAACACAAATCCCCACTCGGCGGGGTCAGGGCCCACCTGCAGTCCGCATGCTCTCCCTTGTCCCCCTCCCTCCCCACGCGGCCCCCGGCTCTCACTTCACACCGGAATGCTCACCTGTTCCTGTATGCAGGAGCTCAAGGTATGCATGTGTGAAGTTCATGACGCGTGAGTAAGATTCGTGGTGGTGTGGTGAAACCAGGAGTTTTCAGGAGAATCATAAGCATGGCTCAATAGGAGACTGCTGTGTGAGGGAGCTAGAAGCTAGCATATCAAGAGGTGGTTGTACGCATGGTTGCTGTACGCGTGCTCGACGCGATCCCTGAGATAAAGGGACTCAGAAAGCGGGAGCGTTTGTTGTTTTGCACATAGGTAGACATTATGTGTCTGTGTGCTTGTTTGCATATAAGCCTTGTGTTGACTCCAGTAGGACATCTTGTCTATTGGAGTTAAACACAGGTATGGTGTCCTCTAGCTGACATGCATGGATATGTGGTTGGTTTGTGCTTGTGGACACATAGTCTGCTGAGTTGGTATAACTCAGCATGTTGAATGCAGGCTGCATGAATCTGTGAGTACTCTAGAGGGAGACACTCACAGCAGCTGTGTTCTTTCACAGGTATACTTCTACTTAGTGTATACCTCTGTAATCTTGTCTATTGGAGTTAAACACAGGCTGCATGAATCTGTGAGTACTCTAGAGGGAGACACTCACAGCAGCTGTGTTCTTTCACAGGTGGCTGATGGGAGCGTTGTGCTGGGGGGCCGTGGGTCGCGGGACGACGGTGGTGGCAGCGCGCATTATAATGTATTCGTATGTACAGCAGGGTCAGCAGAGCAGTACGCGCACAGCCCGAACTTGCATGAGGTGTGGCGGCTCTTCTACAACCACGACACTGCTGACCTGGCGTATATCTGCTGTATACACGCTGTATTATATTCTCGTGACTGTAGGGGTTTGACTGTGAATTGGGGTATGAGCGGCCGGTCAGCACGCATTGGCGTGAAGCATGAATGGAGGGGAGCATCGGCGTAGGAGGATTCTACAGGACGTCCCATTGTAAGGACACGATTCATCCTTCACCGGGAGATCTAGGAGCGTTCATGTAGAGTTTGAAAAAAATCCTGGCTTCGGGCCAGACTGCTTGCTGTGGCCAGGCCAGACCAGACTGCTTGCTGTGTTGCTGACAGAGTGATCAGTATGCTGAGAGTGAGACGTGGTGCAGGACTTTGCGAAGTAATCAATTAAGGTACGTGACCACGGCGTGACCATGGGTGCAGGACTTTGCACTATATGATACGTGACCATAGCAGCTGACCGAGGTCATTCTGCCACACTTGAATCCCCGGGAGATCTACAGGGCTTGCGCAAAGTTTGCCTTTTCTATTGGGCTCACGGTGGGAATGTAGATCCTTGCAATTGTACTCGCAACAGCATGCAGCAATGCACTGGTCCCAACCTGTACTGTCTGAGAAAGGTCACTGCAGTGGTTCCTGCTAAATGAGATGATCATGGACCGATACGACATGTTTGGGCCTTGCCAAAGCTTTGGGCCTAGTGAGATGTATATTTGAGTCTTGGGGATCATTGATCCAAGATCCAAGTTGCAAACTTCTGAGCATACACTCCTCTAGAGCGAGTGTGGCAATATGAGCTCTGTTAGCTGCTATGATCACTAGTCATACAGTACAGACTCCTGTCAATTGCCAGTCAAAGATCTTACAGAATAACTATGCCGTGTGTCTCACCTGTGGCAATATGAGCTCTGTTAGCTGCTATGATCACTAGTCATACAGTACAGACTCCTGCACCACGTAGTACGCTCAGCACACTGTTCTCTGCTGTAGTCAGTAGACAGACACACACAAACAGCAAAGTATTCTCACCTGTCAATTGCCTGTCAAAGATGACCTGGAATTGACAGCTACGTCCTATATTCTGTGCACTGGACAGCCGACCTACGGTCCGACCGGGCAGAGTCTGCCCGCAGACTCACAGCCAAATGCATGTGATCTGCTGCACTCGCGTTATCACAGCTACGACACGCTTGCACCAGGGGAGCTCTGCTTCCCACACACCCCCTCAAGCGCTGTCGCTTGGAGATTCAACCAGAAAACCAGCCACTGCCTTTCCTAGCGCTGGACCAGCCAAAGCCTTGGTCAGCATATCAGCCTTCTGCTCAGCTGTCGGCACAAACTGGACATCAATCTCCTGTCGCATAAATCTGTTCCTAATGAAGTGATACTGGATGTCAATGTGCTTGCTCCTTCCTGGAGCACCAGCAGTCCTCTGCTTCATCAGATGCAAAGCACTCTGATTGTCACAATAAACAGTCATCCGCTCAGCACGACCATAGATATCACCCAGCAACTTCCTCATCCACAGTGCTTCTTTCACTGCCATGGCTGCTGACATATACTCAGCCTCTGCGGTGGACGTGGCCACCACTGTCTGCAACTTGGCACTCCACATCACTGGGCACCCATGCATCATCAACATCATACCTGATGTACTCTTTCGATTGTCGAGATCCCCAGCCAGATCTGCATCTGAATACAGCTTCAATGCCTCATCTCTGATTACCCCGAGCTCCTTGAAGTCTGCTTCTGTGAAAGTCTTCACCCCTTTCATCTTGTCTTCTGGGTCGAATCTGAACATCAGCCCATGATTCCATGTACCTCTCAAGTACCTCAGAACTCTCTTCATTGCCTGGAAATGCACATCCGTCGGCTTTGCCATGAATCGACTCAGCACGCCCACTGGATACGCCAGATCTGGTCTCGTATGAGTGGACAGGTACAGCAATGCACCCACTGTCTCTCCGTACGCCGCCTTCCTTGGGTCATCATCCTTCAGCTCCACTCCTGTGGTCTTCGTCATCATGTGCCTGGTCTCCATCGAAGTCGCCTTCGGCTTGCAATCCCACATGTTGGCCCTCTGTAGCACATTCTTGGCATACTGAGGCTGCTTCAATAGCAGACCTTCTCCAGCCACTTCTTCAACTTCTTGCCCCAGAAAGAAATGCAGCGGTCCCAGATCCTTCACCTCAAAATACTTGCCCAGCATCTCCAGAATCTTCTTCTCTTCACCTTCTTCTGCAAGGATCGCAGAATCATCTACATGCACCAGCACATATGACTTGCTCCTGCCTTCACCTCTGATGAACAAACATGGGTCATTCTCTGACACCGTGAATCCTTCTGACATCATCGCCTTGGTGAGAGTTTCATTCCAGGCTCTCGGAGCCTGCTTCAGTCCGTACAGCGCCTTGCAAAGCTTCCAGACTCCTCCACCGAACTCCTCAGGTAGGCGGACATACACCACCTCGTCAAGGTCGCTGTGAAGGAATGCACACTTCACGTCCACCTGCCGGAGCTTCAGCCGCGGATTAGCTGCCTTCATAGCCAGCATCATCCTGAATGTTGCACTCTGCGCTGTGGGCGCAAACACTTCTCCCACATCGTCCTTTCCCTGAAGATTGCCCAGCACCACCAAACGATACTTGTACCGCTCCAGGTTGCCCTTGGCATCAAACTTCAGGTCGCACACGCCCTTTGCCGGCAGTGCTCTCTCTCCTGGAGGTAATTCACACACTTCAAATACCCCCTTGGCCAGAATCGACGCATACTCGTCGTTCTTCGCTTGCTCCCACTCAGCAGCATCTGGCCTTTTCATCGCCTCTTTGTACGACCGGGGCGGCACCAGCAAGTCCTCCGCCGGCTGCTCACCCTTTGCCATAAACAAATGTGCTTGATACGGCAGATTCGGCGCATGCCTCACACGCTGCGGGTAGCGGCCCGGCGCATCCTGGTCCTCACCCCCGGCTTCCGCATCTGGCGCACCCCCCGGCTCTGCGTCCGGGTCCGAATCGCTGCCGTCATCATCAGCATCTGCGTCCTCAGCCTCCATGTCCGCGTAGGCATCATCTGCCTCATTCACCCAGTCCTCATCTGGGTCCTCTGCGTCGTCATTCAGCGACCACGCCAAAGACTCGTCATCCAGCATCGCATCGTCCTCTTCTGGCTTCTGCTCTGGAACGTCCAGCATGAGATCGTGATACACCGACGCTGCCGCCTGGCTCGCCGACGCGCATGTCTCCATTGCTGGCATGACTCTGTCCTCCTGGAAGGACACGTTCGCACTCTCCTTCAGCTTGAACTCGCCGTTCACGTGCTGCACCAGCCTGTATGCCTTCGAGTGCCTTGCGTAGCCCACGAAGATGACCTCCTCGCTGACTGCGTCCAGCTTGTCCCTCAGCTTCGATGGCACGAACAGCGTCGCCTTGCAGCCGAACACCCGCAGATGCGAGATGTCCGGGCGCACCCCCCAGAACTTCTCATACGGCGTCACCACCTGTCCCTTGACAGGAATTCTGTTGCGCGTGTACGCCGCAGTGTCCAGACCAAAAGTCCAGAAACACTTCAGCATCATCGCGCCGAGCAGCATTGCTCGCATGCGCTCCAGCACTATCCTGTTGTACCTCTCTGCTCGCCCGTTCTGCTTCGGCGTGCGTGGCGCGCTCAGTTGCCGCACCACCCCGTTCCGCCGGCACCACCGTTTCAGCGCACCCATGTACTCTGTACCATGGTCAGTACCCAGCACCTTCAGCTTGTGCTCTGTCTGCCGCTCCCATTCGGTCAGCCGTTCAATCACCGCTGGCGCCACATCCGACTTGTTCTTCACACAAATCACTTCTGCATAGCTGCTGTAGTCGTCCAGGAGCGTGACTGCATACCGCTCATCACAGAACCCCGCAACGGGAAACGGTCCCATCACATCACTGTGGACCAGCTCCATCGGCTTCTCAGCCCTGGACGAGGACCGTGCATAGTGCTCCTCGCACTGTTTAGCTCTTGGACAGATCTCACATAACGGCGCATGCTTCTCTGGCCAGTTCACCCGGCCCATGCCATCTACCGCCTTCTCCACCTTGTAGAGATTGTCCATCCCGACATGCCCGAACCGTCTGTGCCACACCTCAGCATCTACTGCCACGTTCGCAAAAGCAGTCGGCATCGGCACGTCTGTGGGAATCACCTGACAGTCCATGAGGTACAGGCCATCTTGCTTGGTACCCCTCAGCAGCACTGTGTCATCAGCGGCCTTCACCTCCAGCGTCTGTCCCTTCCCGTGATATGACCCCCCCTGGTCCGTCACGTAAGCGCCAGACATCAGGTTCATATGCATGGTGGGCACGCATAGAGCCTCCAGCAGCTTCACCTGCCCGCCAGGAGCGCTGAGCACCACTGTACCCGCACAGGCCACCACGTGCTCTTCATTTCCTCCCATCTTCACGACCTCCACTGGCGTGGAACGCTTGTCATGAAGCATACTGAGGTCTGAAACGTAATTATGCGTCGCCCCAGTGTCGAAGTGCACATAGTTCGATCGGTCTGACGGAACCTTCACCGTCGCCATGGCCACGCGCGCGGTCCTGACGCACAGCGCGCGACCTGCACCCTCCTTGCTGCCATCACCGCCGCCATCCCTCCGGTTGGCCCACTGCAGCTTCTTGCCAGCAGCCATATCGTCCTGCTTCTTGGTGCACTCAAAATGTTTGTGCCCCTCCTTGCCGCAGTAATGGCACTTCAGTGGCCCGCGAGCCTTGTTCCGCTCCCTCTTCGCCACTGCTGCAGCCGCTCGCGCAGCTGCACCCCTGTCGGGCAGGATCGCCGCCAGGTCCCTCAGCTGATTACACAGCTGGTCCAGACCCGCGCCTTGACTCATCGCCACCCCCAGTTGTACTCCCACAACATTCGCCAGGGCGGGCCTGAGCCCCTTCACAACTTGTTTGAAACTGGTTGGTCAACACTGGCATTGATGTCTCCATGTCTGCCTCTACGAAATCATCTCTGATTTCCTTCACACGGTCTATGTACCGCTGTACAGAGTCGTCGCCTTGCTGCAGCTCAGTCGCCTTACGCAGCATCTGCGGCCTTCGGACAGCTAGTCCTCCTCTGTAGTCATCGTGCAGCGCGTCCCATGCTGCCTTCGCAGTCCGCGCACGCGTCACGATCGCCTGTAATGCACCCTTAGTGTGCATCTTCAGGTATGCCCTCACCTTCCTATCACGGGTGAGCGCAGCCTCCACGGCTGCTTGTTCAGCTTCATCAGCTGCTTGTCCTGGTTCCTCATACAGCACGTCGTCCAGATTTTTCAGGACCAAGATTGACTCCATTTGCCCGAACCAGTGACGGAAGTTTCCTTCGCGTGTTAACACCTCGACTTTCGTCGATATCCCGTCAGCCATGGTAACCAAATTGAGTCACCAAATCCACAGACAATGACGTCCTGCGATTGTTCCACAGACAGTTACGTCCTGTGTTGGCTTTTCCCTGACCAATCACGGCTCAGAGATCATCGACCAGTGACGGCTCGATGACGGGTGCGTGCGCAGTCTTCTCACGCCGATGGACCCATAACCTGTGGCGATATGAGCTCTGTTAGCTGCTATGATCACTAGTCATACAGTACAGACTCCTGTCAATTGCCAGTCAAAGATCTTACAGAATAACTATGCCGTGTGTCTCACCTGTGGCAATATGAGCTCTGTTAGCTGCTATGATCACTAGTCATACAGTACAGACTCCTGCAAGGGGGTCAACCACTCCCGCTACATGGTGGGCCCACCTACGGCGCGCAAGATCGGCTGCGATTTTGGCCGCTTGGGGAAGACTTTGGCTATTTTCTATGTTGAATGGGGATTCGTAGTGTGTCATCTCACTCGGGTGGGGAAAATGGCCCATGATCGTCCATATGGCTCGTCTGGTTGGGGAAAATCGGCCTTTCGCGACGCTGGCTCCCCAACCGGCCCAGACGCTCAGTCGCCTCCCCAAACCTCCCCAAACGTTCGCAGGCGTCCCCAAACGCCTTTAACATGAGCTCTGTAAAGCTCTTGTTGGTGATCGCAAGGCTGTATGTGCATTTTTTTCGATGGTGAGGCTTCACGAAGCTGTATACGGCTGAGTTTCCTGGAGGCTGGCCACACCGTGACGCACGCTATGCAATTTGAGTCGTATTAATCCCTCTAATAATGCTGGATAGGTCCGAATCTCTGGATATCCGGCCAGGGCGTCCTACCTGCGATCTGTGTGTAGCATGGGATAGTGGCTCAAACTGAATTATACACGAGATATCAAAGCTTCACTGCCTGATCGTGATTGATCGTCACTCTCGTAGAACGTTTGATATCGGCATGGGGCGCATGAGTATCTTGATTCCTGTGACAGGCCTGACAGGCCCTTGTGATGGAGCATGATCCGGAGCTTTGCAGTCCACCTGCTAGGTGTGTACTTCTCAAAAAAGACGTCAGCGTAGGTATGCTTAGGTCATCGTTTGCGTAGTGTCACTGGAGACGTGTTGAGTTACTCTGGCCTGCTGTGATCATGCCTCGCCATTGTACACTAATGAATCATTTCAATAGAGCGGTGGATGCTGGATACACGGTGGATACATCATTGATGCGCATTTGCGGTATCATTAGAGTGACATGCTGTGAAATAAGGTGTAGATGTGACGGTGCATTACAAAACATGGGCATTCCCCATTGCACATAAAATTGAGGCAGGGTCCTTCAACACGCAATATTCAACACGCAATATTCAACACGCAATATGCTGCCAATCAATGCTGACATTTCGCCTGACCAGTGCGTGAGCGCCCCGCCGTTGAATAGTGCCGCACTTGCCGAACGCTACCCACAAATGTGACAGAAGCAATATGTCATAACCCGGTGAGTATCATAGCATATTTTGAGTGTGCTACGTGTTCTCGATGCAATGGCACACGTTTGGGCATGAACGACCCTCGTTTGGGGAAAAGCGCGGAAATTTGACAAAACCCGGGATTGCGATGGGGAGACTCCGAGTCCCCAACAGCGAGATGACACACTACGAATCCCCATTCAACATAGACAATAGCCAAAGTCTTCCCCAAGCGGCCAAAATCGCAGCCGATCTTGCGCGCCGTAGGTGGGCCCACCATGTAGCGGGAGTGGTTGACCCCCTCTCCTGCACCACGTAGTACGCTCAGCACACTGTTCTCTGCTGTAGTCAGTAGACAGACACACACAAACAGCAAAGTATTCTCACCTGTCAATTGCCAGTCAAAGATGACCTGGAATTGACAGCTACGTCCTATATTCTGTGCACTGGACAGCCGACCTACGGTCTGCCCGCAGACTCACAGCCAAATGCATGTGATCTGCTGCACTCGCGTTATCACAGCTACGACACGCTTGCACCAGGGGAGCTCTGCTTCCCACAGCGAGGCTGTCCAGCACCGGCATCCACTGCGCTGGCGGAAACCAACGCCAGGCAAGGTCACGAGACGACTCTCAGACGAGGCACATCACGTCGCCCACGAGTTGGGGACATGCATGCAAGTGGCTCGCAAGTGCACATCCGCAGCGCGCCGCAACTCCAAACACGCGCGGCAAGGAATCGCTCCACCACCCATGCGCAGCCTAGGCAGCGCTGGTAGCGCTCCCGCGGTCGCAGGCGGATCATTCGCTTGCTGTCTGGCTGCTGTATCCCGGCGGCAAGGAGCACCTGGATATCAAAGATTATTGGATGACCAGTGTTGGACTTGAGTTGCAATCGCGATGTTCTTCAACGCAGCAATCCGCAGAGTCGCGTTTCGGACGTGCGTGCTTAGATCACCGTCAGCTAGCCGTCTGCAATTGCTATACAAGAGTGTATGGGTGTGAACACGTTCCTAGACACAGCCCAGATTTCGCTGTAGAAAAAGCCGTTTATGAACATGTAGCCAGGCGATGAGAAAGTATACGTAGTGGAGTCCCCGTAACAGCAGATTGAAGTAGATGCAATCCGATGCTTGCAAAGCGTGAAATGAAATCTAAGCAGCCGTTGTGAAGGCTAAGCCGGTCTCGATGAGTGCGACATCGCACTCTGCAGCAAATGACAATGTACCAACTGCGCCGACTGGACAGCAGCGCGCTACAAGCCGGCAGGAAAGGCGCCGAGAGGTGAATCGCAGGGCGCAAGCAAAGCATCGATTGCGTATTGCGGTACGTTCTGCACCTTATTGGTCAAGCAGCACTGTCCATGTCCCTCTAGTGTCGCAGCGGCACGGCGCGAGAAAGTTCATGTTGTGACACCTGCAACATTCGACGGCCGCTTTCAATTAGAACTGCATTGAACTCACGCTGGAAATCCTGATGGTAGATGCCCCATGCCGCTCACGCCGCAAGCATTCGCGCGGACCAGGCTCTGATGAGCAGTCACAATTGGCATGTTCAAAGCTTTGGACGAGCTCAGCAGGCTGAGTCTTGGGCATACCGCCTTGCCGGCCAGCCAAGCCCAGCAGCTTGTTGTTTTGTCTGGCGCTTGTGGGAGGCACAAGTGAAGATTGTTTGGCTGGTGGGGTCCAGGTGTGGTACAGTCCACCTCCAAAATTGTCCCAAGAAAGACAGTTTCAATCTTCGGTTGACTGCTTTGTATAGAAAGGCCCCTGCAACACCCTGAAGTTCATTTCAACTGCGGTCGTGGTGACAATTGGCAACTTCAAGGCTGAATGCCCAACATGCTGCATGATTTACACATGCCCGATCAGCACTGCACATACACGTCAACTCATCTTCTGTTGAAATATGAGCCTCAGTCCTTGCACAACAACTCCAACAGATGTCCTGAGTGCGCTGAAGGTGTACCACTGGCCATAATATGGTCATGATCAGCACTGCAATGTTGAAAGACGCTGTGAATAGCAAATTGTGCGAGGCAATAGTTTGTTCCAGAGAGCCTGTCAAGTGCAGTCAATTTTGAATCACTCAGCCATATAGCCATATCCTCACCAGACATTGACACGACCGAATAGACGGGACCACATGCCGAGCACCTGTGGCATGAACCATCCCAGCTTGTAGCGGCTGTGGCATTTCGGACTCAGGCGAGCCAATGATTTGTTCACCTTCCTCAATTTTTTCATGAAAGTCTCTGCCACAGCGATCATTGTGCATGAATGACACCAGTACTAAGCAACAGTGCCTTGTACAGATGAGAGCTGCATCTTGAGCTTGGGCAAATGTTTTCATGGCAGTCCTCCTCGGGTACTCTGGGCACAGCATCACTCAGTGAAGCAAGCAGCAGCAGCAAAGCTCTCGCCATGCGTTCCAGCGTGAATCACGCAACTTTTTTTTCTTGTCTGTGTCATCAGGACAGCTGTGGGCCTCGTTGTGTCCTTTTGCTGTTGCAGCGTGGGATGTGCGAAGGCAGGATGAGGGGATGCTGGTGTAACGAGCCGCTTCCCGATTCCTCGGTGCCACACATACGTCCTGTAGATCATAGCCAAAGATCATAGACGGATATCATACTCTATAGGTGAGAGGCTACGGCACACGTCATGCCCTCAACCACATGCTCATATCCTCGTACGCAATCCCTGACTATGGTGTCTCAGATGCATGATTGTCACAGACAACAAGGCAACGCTTGTGACAGAATAGGGTACATCTGTTGCGACTGCGCCGTGGGCGAATGCTCTTGTTGATGCGACGAGCTTCAGATCTTGTTGTAGCACGTCTTGAACGAGACATTCGTTTCACTCGCCCTTAGCCCCACTGAGGGTGCTGATTGCGTACCGTGTGACCATGATCATGACCCCCTCTGAGCTCGTCCGTCCCACAGGAGCACCCCTCCTGACCAGAGTGCGAGAGCAAATAACTCATGACACGTATCTGGCAAATCTGAGCCCTGCATGGTAGACATCGCTCCTCCCGGACTGGGCCGGCGATGTCGTTGACGGCCCGAAGCCTGTCCTCCAAATTGCAGCATGCCTGGTACGCATTCGCAAGTTATCATGGTGCTGACTATGTGAAACATGCGCACGGCGCAAAGCGTGGCAGTACCCCTCCCATCGTGCTGCGCATGCTGTCCAGGAGGAGCTGCAACAGGCGACGGCCGCGGTGGAGGAGCGGCAGAGTGCGTGCGACGCGGCCAAGGCCCGACTCGTCGCCCTCCTCGCCACCACCCGCACCCTCGGCCTCCGCTACGAGAAATCCTCTGAAGCCTTGCTCGATCTCATCCGCAATCACCACCCCTCGCCCGCCCTCAGCGCCTGTCCCAGTGCTGCCTCAAGTGCGGTGGAGAGCATCCCGATGCCGGCCGGCCCCCCCGGCCGCGTCAATGCAGCCCTCTACCCTGAGGCCATCACTCTCACCACTGGCGCTTGCGCTTCGTCGATCCGACCGACAATGCCTTTTGCAAACACCCCTGTAGCCACCAGCTTCGATTCATGCCGTGGCCCAGGCGAACACGCATGCTGGAGAACTAGCGATCTGAGTGGGAGGGCCCCGGCGGAGCACAAGATGGAAGTGCCGGGTGGGACGGCGGCGCGGCACATCACGCAGCGGCTGCGCAAGGCGCGGCGGGCCGCGGCGGAGGCGGCGGGGGTCTCGCCGGCGGCAATCCAGTGGGTGCTGCAGAGCCCCCACGCGGCCCCGGGCGGCGAGCCGCTGTCCTTCACCTCGAAGTTCGCGTCCCCCGAGTGCCTCACGTCCATCTATGCATGCACCTACATGTCGATGCTCGAGATGGCGCAGCTTGCCGCAGCGCTGGGCTTTCTGCACAAAGGGTCGGGGGCGGCGGGAGACGGCAGCGGTGCGTGAGCTGTGCATTTGCAGCTGGCAGCTAGATCTGTGGCACAGCTGCTCCCACTGTGTACCACAGCTCCTCCCACTGGATATCACAGCTGCTCCCACAAGCATCTCCATGGGGTGCAGTGAACGGCCTCGCGGGCACCGGGGGGAGCCAACACAGGGGCATCGCGTGCGGCTTGTGCAGAGTGTGCTATGGCGTTGAAACCTGCGGTGGCCATGCACACGTGGCCTCGCTTAGGCTCAGAGACATGTATCTACCCCGAAATCGATGAGCTCCAGAGCTCCGTCTTTTGTATTTTCTAAATTTGTCTGTTCGAGTCCATGGTTCCATGGTTCACCGCCCGTGAGAAAACCGTTTGTTCTCACGATCAAGCATTTCCACTGACATCACGGCTTCTGGTAAGTTGTACATGGCCACACATGTGCCGGGGTATGCAGGCCGTGGCGACACTGGAGCTCTTGCCGGTGGCCACCACGCCACTGTGCCCGCGGCTCTGGACACTGCTCTTCACGGTGTGAGCAATCTCGATGACACCAAGCTGATGCTCCGCTGCGGCGTCAGCAGCCGCGTGCCGGTGGGGCCGACGCTGCAGCAGGCCGTGGCGACCATCTGCGCTTCCGGCCGCCGCCGTGTGCCGCGGCCGCTGTGGCTACAGGCGTGCGAATTTTTCGTAAAGCTTGTGGCTGGCATGACAGAGAACGTGCCGCTGGCATCCGGGGCGTGCCCGCACCGCGAGGCTCCCGCTGACGGCTCGAAACCTCACGCCGTGAGCGCGTGCCCCCGTTGCTGCATCATCGGCCACATTCTGCAGACCCTGTGGGAGGAGATGCAGGCGGCCGCGGCGGTGCGCGTCCTCCCCTGCCATCTTGCATCGGCGCATGCGGATCGTGCCGTGGCTTCACAGAAGTATCACATCAGCACCGACAGTTGTTCACAGCCGCACCTCTGTGCTCTGCTGTGTGCTGTGTGCACTGCTGCGTGCTATGTGCTGTGCGCCCGGTGTCTTCTGCTCACGCAGTGCCGCGCAACGCCCCTCGTCTCCATCTTCTTACCAAGTGATATGCTCTCCACAGGGTGAGGCGTGGGAGGTGGAGGCGGTGTCGCAGGCGGAGGTGCGCGCACGCTGCGTGCATGTCTACAGCTTCGGCGCTCTCCTCTACACCCAATGCATGACAGACCAGCCGGTGGGTTTCCGGAGGTTGATGTGCGGCACGCGCGCCGCGCAGTCTGGCAGCCTCGAGGCGGTGCGCCTCTCACCCACCGCCCACATCCCTCACCGCCCAAGCGCTCATGCATGTACCGACTGCATCATCTCGTACACACGCTGCTGCGTCGTGCACACCCCTGCAACAGCGCCGCTCGGACGGCCGGCGAGGCGATCGCGCATGCTCCTCGAGCAAATGCATGCTGCGTGATATGGCTACAGGTGCACTGCACACAACGTCCCCAGGCCGGGATGTGCAGGAGCAGCGGGCCATGCTGGGGCTGTTCCGGCAGTTGCGCATGGCCCCGGAGCAGCGGGAGGTGGCCGCCGAGGCTTGGGGGCTGCGAGTGCGCACCTGCGCCACCCTCGACCGTTACCTCGCCGCCGCCCTGCGGCCCCTGTCGGCCCTCCTCGACCTCCCGGATCTTGTGCTGGGTGAAGCACACAGCACGCACAGCGTGCGCAGCATACGCAGCAGCGGCTGGAGCGATGCTGTGCTCCAGGATCGCCCTCCGCCCACTCATGGCCCCTGCGCCCTGGACTTCCATCAGTCTTCATCAGCCTCCACTGCAATGATAAGCCCGGCAACAGCCGATGCGGATGACGCCGGCGCAGGGGAAGGACGTTCATCGGCTGCCGGTGTGCGTGGCGACGACGTTTGTATCTGCGAGGGGTGCGCAGCCACCATTGCCGGCCGGCTGCTGGGGGCCAGCGCGCGCAGCACGGCCAGCGCGAAGCGCGCGCTCGCCGCCGTGGCTGAGGTGCACCGCCGCGACGCGGACGCGTACGTCGAGCAGCTGCGCGCGATCCTCATGCCGGGCGTGATCTTCACACCCGAGCAGTTTGCACAGTACTCGGCGCTTATGGTCCAACAGGGCGAGTTCATGGACTGGCTGTGGCTGTGCAAGACCGCAGCCGACGAGGCGCGCCAGGATGCCCTGTTCCATGAGCTGCGTGAGAGCTTCAGTTTGTTGTAGGCGTGAGACGCCGGGTCGGGCCACACCGGCCGCGTCACGCCAGTGCGTGACGACCCGCGCGCACGCGCCTTTTCTGCAAGCAGTGGCCCTGTCGGAGCTGAGCTGTACGGCGCGAGCTGCCCGGAGAGAGGAGCCCGTGGCGCTGAGTTTTGATTGAGATCCCTGTGAGGCCACCGCTGCTGTGTTCAGCTCAGCCGGTTGTTTTCGTCTTTCGTCCTGCAAACGGGTTCACGCTGTGCCGAAGTCCCCAGTGGGCAGCGCCCTAAGTTGCCGTAGCAATGGGTAACGGGCAACGCTTGAGCTGCATCACAGGTTCTTGGTTGCGTACCGGTCTATTTTATGATGCGTGGATGGCCCATCTCAGATGGGCCATCTGTCGTTCAGGGACGGAGTCCGCCACCGTTCCGTCGGACGTGAGCACCATCAGCCTGGTGGTGACAGGGTCTTTGAAGAGGTTGCAATTCAGCATACACCGTTCTAACTGGTGAACGCTCATGTGGGCTGCACAGGCCCCCTGTGTTAACTGATGGTCAATTTCATACTGAGCGGCATGTTTGACTAGCCATTGTAAGTCACGTAATCGATTGCACACCTTGTTCAAGCGCGTCGAAACCACAGCAGACGCACGCAATGAGGCGCTGCAGTGTCAAGAGTGCTCGCAGGTGACGCCAATGCCGTGTTGGCGGGCGAAGTGTTAGTTGCCTTGACAATGAGAACCCCGGAACATGATATGATCGGCTGACCAGCTGACCTGACTGACACCTGTCCAATCTGTGTTAGATGTAGAGGCACCACGGGTCAATTGCACATGCGTCCATGAGCGCTGTACCTGGCACCATGCATGGCAGCTTCCTTCTGGGAGTGCACATACATGGATCCCCACACCAAACATCTTCGATTTTATTCACCGTGAACTTTCAGCACATCAGTGCTGTCTGCCCAATCATGTCCAGAATAGGAAAACGGTGTGACCGGAACACGCAACCAGATATGTTACATGAGAACAGTGACAGACAGTGCATTGCTTTTGTCTTTCTGAGGGCAACGCCACTCGCAAACATGGATGCACATGCAACCCTTCAAAGCCCACACATGGAGGCATCTGCTGCGCCCCATTTGGTATTGCCCACAGGAGCACCTCCGGCAACACAGCAGCCGCTACCACCATCGCACAGGGTCTGCGACGCAGCACCCACTCAGGTTGCATAGGTGACATGTCGTGTGCAGTGGATTGCCACGAAAATATTCCACCTCCAGTGCAGCCCCGGTCCGACCCGACACTGCCAAAAACCCTACACATATCCACCATGCCCGCTTTCATCCAACCATCTCTCTCAACCAAAAAAATCCTACAGATGACTCCGTGCTTCTGTAGGTACTGACCATTGTGTATGCTCCAACAGTGCCTCCGCACACCCGCGGACACACATACGTAGAGGCTGGCCACCATCTCCTTTTCCATGTGGCCACCAGTGTGGCAGCTGCCTCGGGCGTCTCCACGAGACTGTCCCGAATATATGGTACGCGCCAGGTGTGTTGAACCAACACAGCACAGCGCACCAACACAGGAACCTGACAAGGCACACGCGCATGCATGCGCCGGATGGCGACAGAGCGATGGGCACACAGCGCCGCATGCGCCGCGGCACCTCATATTCCGAGCGCACACACACACACACACGAGCAAGCACTCTTGCGCATGCATCTACACTTCTCAGCTCCGGCACACAAAAACAAAAGCATGATCACGCATGCCTTGTTCACTTCTCAGCTCCGCGAGCACGAGACACATCCCTGCCCCCCACCAGCCTCACACACGTCACAGCATCGCCTACGGCGAATGCCATACGCAAAGCAACCTCACCCTAATCACATCGTGATGAGCTGCTCACGCTATGAATCCTCCGCCGCCATGCTGCCGCGACGTGCAAGTGGAGCCACTCGCCGCACTACATGGTGCCCATGCATAGCTGCAGCCGTGCGGCAAGCTCGCTGTGCCGCAGCTTCTGGGCTGCAGTCTTGCAGATACCGAGCCAGTCAGTGAGCAGACCCTGCCTCAGCATCACGTCTGTCTGTCGGGCGTACTGCTCTGCCGTGAAGATCACACCCGGCATGCGGATCCCTCGCAGCTGCTCAACGCCGACAGCCGCGTCGTGGCGGTGCACCTCAGCCACCTCCCCGAGCGCGCGCAGCGCGCACGCCGTCATGCGCCCGCTGCCGCCCAAAAGCCGCCGCGACATGTACACGGCACACTCCCCGCAAATGCATATGTCCGCCCCGGCTTCGGCACTGGCGCTGCGGGGAGCCTCCATGTGAGTGCTTCTACAGCACGGGGGCAGCAGCGGCGGCAGCGCCCCTTTGCGGGCAGGCACGCGCGCCGTGTCCCAGCCCAGCCTGAAGATGCTGTGCATGCTGTGCATGCTGTGCATGCTGCGCGGTGTGCCGTCGTCGAGCACAAGGTCGGAGCGGTCGAGGAGGGCCGAGAGGGGCTCGAGAGCGGCGGCGAGGTGGCGGTCGAGGGTGGCGCGGGTCTGTCTCCACACACGCCACGCCTCGGCGGCGGCCTCCAGCTGCTCGCGCGACAGCTGCAGTCGCCGGAAGACTTCCAGCGAGGCCAGCTGCTCCTGCATGTGTGCGTGGCATGTCAGATGCTCGTGGCTGGATGGGGAGGCTGCAGCTGCTGCCCGACGCACAGCCGGCTCGCATCGACCTGGACTGATAGGTGCTCAAATGCTGGGGCATTGGCCGGCTGTGGGCGCCCGCCGACACATTGTTTGAAGTCCAACAGCGTGATCATGTGCGAACGAGGCCTCGGGCAGCTAGCAGACACCACAGGTGTGGACATCGTTGTACATTGTACGGCATGTGAAGAGGCCCATGCGTGGTTTTGCTCGTGGCTGTGTCTGCTGCCAACGGGCTCTGCCACGGGCGCGCACGAGTGTTCGCGGCCCGCTGTAGGGGGTACCACTCACCTGGCATGTCGCCCAGCCCTTACCGGAGAGCATCGTGCATGCCAACTGCCGGAACGCGACCGGCTGGTCGGCCATGCATTGGCTCGTCGTGAGGACACAGAAGCCGTAGAGCTGGCCCCAGCGCTCGCGCAGTGCCGACATCGGCGGCCGCTCCACCGGCCATGCCTCCCCCTGCAGCCACATGCACCCACGTCATGCATGCACAGAAAGATCATGCGTGCATGGCAATTACTGCCATGCGCACCATCTGAAGTAGAGAGGTGACTGCGTAATGCCGGGTGGACTGATGCTGTCGCCATGCATGTACCCGCGACACACGCATTGAATATGTGCATCAATGCCACGACTACACGGAGCGAGGGCGTTGCATCCAGCACAGAGGAGCACAGCCCAGCTTTAGCAAAGCAGCTGGGAGCCTGCAGCGGCGCACCTCCACCGCCGACACGATCTCGGCCCGGAGCGTCTCAAAGATGTGGGCAAACACGCAGCAGCGCGGGCATGTGTTCACAGCGTGAATCTTTGAGCCGTCCACGGCCCCGACGGCGTGCGGGCATGCACCCGCACCAAGAGGCCTCCCCTTTGTCAGACCGGCCATGAAGTGTGTGTACAGGCCGCACGCCTGTAGCCACATCGGCCGCGGAAGGAAAGCGCGAGTGCTGCGGCAGATCGCGGAGACGAGGTGGTGCACCACTGCGGCTACAGGCGCGCTTCCATCAACTCCGCAGCGGAGCTGTAGCTTGCTGGCGGAGAGGTTGTGCGCGCCGTGAAGCGCAGTGTCCAGAGCGTCCATGGTGCCGGTGTGGCTGTGGGCGGTGGCTTCAGGCGCGCGGCACTCGTCGGGGGGTGGCACCTCGGCCAGCAGCGCCTCCTCCAACACCGAGATGAAGTATGTTGCATACATCGACGCGAGGCATCTGTGCGTTGTGACCTTGGAGGTATAGGACAGTGCGGCGCCGTCAGGGGTCGTATGCGGGCTCTGCAGCACCCACCGCACCGCCTCCGGCGCCACCCCGGCCGCAGCTGCGGCGGCGCACTTTGCCGCAAGCAACCTCTCCTGCATCAGCCGTGAGCTCCCAATCTCCGCCGCAACAAAGGCGGTGTTGCATTCGGATATTCCGAGCAGATCGGCATCACTGAGCGTGGGTGATGGCGGTGTAGCATCTGCTGTGGAGTTGGCCGCCACAGTCGCCACAAGTGCATCGCGCGTCGGCTCAGGCGGTGTTGAGGGCAACACGTCAGCAAGGCGTAGAGGCGCGTAGATCCGCTGGGGCGGTCGGGGGGGCTCCGCGTGGCACCGGTGAGTGGTTGAGGGGTGCGATGCGTACGCGCGTGCGGCGGACAGGAGAGACGTGGAAGCTTCGCGATTGCGATGGTGCAACTTGCGGTTCGCAGCGAGAAGAGTCACACGGCGTGCCTTCAGCTGTGACAAGGCGATCGCGCACGCCTGGACGGCGTCGGTGGCTCGGACAAGTGCTCCCTGCAGACAGGGAGGGCAGTCACTAATACGCATTGATGGTCTGGAACAGGCGCACGTTGCAGCGTCGCCAGCGTGAAAAACATGGCGTTTGCAGTTTTTGGGGTTTGTTTTTCCCCCGCACGGGCATAGTGCTTCAGGGCCCGACAGCATATGCACAATGCGCCTCCGAAGCGCTCAGATGCTGTGTTCCGATGCATGGGGGGGGGCCCAAGCACATGGCAGCACATCCGGAGATGGCGCCCGTGCCGATCAGTGACTGTCGTGAGCTGGGCTTACTGTGCGCAAGGTACAGTGAAGCTGGGTTTCCTGAGGCATACCTTCTTGGGGCATTGAAATGTGGTCACCCGGCTGAGTGGTGACACGTCAGCAGGACGCAGAACTGGCATACAAATTGTTGTACGGTTAGGGTGTTATTGTGTCAGCGCTGGCAGGGACGTGACGGAATCATTATCATCATCGTCTGGCAGCTCGGGCTGCCAGCGACGACAAGCCCGTGTGACTGTCTCTGGCCAACTCGTCAATCTGGCCATGCTCAGAACGCGGCAGCGCTTTGATTTCATAGACTCAACTGCGGGGGGACAGATAACAAAGGCTCTCTGGCTTGCTTGCCCCCTTGCCGGAATCATTGCATGGATGATGTGATGAAATTGCCTCCCCTGTGCATGTAGGACATGCAAATGCGCTGTCCGCACATGGCAGGTGTTTTGCCTACGGGCTGCACCTGTGGTGTGATAGAAAACCTGTCGGTGGACGGGAGTGGTAGTGCACACTGCGGCCGATCAATCCTGTCAGTGGGGACCAATCTGGCTGTCCCTGTTGTGGGGTGTGCATTGCAAGGACCAAGTCAGAAGCAGCTAGCAAAGCTAGCAGGCACCAGACATGAACACAGCGAAACGTGAAGACATGCACACCGCCTCGCCTCTGCATGCAGAACACGACATCCTGGGGCCCCACAGCCTGGCAGTCGTAGCGGACACTAACTTCAGGCACCCCAAGCTCCCCGCAGCATGAAGTGAAGTGAACTTGGGTTTGGCTCAGCCGTATTTTTGAGAGGACACTGACGAGTTCAAGCGAACAGGACCACACGCGGCCTTGGCCACACACACACACACGCACCTGGACAAACACCGATTCTGACTTTCGGGGGTTTCACACGGACCCACGTTCCTGACCGCCACCGAGGCGGAGGACCACATGTGGGGTGTGAACAATACGAGCGCAGGCAACAGGCGAGAGGAGTCGTGTTGGTGACATGAATGGTCCACAGCTGGCGAGCAGTGAACGGTTACGCCAGGCCTGGACGGTATGCCGATGGCATCGTTCTCAGTGTCCGTCTGCAGATAGGAGCGACATGCAGACCTGCTTCCGTCATGCAACGGAAACAGCAATTGGACGCGTGCCAGGTGTGTGCACATGAGGTGTGGGCTGTGGTCACCCGTGCGGCCAGAGTGGCGCAAGAGCCTGCGGGGGGATGGAATGTCACACACATACCTCTGGTGTGTGGTTCCCCTGTTTGTGGAATGCGGTGCTACCTGCCTGGCTGGCGTTGTCCTTGTAGCACACAGACCTCCAGGCCACATGTGGGGCAATACAGCCGCATGTCCTGTGTTGCAAGGACAAAGTAAGCCAGGTAGCACTGCAAGCAACAACCAGGGGAAGCGCACACCACGCAACCAGCCACATGCCCTGTGCAATGTGAGGCACAATTTTGATGCCCCTGGAAGACTGCGGTGCTACCTGCCTGGCTGGCATTGTCCTTGTATCACACAGACCTCCAGGCCACATGTGGGGCGATGCAGCCGCATGTCCTGTGTTGCAAGGACAAAGTAAGCAAGGCAGGTAGCACCGCGAGCAACAACCAGGGGAACCGCACGCCACGCAACCAGCCACATGCCCTGTGTAATGTGAGGCACATTTTTGATGCCCCTGGAAGACTGCTGAACGCAAGCAGGCCACGTTGATGAACTCGGAATGTGGCTGTCACCTGAAGCAGCGACGCTGCCGACGCAGATATGGCTTAACGCTCGATAGACTCGACCGGGCAACTTGACAGACTAGCGCTTTGGGCTGCTGGATTCAAAGCGTGGCATGACCTATGCGATCGATCTGGGTCAGTGAACAATGCCACTGTGATGCCAACTCTCTCGCACGCCATATGTCGCAGGAGGTGTAACTGGAACCGAGGCATCCGGACGCAGCATCTGTCGACACTGTCCGTCATGATGCGTCATCCGCAACTCAGCTAGCCGAACGGGGCCCATCCATACAGGCCAAAAACAATAATTTATGGCAGCGCTGCAGCCCTGAATCACATCGACGAACCACATGGATGTGCCGTCCGGAGCATCAACATCGCACTTGGGATGGATCTGACACGACAGTGATGGTGCCGGAAGGTGCCTGAGTCTGAAGATGACAAGCACAGAAGAGAATATCTCCGGTCAGGGCATCATCGACAGTAGTCAGCCCGCCACAGCCATGACGTGCCCTTTTCTATGTCACAATTGCCCACCGCCGGCCTCTGCCCACGCCCGGTGCATAGCAGCCTTCATGCTGGTGGAAAGGCAAGCAGATTTGCCGATGATTCGAAGTTGTGATGACGATGCGCGCTACGAGAGGGAATAATTCGAGGGCACAATTCGACAGCCGCCTGGGCCTGGACACCACGAGGGCTACAATAGTGCGGAGGAATGTCTTGCAGCAGCACAGCAACGCCATTGTGGCAGATAATTATGGTAAAGGAAGTACTAGCCGTCACTTTACGGCAGCTGAGCTTTCGAAGACAGCATGCGCAGTACGGCACCAGGATGGTTACGCAATCGCATGCACACAGCTGCGGCATTGCCGTCTGAAGCGCAGCGCAGCGCACCTGCTGTCGGTTGCGACAACTCCGTGACTTCACATTCGTATCACTCTGTATGCGGTGCTTCTTCGAGGACTGGGCAGCACTCTGCGGGCCCAGAGGCCCTTGCAGATCGCCCGAAGAAGCTGCGAGACTTGCTGGCGCGATAGATGGAGCAGTGTACCGGGGCGCCTGCGCAGCTGCATCGTTACGAACAGACAAATGCTGTGGCATAGCTAGCATAGCGGTTGAAGCTGTGTGACCGTACAACAGGTGCACACACGGCTCACGCCGAAGGCGCTGCCAGCGCTGCAGGCGCCTACAGGAGCCGTGGGCACAAGCATGCGCGGATTCATGCCATTGAATCGCACCACAAAGGACATATCATGCGGCTGACGTCAGGCCTGGGGCTTCATGAGGGCGAGCATACGCCAGCCGGCTCGAAGTGCTGCAGTCCGCAACTCGGGATGCCCCTGTAAGATGACGTAAACGTCGAGAAGACGGGGGATATTTCCGCCAGCTCAGCTCAGCGATCTCGGCAGGATCCGGGTGACGTATCAGCGAGCCGTTGCACTGGTCGCCACGGCGCAGCCATCACGTGAACGCCTGCAACATCTACAGTCGCGCAGCCCCTACCGACCATCGCCTACACAGCTGCGTGGCGCTGACTAACTAGCCCATTCCTCCGGAGACATATATCGGAATCAGGAGGACTTCACACCGTGAATCTCTAGCAGCGACCCCTGCAGCAACCTCCACTCCCTCGAGCTCGTCCTAGTCTAATCACCTGCTCATGCATCATGATTTTGCAGACAATTCACCCACAGGCCTGGGTGCTTCAGCGAAACCGACCCCTAGAACAAACCCCAGCACAAAAGGTGCGCCATGTGCATGCCAACAGCGCACACGAGCCTGCGGGGTGGCAGAGGCGGCCAAACCTCATGCCCCACAGCACCAACATCCACCCGGCACACTCACTCGTACCCGCAGGTGGCGAGCATGCCGCACCTTATTGCATCTGCGTCAAGTTCGCTGCAAGCGCGCACAGCGCTCACCAGTAGCCTCTCCGTCTGGAGCGCAAGCGTCCGCCTCGCTCCCGTCCGGCCCGGCTCGCTGCTCCTCCAGCGGCCTGCCATCCACAGTCATCGCCCGGAGGCAAGTCAGCGCGCTAGATGACCCCACAGACGCGTCGCAGCTGCGCCGTCACCGCCGCCTGGTCCACCTCCGCGGAGGCCGTTTTGCACAACGACACCCAATCCGTGAACACGCCGCGCTGCAGCATGAGCTCGGTCTGAAGTGCGCACTGCTCCGTCGTGAAGATCACGCCCGGCTTGCAGATCGCGCGCAGCTGCTCGACGCACGCGTCCGCGTCGTGCACGTGCACGGCCACCAGCGCCCTCAGCGCACGCTGCGCGCTGTCCGTGCTGCTGCCGGTGACGCCCGGCAGCCGCCCAGCCAGTTTTGCCGCGCACTCCGCACAGAGGCAGATGCGGCTGGCGCAGACGGCACCGCGGTCAGCCACGCCGCCCCCCACCACACCGACCGCCGTGCCCAGATCCTCTCCCCACGGCTCACGCGCTTTAGTAGCGGCATCCCCGTCCATACGCAAAGGCGGCAGAGTTCGCGCCTTTCCTGGCTGCGGGGGTGTGTCCCATCTGCTGCTGTGGATGCTGCGCACGCTGTGCGCGCTGTGCGGCATGTCGGCGCCAAGTATGAGATCGGAGCGGTCAAGGAGGGCTGACAGGGGCTGCAGGGCGGCTGCGAGGTGGCGGTCGAGGGTGGCGCGGGTGAGGGTCCACACGCGCCACGCGTCGGCGGCGGCCTCCTGCTGCTCCCGAGACATCCGCAGGCTCCGGAAGAGGTCCAGCGAGGCCTGCTGCTCCTGCATGTGTACGCATGTATGCATGCTTAGCATGCGTGCGTGCGCCGCAGTGGTCTCCCCACCCGTGCCCGGCTGTGGACCCGTGTGCACACGCATGCTGCATCGGGGAGTGTTGCAACAGCCCAGAGGCACCGAGCGCCGCGGGTGTTGGTGCTCCGGCATTGCATTGACGCGAACGTGAGAAGACACTGGGAGTGCATCGGCGCGTCATCGGGGCACTTTGTGCGACCACACGCGCAGCCACCATGTCCTGCTGACAGCTCATGTGGGGCCAGGCGACCATTGTTTGCGGCTTTGCCGCGCCTGTACATCCGGTGGCATATGTGCCCCGTGTGGTTGACATGTGACTATACATGCAACACGAGACTGCTGATGAGACATGTACGGACACACAAAAACACACACGACAACATTCAGCTACACACACAACATGCACTGATGGCGTTGGCGTGGTTGTTCTTCGCCCTGGCGGTGCTATTGGCCACTCCGACTTCGTCTTTGTGACACACAACAGCCTGGTGCTACCTGACTTGATGCGTGTCACGCACAACAGCGTCTTCACGAGAGGAGAGGGCGGGCTAACCTCGAGGAGGCCGCGGCACGTGCGGTCCCGCATCCCACACATCATCTGCCGGAAGGCCACCGGCTGGTCCGTCAGGCATTGCGTCGTCATCAGGCCGCAGAATCCGTAGAGGTCCCCCCAGCGCGCGCGCAGCGCCGCCAGCGGCACGACCTCCGCCGGCCACGCCTCCCCCTGCAGCCACCACAGCCCGTGGGGTCCGTGCGCGGCCGCGAGGCGACAGGCGCGATGCTTAAGTGCATGCATGGGCAGTGTGCATGCATGTGTGCCATCGCGCAGGGCCGTCGAAGTCAACGGCGGCGGCACGCGCGCACATGATGGCATGGACCAGAGCTGCACACGCACAAGGCGAAATGTTTCAGCATGATTCAAGCACTCCTGCAAACTTTGCTGCGGCGCTGCCAGGGCAAACGTCCGCAGGGATGCACGGCTTTCTATCGCGGCCCGGAGGCATACCTGCAGCGCTGCGGCGATCTCATGCCGCAGCGTGCCCAGCATGTGGCCAAACACGCTGCAGCGCGGGCACAGCATGACGCTGTGCTTCACCGACCCGTCGGGGCGTTGATTCGCATGTGGGCACGCCGACGTCGCGAGCGGCTCATGGTCCAAGATCCCGTCCATGTAGCTCACGAACGAGCCGCACGCTTGTAGCCACATCGGCCGCGGCAGAAAGTTCTGCATATGCCGGCAGATGGACGCGATGATGTGCGGCACGGCCATGGCTACACGTGCACGGCCGCTGAGGGCGCAGCGGAGATTCAGCGGGGAGGCGTCGAGGTCGTCTGTGCCGTGAAGCACGTTGTCGAGGACGGCGATGGAGCTGGTGTGGTGGTGGCCAGGGGCGCCGCTGCGGGACGGCTGCGCCGGAGCGCCGAGCTCTGATTCCAGAGCCACACCACCGTGACCTGCAGACAAAAACCCAAATCTGTGTGTGTTTGCTGCGGGAGCATGTACGTGTGCCGTCGTAGCGTGCATATGATTAAGTTTATGATCTATAGCGTGAATATGGCGCACATCGAGGGCGCCCGAAACCGTGATGCAGAACAGCGGCGCCAGGCAGCACAGATGGCACCTGCCTGAGCGATGCGGGAGTGGTGTTTGTGTTAGAGCAAGGATTCATTTCAGCCCGGGCCGAAACGCACCGCCCGCGGCGCCGGTGCCGGCACGGTTCTTGATGCCCCGCAGCGCGGCCGCCAGCAACGCCTCCTCCAGCAACGAGATGAAGAAGCACGCATACATGGACACCACACAGTCGGCGGTCACTGTCTCGGAGGTGAACGACACCGCAGTGCCGTCAGGCGCGATGTGCGGGCTCTGCAGCACCCACCTCACCGCCTCCGGCGCCACCCCGGCGTCGTCGGCGGCGGCCCGCCGAGCCGCGCGCAGCCGGGCCGCCATTGCCGCCGACCCCCCAATATCCGGCGCCTCGAACGGCTGGAGAGGTACATCTGGGTCCGCATAGGGGTCGTCCGGGATGTACGCGGAGGCGGACTCATGCACGCGCAACGGCGGCGGCGTGCTGTGCTCCGGGGAGTCGGGGGGGGATGCGGGAGTGAGGACGCTGAGGTGGAGGGGCGCTAACAAGCGCTGGGGCGGGGGCGGGGCCCGGCCGTGGCATTGGAGGTGCTCTGTGGGTGCGACGGGCGGCGCGGTCGGGCCGCGTTCGGGCTCGACGGCACAAAGGCGCGGTGCGGAGTCGCGGAGGCAGGCGAGAAGAGAAGCAGAGGCTTGCATGTAGCGGACGTTAAGGGCGTGGCGCGTGGCCAGAAGCGCCACGCGCCGCGCCTTGGCCTTGTTGCAGGACCGCTGGCATGCTCCCACTGCGGCTTCGGCGTTGTCCAGCGCATCCTGCACATCGGCGGTGGGTCGCCTTGCGGCAGTGTTGGGACAACCATCCAGAAAGTAGAGCCAAATATTCGGAATTGTTCTATGTAATCGCGCCAACACTGCTGTGCACACGGGTTGTTGATGTAGCAGCGCTAGAGTGTCAGCCAGTGAAAGCTGCGATTGGCAGATTTGCAAGAAATGGTGAGGTGGATCATAGGCTCGGGTGTGTCATGGATAAATTATCTGGAAGGGAAATGGGCGAGGGTTGATTTATTTAAAAAAGGAAAAAAAAAAAAAAGGTATATATGTTGCTATAATGCGGTTGCGGGATGGGAGCCTTTGCTGAGATCCGCTGCTAGGATCCTGCTCATGCGGTATGCCCCCCCCCCCCCCCCCCCCCCCCCCCCCCCCAAAGCGATGGCCGGTACGTCCGTGCATTGCAAGGACATGCGTACAGGGAGGAGGAACAGTGAGGTGGTACAGGGAGGCGTAATGGCCGTAGCTGGGGGTGCTGCTGCTGGCTGATTGCTGCAGGGCTGTGTTGACTGTGTGTGAGTCATGCATACGTGGTGAGGCACGACTGACCTCCCAGCGATTGTGCTTGTTATGGATCAGTAGATGCCTTTGCCTTTGCAAATCTGTGGCTCAAGGAGCACAACGAGCCGCCACCACCACTGTAGGTAATGTGTCTTGCAAGGACGCAGGACCACCGGCAACGGATCAAGGTCAAAGGCGTGCATGTAGCCACAGTTGTTGAGAACCGGTTTCGTGCCCGGCCTCTGTCCATTAAATGACAGAGGCCGGGCACGCAACCGGTTCTCAAAATCCCCACTCACTGTCTCATGGCACTTGGCCGGGCACGAGCTCGCACCACAGCCCGACCGGCAATACCTGCCAAAGATTGAAGCCCCATATGGAGCACGTAAGCATTCCCTAGGCTTTGCTTAACGCCGCACTCAACCGGCGCAAAGCATTCGTCACAAACACACCATGGTCCACCACACTCCACCACAACGAGATGCGGGGCGCATGTATGTGTGCATGGCTGGCTCCGGGTGCAGAGAGGTGATGATGATGACAGCATGTGGCCATGCAGTTGGGCATGCATGCAGTGATGAGTCCCTTTGGCAAGGCCGGAACATGTTATGCCGGTCCGTGATGTTCAAGTAATACAGCATTAAACAGTGACCATTCTACCTCGGTACATGTGGGTATGCAATTGCATGCAGGTGGTTGGTGGGTTACAAAGGGGGCAAGGACGCGGCGGGGAGGCGGGGAGGCGAAACCAAGAGAGAAAAATAGGTGAGAGAACTGGTGAGCAGTCAGGGGCACCCTGTGTGGTGTGTGGTTCACTCGCGCATGAGGGGCCTGCCAAGTTTTGGAGCTGCCAGCTCACCATCACAGAGACCAAGCAGCAACGCGGCAGAGGCCTACCTTGCAGCCCCTCCCAAGCCCCATCCGCGCCGGACCTGGCACAACGACTACAAGGCAAGCAGGCACCGACCACAATGCATTCCTGGCCGAGCTGAAGAGCCGTACTGGGGCGGCCGACGGGATATGGCGCGTAGCAGGCAAGGGAATGCGGTCCGCCGAGAGGACACCGCGGACGGGACAACGAGCTTCTACAGGAGCACCTGGCCCACGGGCATGTACCATCAGCGGGGCAGAGGGCAAACGGGCGGCAGAGTGTGCAGAGTGTGTGCACAGGGATGTGTGTTTGAGGATGCGTGGTGTGCGGGGATGTGTGGGTGCTCATGAGGGGTGCATGCATGGTGGTGCGCTTGATGGATCATACGTGCCACAAGGGATGATGGGCACACATCAACTCAAGGCAAGACGTTTTCACTGACCAGCTTGCTTGGGATTGTGACGAGGAGTGTGCCGAGGTGGCGGGGGTGATGATGGATTGTTGGGTGCATTTCTGGGTCGATTGCGTTGCGCTGGTACCGTGCGATGCGTGCAGGGCTATAGGGCTACCTGCCTCACCGGCTGTGCTGTCGCAACATACGATGCACGTCTGCTTGCTCACATTCCTGCAACATGTTAGGCCTGCCTGTTCACTGCAGCATATTTCACTGCAGCATATTACGCTGCGTCGTCTACCGCAAGTACGCCTATCGAACATGTTACATGTATGATGACCGGCATATGCATGTCCACACGTGTTGTCAGGCAGCGCGCCTTATCGCGTTGGATCTACAACTGACTGCTTCGTATTCCAGCGAACAATGTGCTCACCCTGTGCACACGATCACATCGAGGGCCCTATTGATGCGTCTGTTGCCATTCGAAGTTGTAATCGATGTGGATCCGCGACTTGCGAGGCGTGGCAGCCTCGAGCCAACGGCTTGGTCAGGCGATCGGCTTCGCATTCACCGTAGACTCGGAACGAAGGCCATCAGCGAAATGAATGAACGCTGAATCCGAAAGTGTTCGAAAAACAATTGTAAGCGTGTGAATTTGGCGTCTTCCTCAGCCATTCGCGAGCTGCGATGGCGTGGACCAGGCGCGCATCGGCGTTTTAGACCGAAGTTCTCTTCACGTTGAATACATATCATTGCCAGATGCAGATGCGAAATAAAAGTGAGTGCACATGATCATGGCTGAAGTATGGCGGAAGCATGCAACGTGTGTGCATGCGACTACAGCCAGTTAGCCGAGCTGCTGTGCTCGGCTGTGCAGAGACCCCATCACTCCGCCGCGCGGTGAAACGTCAGCTTTACACAAGTTTGGTGCCCACAGCGCGACACTTGGACGCATTAGAACAGAGCAGCAGCTGCGCGGCTTGCTCCGTGACGCATCGCTTGCGACCAGCAACGCAGCGTACCTGCCGTCGACTCCGGAAATTCGCCTGTGCTCTTCGATTAGTTTCTCGTCGTCTTTCTATCTTACATTCTGGCTGGCGGGGAGCAGCCGTCCGGGCGTCGATGCTGGCTTCGGCAGGACCCTCCGACCCGGCATCGCTGGGCTCTTTGACACGTGGAGATATGGACCGCCTTCGTCGCTTATCGTCGTGAAAAATGAACTGCATTGGCATTTCTTCCAGTGCGTAGGCTCAACTACGCATTCAAGGCGCAGCCAGTGTACACATTTTTCCTACCCAGTACTAGTGGTAGTACCCACGGAATGGCAAGTAAACGACGATCTTGCATGATGTCGACATCACCTCAATGCTGACATTCCAGACAGATTATGTGCGATCCAGGCACTTAAGGCGCCCACCGCCACTGAACACAGCCCTACTGCTGCTTCCACCGTGCTGCTGGGTCTTTGCAACGCGTTGCTGACTCCACATGTGCGGCGCACCCATGACGCTGAATGTGTAGCCAAGATCCAGTAACCAGCAACAACCAGTGCACTTTTCTCCCGCAGCTACTACAAGATCCAGCGGTGCGTGCTCGCAGTGCTGGTGCCATGCCGTCATTCCTGATCATGGAGACCGTGATCACGGTCACGCGTGACCGCAGACGAGACATCAGGCCTCAGCATGCGCAGCACCTGAGGAGCGTGGCAATGTAGATTCATGATGCGTGCAGAGCGTTCTGAGGGCGCGGCTCTGTGTGCTCGCAGCCAGTGTTGCGTACCCACGGCAGTGGCTTAATTAATCTTAATTATAAACCGCGGCATGGGGCAGAGGGTTCGGTCTTTCTGCGGAGGGTTGTTGTACATGTAGATCTAGAGCTCGAGTTTACAAAAGAGTGAACGGGAGAAAACGAACACATGTAGAGAGGTTAGCGGAGCATCTCTGAGATGCGGAGCCGCAGACGTGCGTGGGATCGGTGCCTGCCTGCATCGATATCTGCGATGGAATCAGCTGCAGTTTCTACGCACATGTGCGTAGAAGCACTTCGCGACGATGCCGCGCGCAGCATGCGCAGTCGCCGAATCATCGGTATCTGATGCGCCCGGCCGCGGGCTGCCATGGCGCTGCGCAGAGGCATGCCACGTGGCGCTCGGGCCTTACATTTGACGCATCTCCGAGCTAGCGTCTCCCACTCTGAGGTCTGAGGTAGAGAGTTCTCCTGACTGATGCTCACCCACCTGACGATCACTGTGTGGACAAGTCCTCCTGCCCACAGTCCCTGCACATATGCACCTCAGGCTGGGATGTGTCAAGCTAGTCATTTGTACCTGTAGCGATACCGCATATATCTTGTGGTACAGTATCGGTACAGATCTGTCTGCACCCGTTTACGCTTCTGCCACGTGAGAGTACTCTGCATGCCTGCACATGTACTGCTCTCTTTGCACAAAGGACATGCAGCCATAGGTTCAAAGTTTGTCCGTTGACATATGTGAAGGCACCTGACAAATGCAATTATTATGGCGTGTCGTCACGACACAATACTATTGTAGTACGGTATTGTTCGTCACGACACAATACTATTGTAGTACGGTATTGTGTGCATACGGAGTGAACAGGTCCTCGGGTGCTGCAGACATGTCGCCATGGCCATACGGGTGTGTTGACATGACGACGCATGCATGAATCACATGCATAGATCTGCTGCTGGTTATCTCAGTTGAGGTCCATGGGCCGAGGTGCAGGGATGCAAATGTTGCACCAACAGCAGGCACAGACCTTGACGTCATACACTGTGCGCTCTGGCGGTGTAGCATGCACCCAGGTGCAGCGTGCACCCGACAAGATGAGCTGATCAGGCACTGCGGACACTTGCACTGCGAGGCACGCGCATGGCTCATGGCGCTGTGTTGACCTGAAAGCGCTGCGCAGGGACAGTCGACTGGTGAAGATGAGCATGCATGGGGTACCCCGATCGCGGCCTTCCACTCCTTGTGCCACGTGTCACACGTCCAGCGCTTCATGCATGTAAATTATGTAAATTGTATGTAAATTCAGATTTACTTCACTTTACATGGGTCCAATGGGTTGACCAATTGCAATTGAGGACGGTATAGAAGCTGCCCCCTGCTTTTCAGGAGGTCGTAGATTCGGTTCTGCGGTTGCTGTACGGAATCAAAACGGGCGTGGGTGACCACCGCGCTTAGCACAGGAGGAGGCCCCACATAGGCTACAGCAAGATAGGAGCACCCGGGTGCTCCAGGAAACAGGGTGCGCATGAAGTGGGTGCGCATAGCCATGTGAAACCGAAAATCGCTCGAATTCCGATCTAAAGGCCTTTATAGTATTTATTGAGGTGCATACCGTCCTAAGACGTGCCGAGAATGAAGATTGGCGGCATATACGACCCGCGGCAATACTGCAGAGAGCTTCCCTGCGCACCTTGAGGGGTGCGCACAGGTACAGGTGCGCACGGTGCACGTGCGCGTTGTTGTGAACAATGTTATACTGGAAGGGAACGACGTCGTTTTAGGGCGAACATGTAAGAAGGTGTGTAGACGGGCTTTGGCGAGTGATCTGGGTCCGTGAAAGCAATGATGCAGCTTGCAGCCTTCCAGCTGGCGCACCTGGGTGGGTGCGCAATCGTGACAGGTGCGCCCCCCGCGAGCGCTTGTCTGACACTGGTGTCTGCGTCTCGCGATACCCAGGTCTCCAAACGGTATGAGCCGTGGTATTGCTGGCTTGTTTTTCGTGCGAGGTTGCCGTGACTGTCTTGGTCACCGCAGATGTTGATCGTATTTCGGAGGTTGTCCAGTGCGTGCCTCCAGTGCGTGCCTACGCAGCACCTCATCTGCTGGGGATACATACTAGAGAGGGATAAGCGTTGTGCTATAGGCCTGTGAGTTGCATACGGTCGTCTGGTGGCCCCCCAGGGGCTTCCGGGTTTTTCGACCCTTCGGCATGCGGTCCCGTATATTCGGAGTTGTCAATGTCCTCTTCAGGACACGGCTCAGTAAAACCAGATTTATTATACTTGACATACCAATATTGGTGTTGGAATTAATTGGCGGATACTATTAATATTGGCGGATACTAAATGGTAGTACCATTTGAATCAGCTGGCTCACTCACGCCCCCCTGCGCGTAAACCACCAGCCCCCGCCCCCATACCGTGCAAGTTCACACACGCAGCCTCCTACTGAGAGGAAAAATTAATTGGGCTCCTCCACGTGCCCTGGGCTCATGCCCTGTCCCCACCACTGACCCACACGTGCGGTGTGCAAGGCCTGACTCCGCAGTCAGTGCACATATGGGTAATCGAGCCCGATCACATAGAACAATTCCGAGCAGGTAGGTCTGATTCCTGAACGGCACCCCTAACAAGTATGCTGTGAGGCAACCCCGCGCTGGTCTGCAATGAAACGGCGATTGTTGATGGCATTCATGCAGTGGGAAGCTTTGAGAAACCTTCCTTGCCGCATGCTGCAGCATCAGCTTTGATACCCAGTGCATCGCAAGGGCGGACATGGCTCACCGCGGAGTGTCACCTCGGCTCCACGGCAGCGCATTGGGCATTGCCGGAGCCTCGAGGCCAGCGTCCCGGATTTGCAGGTGGAATTATGACCTCTGACCGGTTGCAGCCATGGCATGATGAGGCCCAAGATGAGGCCCAATGAACGATCGACTACATGCATGCACAAAGCCTGAGGCCCATTGTCTCCAATGCAATCGGTCAGTGCGTTAAAGGTAACAACCACGACAACAATTGCATATTGGAACTGGGTGAGAACAATGTTGATGTCCACGTGCGCACGGTGAGTGGGGTCGCCAAGCGCAGCTTGCGACACACGGCCTAGCAAAGTGAATTAAATCTGCACTTACTGAGCCATATCCTCGTTACACGAATCGCAAGCTGTGACCAGATGGCACTGCCTAGGCAGCGTCACGCCTGAGCTGCTGCTGATTTATTGGAACAGCTGGTACTCGAGGAGGTCAGCAGCGGGTGGCCGGCGTTGTGGGTCCCGAACCAAGCACGCCGTGACAAACTCTCTGTAAGCCTGTGGCCAGGCTTCTGGCACCTTGATCGGTTTGTGGAGCACATTCTTCTGCACAGCCTGCACCGTCGAGGCTGCAAACGGGGCAGACCAAGCCATGACTTCCCAGGCCAGCACCCCAATGGCCCATATGTCGACCTTGTCCGTGTATGAGCTGTGACGGTGGCTGGCCCGAGCGCCACCGCCATGGTGCTTGTAGCCACCAGGCTGGAGCACCTCTGGAGCCACGTAGTCAGGTGTACCCACCTGCAGGCCAGTGTTGGGTCGCGGTGCGGCATTTCCAGGGCTGCCACCCAGAAAGTGAACCCGAATATTCAGAATTGTTCCACATGATTGGGCCCGACGACCCAACACAGCTGCAGGCGCCTACACGATAGCAACACAGTGTGCAGGGTGCGGGGATGTGTTGGTTTGTGGTGCGTGTCGGTGGCTGGGTGGATGTGTGCACATCAGTGTTGGGTCGCTTTGCACAATTTCCAGGGCTACCACCCCGAAATGAATTTCTGGGTGGCAGCCCTGGAGATTCCAATTAGATCTGAATATCTGGAATTGTTACATGTGATCAGGCGCGGCGACCCAACACTGGTGCACATGGTTCCCCTGATGGCGGCCTGCGATGCTACCTCCCTCACTGGCGTTGTCCTTGTAACACAGCGTGCCGTTTGCGTAATCCCTTGCTGCACGGATGTATGCATAGTTCTAGACCCACCGGCGTCCATGGCTGCTGGGATTGCAGCTCGATGCTGAGTCAAACGGCACAATGGGCGGTGCTGGCCGTGAAGCCGTCCAGTGATGCTTTTGCACTGCCTGGTCAGCCTAAACTTTCGACTCTGAACGAAACAGCTCCAGCACATCTGCAGTGGTGTCCTGGGAGCCCACCTTTGATACTGGTGCCGTCTCCATTGCGTCGATCGACAGGTCAAAGTCACAAAGCATGACTGTGTTGTCTTCGTTCATCAGCAAGTTCTCAGGTTTGATGTCGCGATGGATGAGACCTCGCTCGTGCATCCTAGACACAGCCCTGAGCAATGGGCGCAGGACATACTTGGCTGCCTGTGTAGCTGACAAGGTGCGGCCAGTGGCATGCAGAAACTGTGCCAAGTCCCCTTTCTCGCTGACCGCTGTCAGACAGTAGAGATGTAGATCATCCTGCAATGTGATGTGAAGCCGTCAGCTCTGTCCTCGGTGCCTGGGGTGTCGGATTGCCCCATGGATGAATGTGTGATTGAATGCTGAGAGATGCTATGGTATAGGTGATGCCGGCAGGCCAAGTCAACATAGACACATGTGCAAAATCACATGTGCGCAAACAAGCAACAGGTTCTTTATTCTGGGCTGGACATGACGGATCGGCACGGACGTCTGATCAGCAGTGCACTGGCGACGTTGTCTATTGCAATGTCTGCCTAGCATGGGATTTCCGCCATGGATGACACGGAGCCAGGGCCATTACTCGACCTCGTCTGTATTGTGCGGCTGCCTTCACGAGACCTCCGCAAGGCTGTTGTCACAGCCTTCCGACTCGTAAGTTCCGAGGCAGCTCCGTACCCCCCTCGCCACACGTTGCGAAAGGTTCGCGTGACCGACAGAGGCTTGTTGATGTGACAGGTCCGAAATGATCATAGGTTCCAATTGCCGATGACCTTGACGTCCCCGGAAAACATTACGCTGCCTTGATTTTACCATAGTCTTGTGCCGACGCAATGTAACTCCAGTTTGTGAACGAGTATCAGTTAATGTTGCGACATACCACAGTTACTTCTACGCCAACATTCTCCCAACGACTAGAATAATGGGAAATCCGCCCGCTTTGAATGCGTCACAGGCTAAGGCTAAGGAACAACTGGCGAAGGCTTTGCTGAAGGTAAGTGACACCCAGCCATACACCCAGCTTCAGAATGATGACCTTGGCGGATGTATGCAGCAGCAAGTTATACTTGCAGGTTATTGAGCTGAAGCCCGCGGCAGCACTCGATATCTTTGAGAGCGTTTTGCTTCAAGACAGCGATTTTACCAAAGGCGAGTCGCGATGCAAGCGTCTCACAGCAGATGTAAGTGCCCTTGACGCGTCCCTGGGAGTTCGTGCTACAGTATCATCTTGTCTAATTGTGTTTCGTTGATTGGGGATCTGTGCAGTGTGCGAAAGATGCAGCAGCAGCAGTTGCCAGCCTGGACTTATTTGGGTACGCAAACTCCAGTCGTTCCTCCAAGTCGGCATGAATTAGCAGATATTAAAGCTCTCTTGATGGTCTCAGGGAGAAGAAAATCGTACCTGATGGCGAGGATGCAGAACCGGAGGTTCCAGAACCGGGCGAGGTGGGCAGAATTCTCACATATCTTGGCCTGGTCCAGACTCAAACAATTGACAAGGCGATATCAGGTTGCATAAGTTGCAGTACACCTTTTTTGAGCCAGAGGATCCGGAGGAAGCACTGCGCCTGCTGCCAGTATGCGGTGTTGGGCTGCCCAAGCTGGAAGCCTATCAGGTCTCGCTCACCATGAAGCAGCTCGGTGGAAATGATGACTACAAGGTCGAAGCTCTGCGGTTCTTCGGCAAATTCTATACACTCAACGGTCAGTACTACGTGTTCGAGTGCCGCATGATGGAGCGGCCGGAGAAGGTGCCTGGCCACTCTCCCTTTGACCTGCTACTCCAGCTTGTGCGCTGGAGCAGTCCCAACCGTTCTTCCATCAAGCAACCTGAACATCTACAACCAAGCTGGAGATCGCAAAGGACCCCTGCAGGAAGAAGCAGAGGAGCAGGAGCTCGCGCCGGGCGAGGCGCCATCTGAAGTGGAGACCGGATGCAACAAGTACATGTACTACTGCTGCACCCATCCCGGAGGCCCTCTGGTCCTGTTGGATGATGTCACACCAAGCCAGATCAGATCAGCACGCAGCATCCACAAGCTGTTGACTGGTGACCTGGACTCCAGTGTTGGCGGCTTCCCAGCTTTCCCGGGTCGCGAGAGGCACTATCTGCGAGCACAGATAGCCAGGATTGCGCATGCAACCACACTCTGCCCGGCCGGCCTGTACACAATGCCAGAAGAGGCAGAGGAGCCGGAACCAAACGAGGAGTATGCAGCTCTGCCGGCGGTGCAGATGCGGGAATCCCGGAGCTGGTGCCACTGGTGCGAACGCTGGTCTCGTCTGACAGCTCCACACATCTTTCGAGTGGCAGGGCACTCTCTGCAGCCTGCCTGAGACTGGCACATCGCCGCTTCCATGGCTGCTGACGAGATTGTGGACAGGTGGAGAAGCCCCCTGTTCCACGTGGGCTGGCTTGGCATAGATCCGCCACATGGACCATGGATTGGGAGTGCCACTCGACATACACATACTGCCTGGAACAAGCATCCACGCGAGCTCTCCAACACAGACTTTTAAGTCATACCGGAGGTGCCACTCGGATGGGATGCAGCGTGTCATGTTTGCCGCTGGCACCAGGGGTTGCGATGTGGCCTGACTGCATGGCTCCACTGGAGCCAGGCCGCATTCTATAGATGGCTGCTGTGAGCGGCCGGCGCCGAGGCAACGAACAGCTGGCACAGAGCCACGAGTCACTTCCGTTTGGCGTACAGGGCCCCACACATCAAGGCGATGGGAGTCACGGTCCTGCCGGAGGTCCCGGAGCCAGAGGACGAGGACAACCCGCCCGCGCTACTGCCAGAGCAGACCGAGCAGGGCCCCCGGCTGCTCGCGGCGGCGTCGCAGGACGCGGCCGCGGCCGCCGCGATGCCCGCGTGGGCGCCGCTGACGTCGTCATGCAGCCGCAGCACGCCGCACCAGGCGGCCGGTGTGCGCAGCGTGGTGTGGCCGGGGGCGTTCGCGGTGTCCGACGGCAAAACGTGGGCGAACGTGTACGTCGGGTGGGGGCTGAAGCGTGGAGGCGGGAGCGCGGCGGTGCGGGAGTGTGTGATGCAGGCTGAGCCGGCGATGTTGCGCGAGCGAGATGAGCTGCCGCCGCCTCCGGCGCAGGAGGATGCAGAGGAGGAGGAGGAGTGACGGGGTGGATGAGTGAGGACTGAGTGGAGCCGAGGTTCATCGAAACTGATGCCTCTTGGTGGTGCAAGTACTTCCTGAGGACATGTAAAGGTAGCAGGCAGCATTGCATGCAGCTGTCAGTGATGAGAATGACCTGGGCCATGTGTGTGGTGGGAACATTTGGAATTTGGAACTACCATAGCCCAGCATGGGGTATCGGTCGGATTCGAAGAACAAAGACCCAGGTGGAGATGACAGATACTGGCGGCAGTCGTGTTGATACTGTCAAAAGCACGTTCAGATTGGTTCTGTGACAGCACCGGCGTGTTGAGGGAGTATGTCTTTGTCATCGCTGGGCAAGCCGGTGCGTGGTGCTTTGGAAGGGTTGGCTACATCTTGCGAGCTCAGGCCAACTAGCACATAACGTAGCTGTGACTATACCTAAGAAGGAACTAATGCGTACGCTGCTGCTCTGATGTCGCATTATGGCGCTCTGGTGTGTGAACGCGATGAGTCGTGTGTGTCTGCTTGCGAACATGGTACTGGTGCGCACCTGGAGCAGGGAGTAGAGAGGCAACACGAAGGGGATGGCCTCGGAGGTGCAGCGAGACTGGACTTGACAGCCTCTTATAACTTGATGCTGATGGAGGTGTGACATGGAGGATCGCAAGTAGACTTTCAGTGCAAGGTGCTTGCCTGTGAGGTTGTCATGCACCTGAATACGGGCGGGCTGATCATACCCATGTCCAAGTCAATGAGTACATTTTCTGTTTGCGCAGCCTGCTTATGAACGCGATGTGTTATTCGCGTGGCCATTCTGCAGTCGCTGGAGGGCAGTTCTGCTTTGGCCAGTGCGCACGTGGCGAGAATCGTTCAGTACAGCAGGTCAGGGGAACCGGAGCAAGACAAGATACTTGAACACCTACCTGTAAGACTCGAATCCCTTGCCCAGATCTGCCGATCAGCCGTATTGGTTTCAGACGCTCTAGCACGACCGCTGATTCAGTGACAGCGTAGTCCGCGTGCGCTGTATCTAAAACGGTGCGTACCACCTCTTGAATTTGTCCTGCGCTACATAGCTGAAGGTCCGACGAATTAGCTGTTCTGGCAGATGCCATGGTGATAAGATGCAGCGTCGAGGTATCTCTTAAACAGCTGCGGCATCGTCAACGCAACTGCACCCATTTGCTCACCTGTCAGAATGAGATACATACGTGCACTGTCGTGAGCGAGCCAAACGATGCCGATATAAATATCGAAAATGTATACCCACATCAGCGCATGCATGTGGAGAGGTGCAGTGGAATAGTGTCCACTGTCCGACCGAGGAGGCACCAAAACAAGAGTGAAATTGGAGAATTGCCATGAAAATACGTTTGGCAGGCAGCTATGGACACAGCGCAGAGCGACAGCGCCTCGTATCATCTGTGAGCGAGGCTCAAATGTGGACGTTTACAAACTGAACAGAAGCCTCAGAGGGACAGTCTCATGCGGAAGTCCATTCCATACACAACCAGCAATGCACAGGTGCATGTCTCACTCCAATGCACGCACAACTGAAGAAACCGCACTGAAACAAATTCAAGGGCTGGGACGTGGCACAACCTGAAAGCTGAAGACAGTAACCCAGGCACCGAACAGTTCAGCAGGCACGCTTACCACCAGGCATGGGTGCACCAGTGGCCACGACGAATCCATGCAGCACCATGCTGAGCGTCCACCTGCAGCTGCAGCTCCCCACATGAGACACCACGACAACCGTCCCGTTTCTTCGACGCGGTGCAGGTAACACAATTGGTAATCCGTTGGTGGACTGGAGGCGAAGCGGCCGCGCAATCATATTGAACAGATCCAATCTCCGGTCTCCACATCGCCGCCATCTCAGACGACCGCACTGCGCGTGGCCATGCATTGATACCAATGCACCGCACTGCTGCCCTTCCAGAGTCCCACCCAGGACTCCAAGCCTGCTGATGCGCCATCCCCCACAGCGCGCCCCTGCTCCGCCTCGCATGCTGCGCTCCTGGGGGAGGAGAACAGCCACGCGCAGGTGGAACCCGCAGCATGCACAGCACACGCTGCGTCCGTTTGCAGCAGAGCCCCGCCGCGCCAGTGCACAGCACGCTGATCCAGGGCACCCGGAAGATTTCGCGGACAGCTGCGCATGCTGTTGCGGCGCCGAGGTGAAACAGACCTCAGCTTGCATGCATCGTGCCCCATATATGCGGCGTAGTATATATATACTGCGCCCTGTGGTAGACCTCCGCGTGACCTCAGCGTGGGGTGCACCTCAGCGCTCACCGCGCCCTGTGCAACATATGTTGCAGCAAGGGAGCGAAGGAACACTGGCAAGCTTCTCAAAAGCTCCTCAGGAAATGGATCGCAAGTAGTCTATCGCTGGATCGCTTCGATCTATCGTGTGCACATGCACGTCATTCGCCGCATGGAAGCACTTTGCAATGCCCCCCCCCCCGGGATATCACACCGAAAGAAAAGAGCAAGTCTGTGGGAGACGTGCAAACGGCCAAGCCACAGGAACATGGCAGCCTGCCACTGAGGCACGGCGGCCAACACCTCCATGCCCCGGATCCCCGCCTCGACCACATGTGTGAAGCTCACACTGTGAGCGCATGCTCCTCGCCGACAGACGCCCGCCGGTCGCACCGCCACCCGCGCATGCTGTGCGTGCTGGGGCGTCAGCGCGGCAGCGCGGTCAGCCAGATGCCGTCGACGGGCGTCATCGTGAGGTTCATGCGGAAGCGGATGTGGCCGCCGGGGTGGTGGGCGTCGCTGACGCGGAAGAGGAAGCGGCGGTACAGCAGCACGACCGCGATCGTGGCCTCCAGCAGGCCCAGCCGGTACCTGCACATGCATACCGCTGCTGCTGGTAGCACTGCACCCCCGGCAGTAGTAGCCTGGTAGCATGATCCGGTGCTCTGCCAAGCAACAGCCCGAGCCATTGTAAAGTACATCTGAACTTGCTGAGCCGTATCCTGAAGAGGACGATAGCAACTCCGAATGGACGGGACCACATGCCATTGTGATGTGTATATTCGCTCATGCGCTCGTAGCCATTGCGTGCCCGTGACACCACTGGTCGCCCAGTGCATCCCGGATTGCGGGGTCGTCAATGTTGGCAATGTCTCGATGGATAGGACAAAGCAATAATGCATACAGCGTGATCGTGACCGCGCGTGTTCTTGGCATGACGCCCAGGCGCCCACTCTCACTCGGTGCATGCATGCTGCTTTGTATCGGAGTCTGGTATACCGCGCAGTGGTGCCCTGCCTCGCATTGCATGCATGCGCGGCCGATGTGGTCCCTCTGAAGCCTGCACCACCAACACTCGGGGCGCAGGCACGACACGACACGCAGGAGGAGATTGGATGCAGCGGCTTGACCATCATCGTGTGCCTTTGAGTATGTGAAGCATCAGCAGCGGCTTGACCATACATGAGCAATGCATGGCCGGGAGCGCACCCGATGCAGCGGCTTGACCATACATGAGCAATGCATGGCTGGGAGCGCACCCGATGCAGCGGCTTGACCATACATGAGCAATGCATGGCCGGGAGCGCACCCGATGCAGCCGCGGGGCCCCAAGCCAAACGGTTGGTACACCGCCTCCGCGTCGGCCGAGAGGCCGTCGACGAAGCGCTGCGGCCGGAACTCGTCCGGGTCCTCCCAGATGCGCGGGTCTGTGTGCATGGCGTACGTCGCGACGTGGACGCTCGTGCCGGCGGGCACGGCCTTGCCCCCCACCTTCGTGGCCTTATTAGCGATGCGCACCGGCATCGTGATAGGGTGGATCCGCAGGGCCTCCTTCACGCACGCCTGCACGCGTGCGCCGGCGGCTCGCGCGCATGGCGGCGGTGCGTGCGGGATGTAGGACATGCATGCAGGATGTCGACGTGGGGGCAGAGCTCCGGCGGACTGCCCACATGCACGCGGCCTGCCCTGTTTGCATAAGCCAAACCCCCCACACCTCCCCCCCCCCCCCCATCACAGTTGAGGGTCGATCTGTCAGGTAATCGCGCTGAGATGCCGAGAGTATCGCTGCGCATGCACACGCGGTGGTAGAGGTATCCACAGTCACCACTGTGGCTCTCGCAGGAGTCAGATCGCACTAACAGCAGTTGGGGGAGAGGAGAGGGGTACCAGTGCAAGCGGCCACTCGCCGATCGTGTCCTGTGACGGCACGCTGCCCGCGCTGTGGCCGTCGATCTCCCGCAGCAGTGCGGCCTCCACGGCGGGGGCGCGTGCGACGCAGAACAGCGTCTGCGCGATCGTCACCGCCGTCGTCTCGTAGCCCGCGACGAGCATCATCCAGGCCTGCGGCAGCACCTCCAGCGGCGTGAAGAGCGCCCCGCTGCCCCTGCACGCCACCGCTGCGCTGCTGCCGTTGCGTTGGGGTGCAGGAGGGAGGCCGCCAAAGCCACCCCCCGCGCCTGGACTATATACTACATTCGGTCTGAATACCGATGCTGTGCGGGCCGCTGTAAGGGCTCTGGCATGCAACGGCCCAAGTTCGTGTAGTTTGAACCCCGCACATCTGGGCAGCGTGAGGTGCACTCGCTCCGACGAACTGCGGCAACATGACCGTGCAAAGCACGATACATTCGAACTTGACGCAGGCACGAGCCCGGGCTGAACGATGAACGAATGGCATGGCGTGTGGCTTGCAGCGCGAGGAGCTGCATGTGGGCCCGGAGGAAGCACAGCGCCCCTGCTATTGGCAGGTGCGCGTACCGGCCTAGTGAGGACACCGGCAGCGCACTTGTTGTGGCAGCGCAGCATGTGGGCGATCAGGCTGTGTTCCGACGGCACCGCCCCCTCCTCCAGCACCTTCCGTCCGAGCCCGCGCTGCAGGATCTCCGCGTCGGGCCGCGCTTCCACCTCCAGCTCAGGGTGCGCCGCCGCGTACGCCTCGACCATCTGCTGCGTCGCGGCAAAGATGACGTCGAGCGCGCGGTTCAGGGGCGCGCTGTGCGCGCTGAAGTGGTACGATATGCGGCAGATGAAGGGCCGCAGCGCGACCGGGAGGTTTGTGGCGAAGAGCGAGAGGCCGCCGGAGACACGCATGGAGTCGAAGAAGGTGCGGGAGGCGGCAGCGAGCTCGTGCTGTGCGCCTGCGCCACCCTGCACATGGTGCCGGCGTATGGCTAAGGCGCAAAACGTGCCGCTGCTGCGGAGATCTGTTTGTTGTAAACGCACACATGCTGGGAAGATGGATGGATAGGGTGGGTAGTGCAGTGGCAACGGGCTCTGCATCAGTGAAACGCAACGCATGGGGTATGCATGGCGGGTCGGCGTTTTAGGCCGTTACAGGTCACACGCCTGTGACGCGTGTCAGCCCAAGGTCGCCGTCCGGAAAAGCCGAGCCGAGCCGGCCGCCGCGGGCGCCGGTGCGTAGCGCACCTTCAACGCACCCTCACGCCGTGTGCACAACCTGCTGCGCCTCCAAGACGCGCATGGTCTGCAGAGCGGGCCATGGATGCGCGAATCTGATCACCTCCGTGTGGTCACTGCACGCAGGCGCTCACTGTGCTGACCTCACAGGCCGGCGCGGCATGCATGTCGCCGTGGTCTGTGGGAACGGCCAAGTAATCACAACGATCGCGTGGAAATCAAACAGGAGTGGCGGCGCACCACGCCGGAGCCGGTCGGGATGTCGGTGCCGAAGGACACCTTGAAGGCGACCGCGAGCGTCGCCTGCTGCACGACCTTGAGCACGTCCACCGGCGCCGCGGCGGCTCCGCCGCCGCCGGCCGCGGCGGCGGCTGCCGCCGCCGCGGCGGCAAGGGCGTCGCAGGCGGTGAGCATGTGGCGCTCGATGTCGCCGGCGGCGGCGTTGAGGGCGGCGGTGTGGAACAGCGGCATGGCGGCCGCGCGCACACTGGCCCAGCTCGGCGACCTGCAGCCAACCCCGATCACTGCCCTGATATATTGGTTAGAACCTTGAGGGCCTTGTGGCGCATCGTGGCAGCAAACCCTGCAAAACGCGAGAACAGGCCTCCGGAGAAGAACAGTCAACATGGGGCAATCGCTGATTGCAGTGGAGGCATGCATGCGTTCGTGTCACGCACACACATGGCGAGTTCCCAATGGTGCTGTTGGCGACATGGACGCTGCATGTCGTTCTGAACAGAGCGACGGCTCCAGTGGCTTGTGCCGGAGGCGACTGACGAGAGGAGGGCGGTGGGGCAGGCATACATACATGAGGCCGTGGCATGTCGAGTGGTGGCGGCAGTGAGTTGTACAGAGACGGCTGTCGAGACCGCTTTCAATGGGGGTAGCGTCGTGGTTGGTGGGGGAGGCGTACGAGGTGAAGAGCAGGGCTTCGCGGAAGGAGGCGTTGCGTTTGCCGATGAGCGGCACGATGAAGTATGGCCGGTCCCTGAAGGTGTGGAAGCCGCTGCTCATCACCTCCCGCATCGTTTTGGCGTCTGTACAGTACAGTTGAGTAATTGTGCATCTGTGCAGCCTCAGGCGTGTCAGTGCCGAGGCGTGTGGTCGGTCAGCATGTGGTGGTCGGCAGCAGCAGGCGAGGCCGTTGGTGAGTTTTATTGATGGTGTCATCAGGGAGCACGGGTAGTCCGCGTCACGACTGTCCTCTACACCAAGCCGGTATCCATACTCATCTGAAGCGGTGCACAGCAATGATCGAACACATATTGCGGCTGTACTTTGTAGCAAACATCAGCTGTCAAACAGCACATGGTCATCACGTGTTAAGACTGAGAAATGAAAAAGCCACCCCTGCGTTGAAGGCACCTAATGTCCCCCGATTGGGTGAGACTTCCCGGCACCTTGATTTCCAGTCTAAACACGTGATGACCATATGATCTTTGACAGCTCATGTATGCTACAAAGTACAGCCGCAGTATTTACCCGATGATGGCTGTGCACCACTTCAAAAGGAGTATGGACACCGCCTTGGTGTAGAGGACAGTCGTTCACAGCTTTGGCAGCATCACTTCTGGGGCAAGGTGTCAAAAGGTACTGGACCTCAGGATGCTGTTGGCATATGAGACACAGCCGTGTCTGTCTGCACATGGTGTGTGCAGCATCTCGGTACGGTGAACGGCTGAAGCAACGGAGATACGGATTATGCGATACACATCCACTGGTTAAAGTGTGTGGTCAACAAGGCATGCACGCGTGCCACACCGTAGATCTCTACCATCGGGATGGACCCGATGGCAAATTTGACGAGGTCTCCGTATTGCTTCTGCAGGTCTTTTTGCACGTACAGGAAGGGGATCCTCTCGCCATTTTTATCAAGCAGCATTTTTGCGTTTCCGAAGTAAAATGATGGAGCAGGTCCGGGAATGTCGGACAGGGCAGAACGCAAGAGCATGTACCGGTACAACATGACGCCAAGCAACAGCACTGGTGCCGCAAGCAGGCACATGCCGACATACATCAGCGCATGTACAAGATCCAACATCATCATGTCATATATGCTACTTTTCTCTCAGTTGATCGCTTCTAAGGCAGCACCTGCCGGGAAAGGAGCCTATGGCCGCTCGCGACTTGAGTATGGGGCGCTGTTTTGCCGGGCTGTGCTGAATAATGCAGCTCATCATTCACGCATGTCTTGTATGAAGTCATGGGTCACAACGGCACTTACTCCGTGTCTCTCTGATCTGTGGTACCCATGGCGCACCATGACCTCGTTGCTTACTGCGATTACATCCGCTGCTGCTGACGAGGCCAGTGACACCGCAGGGATGTCGGTGAGCGTCCCAACCCCCAACAAAGCAACGCCTAGCAAGGAAGGTCTGTGGTACATGAAGGCAGTGCCGTCCACGCCAGCAAAGCATACATAGTGGTGGCTGCAACATTGGCACATCTGTACTCTACCTGCTTGGGGTGGTGTCTTCATACCCGGGGGCAAAGTGGCCTCGACTGTTATTGATGTACACAACAAACGCAAGCGACACAACATAGGCGCGAAGCATCGCAGATTTTAGGGCGTCTTTGCATCGCTATGAGATGCATACCAGCGGCACACGCCTGTTGCATGCTCACATCACAGGCAATCAACGGGACCGGGCCTGAAATGAACAGCCCACAAGAGGCACACAGGCCGAGTATCACTGCTGCAAATTTGCAAGGTGGGCTACATATATGTTCGGCATAATCTCTGTGGAATCAGCTCGGTCAGTCCGGCCGGCATTCCATGTATTACACCATCGGCACCGAGGGAGCTCTCTGGCAGCAGTTGAAGCCTGAATAGGCACAGCCCGCAGCGCAGCCAACAATTCATCAACAAAACAGCCGCCCCACCCCGCCCGGGTCGGTGTGTCGCCACCGACAGACACTCGTGCATGCATGGCTCAACTCGGCCGGAATCACTCAACCGACAGCCGCCGCGGCAGTGCCCATCAAGTCACGTCACGCCGACTTCCCCATCAAGTGAAGGCCTCAGGCAGCATCACGAGAACATACGCCGCCCCTGCTGCGTCTCCACTGCTGATCGTGCCGCGTTTGTCGTCCGGGCACCCGGCGAGCGGCCGTGACGTGGCGTGCATGCTCACCGCCGCCTCAGCCCCAGAGCTTGATGAGGCCGTCCCAGCCGCATGTGGCGACACGGCTCGTCTCGAAGGGGTGCCAGATGCAGCCGATGCAGGGCGCCTTGTCGTGCGCGGGCAGCGTGCGCAGCGTGCGCCCCGGGTGCGACCACTCCCAGAAGTGCAGCTTCCCGCCGCCGTCGCCGCTCATGAGGTACTTGCCGTCCGGGGAGAACCCTACCTGCGCCGCCACGCTCGGCCGTCAGCGCCGCCCGTTCTGCCTGCCTTGCAACACTCATGCCGGCGTGTCGTGCTGTCTATAAGTTGAGGACAGCACGACTGGTAGACGTACTGACGTCGCCTCAACGCAAGACACGGGGCTGTGCATCATGCAATCAGGGAAGTGCAATGAGGGTAGTGCAATGAGGGTTGTGCATGTCTTATATACGCTCAGGTTCGCCACCAGACGATGAGACACCGCATGCCGAACGCCCTCTCTCGAGTGCCTTCAGCCGCCAGAGGTGCAGAGCAACAGCTGCTGCGTGGGCTTGCCGTCGGCTGCCTGCCCAGACATGCTGCCACCCCGGCCAGCGCCGCTGCTGCCGCACGTTGCGCTGGCAACGAGCGGGTTGGGCCTCCCTTCGCGGGCGATCAAACATGCGGTCACCCCGATGGCGTGGACACCCCACCATGGTGTATGGGCCTTGGCACACGCGGCCAGTGTCAACCCGGTCATGATCTCGGGGGTGTGGCGTGGAGGGTGTGATCGTTCACGGACAGCCTGATGCGCCGTTCAGGCACAGGCGCAACGGACCGCGGGTGCGGGGAGGAGGCGGGAACCTGGCATCTATAATACACTACAAGGACCCCGGCCATTGAATGTCACAGCACGAAGTAACAGTATCAGGCCTCGCATCAAGAGCCACGATCAGCACCAAGGTGAGGCGCACCTGGCAGGCGTTGCCGGCGGCGAGGTGGCCCTTGAAGGTCTTCTTGCGGTTCTGCCGGAAGCGGCCGGCCGTCGTGTACGTCACGATCTGGTTGTCGAGGCTCTGGAAGCTGAGGGCCTTGCCGTTGGGGTGCTCCGCGACGGCCGGCATGCTGTGCATGCTGGGGTCCGCGATGTACTTCACCTGCACGCCCCGCCGCAGTCAGTCCGTGCTTTGACTGTGCCACGCAGCAGCGGCCACCCGGAGCAGTGGCACCGTGCCTGCTTGTGTGTGGAAGTTTTGTGCGTAGATTGCTGAAGCTGCTATCAATTGAAATCGCCGTGACGTTGCAAAGTAAAATATTGTAAATAATCCTTGAACTATGCTGCGTTAGGCCGAACAGTACAGGGTGTACAGCAGCGCACGCATGACCTGACGCCGATGCGCAACAGGCGCCCAGCGCGTGGCGTAACATCAACACCTCAACAGACGCACAGCGCGGCGGCGGTGCATCGGGTGGCCGAAAGGACAGAGACGCTGAGCTCGAACCATTGTTCGACAGCGCATGAAGACACACGCAGATGGACTGCAACCAACAGCATCGATATGGAGATCCACCTGCCACGCAGCCGGTGCAGCGGGCGGTGAAACCAGCGATGTTTGGTGGCAATGGCATGATCCCGACGCCATGCGGTGGTGTTACCACCGAAGCATGGTTTGCTGCGAGTGGGAGAGAGCTTTCTGTCGGACAAGGGGTGCTGAGCAGGGGCTGCCACGTGCGGGAAGCGGCTGGCTGCCTCACGCTAGGAGGCAGCGGAATGGGAAGCGTCGTGAAACGGCAGGCAGAGGACAGTGCGGCAACAGATGCAAAGACGGAGGAAACGAAGACGAGGCAGTGCAGCCACGGGGGCACGAATTCTTGTTGAGAATACGGGGCGGTGCAGCGGCAGGGTGGAGGCGGGGGGCGGGGGGCGCACCTGCACGGGGACGCCGAGCTCCCAGACGCGGAGGGTCTTGTCGTCCGAGGTCGACACGAACATGCGGCCCTCCTCGATGAAGGTGATCGTGTTCACCGGCCCGAGGTGGTAGTGGTACTCCTGCACCGCCGCCACCACCCGTTACGCATTGCACGGCACAGCACCACATCATGATTCCACCGGGGCGGGAGCTGGCGCCACCTGGCCACCACTGCACCGACCAAAACAGACGCAGGGGAAGGGGGTTGACTCGAGCGCTGGACCCGGCAGAGAGGCCGCAGGGAGGGCGGCCGGGTGTGCTGGAGGGGGGGCGCGCCTGCACCATGTCGCCGGTGTCGAGGTCGAACTGGTAGACGCGCTTGTCGGCGGCGCCGGCGAGCAGCACGTTCTGCTTCGCGGGGTCCGGGTGCAGCGTCGCGCAGTAGAACATCGTGTTGTGCTTGATCGTGCGGATGACCTGCACGTCCGGAGGGGGCATTCAATTCCGGAACGGCCACTGCGGGCGCGGGCGGGCAGGAGGGCCTCACGCAAGGCCGCCAGGTGAGCACCCTGCCCGCAGCCCCAGCGTCACCACCACGCCGCTGTATGTGATTGTGTAGCCTCGTCGAGGTAGATGCCAGTTCCTCCGCCGACCCACAGCGCCCGCCGTGCGATCGCGCTCGGAACACGGTCGACGCGCTGCCGTTATTGACCATTCGACCCCCCGAGGGCACCCTCACCCGCGGCGCGCGCGCCCCTGAACGAGACCTCCACCGAAGCACACGGCACGCATCTCGCCACATCACAGCAAGATGCGCATCACAGCCGCATCGCAGCACGGCGTCAAGGCACAGCGCGCGCAGCGCGGAGCAGCACCTGGCCCGTCTCGGTGTCCCACAGCAGCATCTTCTTGTCGTACGCGGTCGAGATGAAGCGGGAGCCGTCGGCGTTGAAGGTGAGCGCGCGCACGCCGAGCGAGTGGCCGTCGTACGTGCGCCGGCACTTGCGGCCGCCGTGCACGTCCCACAGCTTGACGCGGCCGTCGAGGCCCGCCGAGCCGAGGAGGTGCGCGGTGCGGGGGAACCACTGGATCGCGTTGACGCCCTTCTTGTGGCCCGAGCCGTCGGACCCCCAGGTGTGCAGCCACTTCTGCGGGAGGTAGCAGAGGTCCGGGGTGTGCTTCGCGATGCCCTTGGGCGGGGCG